>BPTQ01000007.1:155329610-155833650 GCA_019973895.1 Chrysanthemum seticuspe | reverse complement strand
CAATAAGCCTAATCCGAGTCCAATAATGATCTAACCCGGCCCAATGTGATCAAAATAAGCTAATAAGCTAAAGAAATAAGCTAGAGATAAGCTTGTACTAGTTTTGTAAAGTTTGCGTTTATTTCAATAGTAGTTCGGATCAAATTTGCAAAACAAATGAGTATCGGGTCAAAAGGTAACATATTTAAAAGTTAAAGGGTCACTTATAAGTGAAACAAATATTTTGTAAAAGTCTAAGGACTAGAAATATTAATTTTGAAAGTACAAGGGCAATATATACGTGTGCATGTACGCATGGAAACTCCAAGGGCCGAATATGTAAAGTACCTAAACTAGAGATTATAAACTTTGGGTTAGAAATGACAAGTTTGGAAAAGTAAAGGTTGAAGGCGTATAAAAGGAACCTAGAGGGCTGTTTTCGTAAAATCAGTTTTACCAAGGGACTAAAAATGTCATTTCTGAAAGTCTTGATATAAAATACATTTTGGGTACAAAGTGTCATTTTCTAATAGTATAAGGACTAAACTTGTACTTTTTGTAACTCAAGGGTAAAAAGTGTAAATTCGGGAAAAGTTTAGAAAAACTTATAAACCCATAATAACTTCGTAAAAACAAGTATCTTGACCATATGAGTATTTTATTTTCGGATAACGGTAAATGTATTACTTATATATATATATTACTAGGCGAGTACCGTGCCTAGCGGCATCGGTTTCTAGCGGCAGCGGTTTCTAGCCGAGTGTCCGCGCGTAACGGCAACGGTATCTAGCAGAGTAGCCATGTCTTGCGGCAGTGGTATCTAGCAGAGTACTCGCGCCTAGCGGCAACAGTGTTTAGTTTTCGACAAAATTCATGCGGCAAAGACTTTTCTTTCAGAAAATTGTTTTGTAGCGCTAGGGAATTCTTTTCTTATGGAATGGTTAGCGGCCGAAATGTATAGTAGGGTACTCACGTAATTTTGAGGGCAGCGGTTCTAGCCGATTATCCGCACCTAGCGGCAACAGTATCTAGCCGAGTACCCGCGTTTAGCGGCAGCGGATTCTAGCCGAGTATTCGTGCCTAGCGGCAACGGTATCTAGCTGAGTAGTCGCGCTTAGCGGAAGCGCATCTATTTTCGACTAAATCTCGACGACGAATAATTTTTTCAACATATTGTTTTTGTAGCGTAGAGGAATCTAGTCGATTACCCGCGTTTAGCGGCAGTGGTGTTTAGTTTCCGAACAAATTTATAGCGGAAAATGATTTTCTTTTGGCAAACTAATATTGTTCAGCTATGGAATCCTTTTACAAAAAACCATGTTTTTCTAGGGACATGGTTGCATGACAACATATAGTTTTTTAAAGAATTGATAGCGACCAAATTACTTGTGTTTTAATGATATCTCATGTTTTGAGAAAAGCTCTCCCATCAAATAGTTGTAAGTTCAAGTTTCGTTACATGTGAGATAGAATAGTCGTGTATATTATTATAAGATAGTTAAAATTATCGTTTAAAAAAGAGTTTTCGACAAGCGGTTGCGGTTCTAATTTTTAACAAAATTTTGGCGGCGAATAATTGTTTTCGACAAACTCTATTTGAACCATGGAAAAACCATTTTGAGTAACAATTGTTTCTATCAAAATCAGATAGCGTGCATATGCATTGATTTTGCTATTTATGCAAAGGTGATTTTTAACCAAAAACCCCTTAAAATGGAGTGTGAGGTGATGTCATGAAATTGTAATTGGGCTGACATGTCACTTAATTAGAGTCTCAATTGAAAGTTTATTTGAAATTGATGATGTCATAAATATATTACTTAATTTTATTTTGTGTTTTTTAAGGTTTGTATTATATCCATATATACTACATAGAACTTTGGAGTATAAGACACAGTGCTATAGTCCTTTTTTGGTTTTGTTAAATCACATTGCTTTAGCTTATCAACCCTTCTATCGAGAATTCAAAATACTCGGTATCAATTTAAATAGTTCCATCCACTTCCAGACTTCCTCTTGGACTTGATTTTAGAATGATTTTTAATATTTGATCCTTGTAAAGCATCATCATTTCAAAAGGAGTTCGATATGGGTATGGAAGATTCGGAGGCATTTTTAGGCGCTTTTCACACCCTTTTGATCCCTTCATTAAATGACGACAGTTAAAGTATTTGCTCATCTATAATTTTGATTTCCGGCGAGAGTAGTGGTTGCAAAAAAAATGTTAGATCAAAAAAAAAAAAAAAATCGGATTTATAAAAAAAATTAAAAACTTATGGATCTTTAAAAAAAATACGGATTTTAACAAGAAAAACTTAAAAAAATGTGGATCTTTTAAAAACTTATGGATCTTTAAAAAAATACGGATTTCACATACCCTGCACATGCGGGATTGGGTTTGTTGTTGTAGATATGTAAAAAAAATCACGGATCTTTAAAATAAAAATAGTCCAGTGTAAATAAAGTTTGTTCACATACATTCAAACTTTTAAGTCTTTCGAGGATAAAACTATTTTGAAGCATTCGAAGTCTACACTGACATATGATAGGGCTTTTTCTTTGATAGGTCTCTTTTTTTGACTTTTTATCTCGTGTTCTGCGTCACCCATGATGAACCACGTGAACTTTCAAATTTCAAAAAGTGTTGGAAACAAATAAAAGTTTGAAAATCTTTTATGTTTATCAAAATAATTAATGTACCATATTTACCATCATTTTGAAACATATCACACTTTTATTAAAGAAAAAACTCTTGCCGAAAAAGCTATATTCTTTTTTGAGCAAGACCCCATTTCCACATGACTTAAAAGAGGACAAACACATGAACTGTAAATGGTCACAACTCACAAAACAGTTGGTTTATTGCATGAATAAAGTTATGGATGAGGAATAATATTATTCATTAAAAAGGTCTAGAAGAAATAAAAATAACAAAGCAAAGGGTCCATCTTGAATACTGAAAGTTAAAAGGGTGGGTAAAAAAGTTGTTTAAACATTAGGCAAAATGAACAGCTTGATTGAGGTTCGTAAAATTTGTTTAAAAAAAATGATGAAAAGGTCCTTTAACTTTAAAGTAGGGCAATGCCTTTAGTAGCCATACTCAAGTATGCAAGAGTGCCATGTTGGGAGATGAGAAGCATAATTATGATTTTTAATGTTACAACATTTGGTTAAGAAGATTTGTAGGAAAAATTAAAGTTATTTTTCCATAAAAATATATAGAGAAACAACCTTATTTAATCCTTACAACTTGAACATATTTTAAGGATAAAAAAAATTAATGAAAGAATTACAAAATGAAATCAAAGCAATCATATTTATATATACAGAAACTCAAAAACTCTTATTTGTAAAAAATAATAATAATAAATACTACGTAAAAAAGATTTCTAACAAAACTTGTAAAAGCAGGATACTTAAAAGACAATGACTCATGGATTATTTATTAAAAACGGTTTATAATATTTTATGTAAAAAAATTCAACACAATTCTGATTTATTCAAAACTCCTAAATAATCCGATCTAAAAAAAATCAATATCATATTTTTAGAAAGATAAATCAAGATTATCAGATTTCCCAAAAAAATCATATCTACTTATAAAAAAAATCAAAATAATCAATTTTACAAAAAGAAAATACCATAAAGTTAGATACAAAACCAACTAAAAAAAACTAAATAAAACTCACGAAAATGTTATGAGCATCAAATCCTATGGATCTGTAAAAACAAAACAACAAAATAGTTAAGAAAAATCATAAAAATTGTTATAACCTTCAAATCATGTAGATCTGCAAAATACACAACGAAAATAGTTAAAAATAAAACCATAAAAAACCTTCAAAACTTGTTTGAAATATATAAATCTATATAAGAAAACCTTCAAAATATACCTCAAAACTTCAAAAATCTTTTTGTTTTGGCCTGTTCAGTTTTCGGGGGCTAAGCAGTGGGACGTTGTCTAAGTAGATTCCGGCGGGGGCTAAGCAGATTCCGGCAGCGGCAATAACTTCAAAATCTAAAAAATAAATAAATAAATAATTTCACGATAACGCCTTGAGAAAGCTACCTAAATGCATATGAAAGTTAAAATACCAAAATACCTTATCTACTTGTTCCCGAATCACAGATCCAAGTGTGGCAGCAACGCAGGTGAGGTGGTGGTGTCAGATTAAAATGGGGATGGTGGTTTAAATTGCAATGGTATTTAGATTATTTTATGCTAGAGAGATAAACAAATGGTTGTTGCTGTGGTGGCCGGCGTCGTTGGTGGCGGCAGTAGGGTGGCGGCGGCGGCAGTAGGCGGCGGGTGGTGTAGGATGGCGGCTGGTGGTGTAGGGTTTGGTGTGGAGAGTTTTTTACAAAATGAATGTGATTGTGAGAGTGTTTTTTGAAATGAATGAGATTTGTGTTTGATTAGGATGAGAGTGTGTGTGTGTGTGTTTGTTTTTGGTTGAGATGAGAGTGTGTGTTTTTTTAAATAAAAAGGAAGTAAATATGAGTGGAGGATGGGTTTTTGTTGGGTATTGGTTTGTTAGGATTGGGGGATAGTTGGTTTGGTAATTTTTAGGATTGTATGTTGGTTTGGTGTGTGTAAATTTAGGCTTGGAGTTTGGTTGGTGTGGCTGAATCTTAAAGTTGTAGGATTGGAGTTAGGAGGGGGATATGCATGCTTTATAAGTAGTATAGATAAGATTATAATTATATATATATATCAAGTCCGATAAAACACACGGGGAATTTATTCAAACACGTTAAAATACTCAACAAATCTATTAAGATCACAACGGGGGAAACATTTCACTTATGCGTAAGTGAGGATCATTAATTAAGGCAATGTAGCATGTAAATTAACTTAAAACGTTAATCACGATCGCACACTATTGGATTGGACAATCCAATGATCTATTGAATAAGAATATTCAATGCTCTATTATTTTGGTCGCAAACCAAAATGCTCATTACTGAGACTCGCCATCTCATCATTTTAGGTTTCGAGTTGGAACCTCCGCTACATTGTGCTTGATCTATTTTTTTGCGTGTGCATTATCATCAAGGTGAGTTCATAGCCTCGCTTTTACTTATTTTTATAAACCCCGCGAGGGAGATACATGCTCTAAACTAGAACACAAGGTTTTTCATAAATGCTTGATCTTCTTGATTATTGGTACTGCCTAAGTTGTTAGCCACAAGTCCCCTGATCATGAACCATTAGTCACCGCGAGTGAACGTAGATATCGTGAATAGTACTATGGGGAATAACGAACCCCGTTTCGGTTATAGAGAAATAACCGGGGCGCACCATATCGAATTTCTTTAGGTAATTGGCTATTACCTCCTTTGGGGCATATTTACGTACACTGGTAATTCGGTGTATGCAGTTGAGTCTTGGTTTCATGAGCTTAGCGCATAATAATCTGTGATATTTTCTTATGATATTGTTAGTTTACAATGATCATGATCTTATACTTGTGTTCAACTTATTTTAAACCTATGGACTTCACTCAACATTTTTGTTGACCTTTTTAAGCATGTTATCTCAGGTAATCAGTGAAGATTATGACCAAGGTGCGGAATGGGGCATGGCAAGGCTTATCTGGTGGTGTAAAACATAAAAGTTATCATTTCTTTCAAACTCATGATCTTTCTTTTGGGAAAAACACTTGATCTATTTACAATATTTTGTACAAACTATGAGTTTTCGATGAATGATAACTATTTTAATAAAACGTCTCTTTTGAGTCGTTTCCTATAATTGTTGACTATGATCTCCATTCAAGTAACACCCGAATTAGTCTTCCGCTGTCATTAAGATTTTCGGGGGTGTTACAGATTGGTAATCAGAGCCAAGGTTATAGAGAACCAAAGAGTTTTTCAAAATCATTTGGACTATAACCGCACTTTTAAAACGGGACTATTTTACACCACTGCCTTACGCCCTTCCGTGACCGCTCTATGCATTAGGATTGATGCATCACTAGATCATAAGTAAATGGCATTCATTTTAAGTTAGGCATAGAGATTTGCTTAGCTAACTGAAATAATTATATTATTTGGCATTTACTTACATTAATTTATGGGTTGTTACAGTACCATGTCTGCATCCCACCCAGTTGTTCTGTCCTCAGACACCGAGATGGATGACACCATGTCCTCTACGACTGTCACTATGCCAGCTCATCCCAGTCCTGTCATACCAGCTACTGTTTCGGACGAAACTGAACCTTTTGAAGAAGGTGAAGTTGCCCGAACTCCTACTGCTCCAGCTATGACTGCTCATCCTCAAGAGTACAATGCTTTTGCTTCCATGACCCCAGATCAGTACTATGAGTCGCAGCAATGGCTACCTGCTTCAGATGTTGCTGTGGATGATGAATCATCCAAATCATCAGAAAGCACTGACTATGCTTCATCAGATTCTTCTGGATCATCTGCTCAAGCTATCCGTCGTCGTCGACGTATGATTCGTGTTCTTAAGCCTGATGAACCTGAGCCGTTGGGAGTACCTTATAGACTGCATCCAAATGGTAAGACCTTCAAACGCACTGCTAGGAAGCGTGTGCGACCCATCACCATGACTCATGTGATGCCACCAGCTCAGTCATCACCAGCTCAGTCACCACCTGCTCAGTCATCACCAGTTTCACCTGCTGTTCCACCTACTGCTACTTCACCACCACTGCCACTTACTGTGTTCTACCATCAGACTACTACTGTTCCTGTTTCATCACCACCGACAGCATCACCTCCTTTGGACACTTTTAGTGAGCCAATTTTACCGCTCTGCATCAAGTGTTATCCACCATCACTATCTGATCCTGAAAAGCCTACTCAAGTGGACAACGAGGCCGGGCCAAGGAAGAAATCCGGTGCTAGAAGATGGTCATTCTTGATACCTTTACTTAGACGTTGGAGAGAAGAGGAAGGAGCGCCTAGTTCCTTTGAGCTTGGAGAAAGCTCGACTACTGCACCAGCTCCAGTCATACCTGTTACCGGTGAACCAGTGCACCACACTATTCCTCTGTTGGCTACAAGACTTATCAGGCACGAAGATCAACTGAATGAACTCATGGCACATTATGATGAGATTCCGCTAGTGAGGATAGAGAGCTTGGAAGAAGAAGTCGAGAACCTTGTGGTAGGACGCTACTCCATCGAGATCGTGTTTGATATGATGAGTACGCAAATTATGGAGGCAAGGGAGGCTGTTAACCAATTGACTCGGAGATTGGAGACTGCTATTCGTGATGCTAGCACTTTGAGAGAGACTGCTTTGGGTCGAGAGAGAGTCCTACATCACGAGCTTGCATCTGCTCATGCTCACACTGCCATACTGGAGGAGAGGATTGATAACCTCGAGGCGAGAGACCAAGCCCGTGAGCAGCAGATTCGAGACCTGACAGCTATAGTCGAGGAGATTCGTCGTCGTCAGGATGACGCATCGGGAGATGCGTAGATCCTAGTCATCTTTATCTTAGTGTGTGTCATAAAGCCGCCATATGAGGCATTAAGGCTTGTATCATTTTGGTTTGTAACCTTGGAACAAGTATTATGATGATGTAACTTATGGTTGTGAACAAACTATGTAACGATGTATTCCATGGTTGTATTTCTATTATTCTAATGTTATGTTATTACTCCTCGGTGATGTATGCCGAACAAATCCTTATGTCCTTACATATATATATTATGATTTGTTGAGAAAAATCATATTCATATCATATCATTTATTTAAAGTGGTAATCTGGACTATTATGAAATGTATAATATGAAATCAATTTTATCATCGATCGATAATTTCGTAATCTTGGTGTTTATTCTTGAAAATTTTAGAAAAATGGTCAAGAAGAAAGCTACCTCATCCACCATCACTCCCGCAGCTATTCAGAAAATGGTCGCTGAAAGTGTTAGCGCAGCTATAGCTCAACATGTCGCTGATACTGCTAAAGCCGAAGCTGAACGCATTGAAGCTGAACGACTTGCCCAAGAGGCACGTGAAGCTGAAATTGCAAGAGAAGCCGAAATTGCAAGAGAAGCTGAGAATGCCCGAATTGCTCGAGAGGCTGAAGCTGAGCGTGTCGCTCAAGCAGCACGTGAGGCTGAAGCTGCTCGCATTGCTGAAGAGAATCGTGTCGCAGAAGCTGCACGTCTTCTTGAAATGGCAAACTCAAATGCAACTAACACTCCAACAAATCAAAGTGAGTCCACTTTAACTCGCAAGTGTAATTACAAAGAGTTCATGAACTGCAAGCCGACATTCTTCAAGGGCACTGAAGGTGCTATTGGTCTACTTCATTGGTTTGATAGAACCGAGACTGTATTTCTGCTAAGTGACTGCACAAATGATTGCAAAGTCAAGTTTGCGACTGGAACTTTGTTAGAAGATGCGTTATCTTGGTGGAAAGGTCATGCTCAACCAATTGGAATGGAAGAAGCTTGTAAGATCTCATGGTCAGATCTGAAACAACTGTTAATGAAACAGTATTGCCCGA
The DNA here is from genome assembly GCA_019973895.1 of Chrysanthemum seticuspe. NCBI lineage: Eukaryota > Viridiplantae > Streptophyta > Magnoliopsida > Asterales > Asteraceae > Chrysanthemum > Chrysanthemum seticuspe. Next base: position 155,825,179 of record BPTQ01000007.1, on the reverse strand, counting down.
GGACTGAGATCAAGAAACTCGAAGATGAGTATTACCACTTGGCTGCTAAAGGTAATGATCTCAAGACATACTTCAAGAGATTCCACGAGCTGAGAGCTTTATGTCCTCATCTGTTTCCCACCAATGAAAAACTTTTGGAAGCTATGATCGGAGGTTTACCTCGAAGCATCGAAGGAGATGTTATCGCTTCGAAGCCAAAAACTGTTGAAGAAGTTGTCATCGTATCCCACCGCCTTATGGAACCAATACTAAAGCTTGCAAATGCACAAGGCTCAAGTGACAACAAAAGAAAGTTTGATGATCGGAAAACCTCAAATTCCAACCACTATCGATCCCACAACAACAATCGGAACAACAACAACCAATATCACCACAACAGAAATCAACATCACAATCGGCAAAACCGAAGGCAAGAAGCCGCAAGGGCTTATGCTGCACCCACTGCTGGAAAAGGGTATGTAGGACCACATCCCCAGTGTAACAGATGTTTGATGCACCATTCTGGACCTTGTACTGTGAAGTGCGATAAGTGCAACAAGGTAGGTCATCAAGGAAAACATTGTCGAAACCCTGGAAGAGGCAACACTGTGACAAACATGAACTGCTATGGATGTGGAGAACCCGGTCATTTCAAGAGTCAATGCCCAAAGTTAAATGTCGTTCAAACAAACAATGCTCGTGCAAGAGTGTACATGCTAGGAGATGGAGATGCACCATTGAACCCTGACATTGTGACGGGTACGTATTCTCTTAACAATCATTCTGCAAAAATCTTGTTTGACTCTGGAGCTGATAAGAGTTTTGTATCTACTACTTTTGCACCATTACTTGAAATATCCCCAATCGCCTTAGATACAACTTATGAGATAGAGCTTGCCGATGGGAAAATAATAGGAACCAACACTGTAATCCGTAATTGTCCTATTCTATTACAAGATCACTCGTTCCTCATAGATCTTTTGCCAATCAAACTTGGAAGTTTCGATGTCGTAATTGGCATGGATTGGTTGTCCAAACACCGTGCTAGGATTGTTTGTGACGAGAAAACCGTTCATATCCCGATCAACGGTGAAACATTAGTCATCCAAGGAGATCAAAGTAGAAAGTACTTAAGTATCATATCCTGTGCGAAGTCAATAAAGTACATGGAAAAAGGATGTTATGCCTTCTTAGCTCAAGTAACGGAAAAGAAGTCGGAAGAGAAACGACTAGAGGATGTACCTGTAATCAAGGAATTTTCTGAGGTGTTTCCAGAAGATTTACCTGGACTTTCACCTGCTCGACAAGTCGAATTTCAAATCGATCTTATTCCTGGAGCTACTCCTGTAGCACGAGCACCGTACCGTTTAGCGCCCTCAGAAATGCAAGAGTTATCCAAACAACTAGAAGAGCTATCCGAGAAAGGATTCATTAGACCAAGTTCCTCACCCTGGGGAGCACCGGTGTTATTCGTTAAGAAGAAAGATGGATCATTCCGGATGTGTATCGATTATAGAGAATTGAACAAGCTCACAATCAAGAACCGCTATCCCTTACCAAGAATCGATGATCTGTTTGATCAATTACAAGGCTCGAGTGTGTACTCGAAGATTGATTTAAGATCTGGATATCATCAGTTACGGGTAAGAGAAGAAGATATACCCAAGACCGCATTTAGAACTCGATATGGCCATTATGAATTCCAAGTAATGCCATTCGGTTTAACTAATGCACCTGCTGTATTTATGGACCTCATGAATAGAGTCTGCAAACCATATCTGGATAAATTCGTCATTGTGTTCATCGACGATATTCTTATATACTCTCGTGATAAAGAAGAACATGCGGAACATTTGAAGACTGTCCTGAAGTTACTCAAGGATGAAAAATTGTACGCAAAGTTTTCCAAGTGTGATTTTTGGATTGAGACAGTCCAATTTCTTGGTCATGTGATTGACAGTGAAGGAATCCATGTGGATCCCGCAAAGATTGAATCTGTTAAGAACTGGCCAGTACCCACTAATCCCACTGAAATTCGTCAATTCTTAGGACTTGCTGGATATTATCGAAGATTCATCGAAGGTTTCTCGAAAATAGCTAAACCATTGACCGAGTTAACCCAGAAAACGAAGAAATTCGAATGGGGAGACGATCAAGAATCAGCTTTTCAACTTCTAAAGAACAAGCTTTGCGAAGCACCTATCTTGGCACTACCGGAAGGAGCCGAAGATTTTGTAGTATATTGCGATGCTTCACACATGGGTTTAGGCGCTGTTCTCATGCAAAGGAACAAAGTGATTGCTTATGCGTCACGACAACTCAAAACTCATGAGAAGAATTATACTACTCACGATCTAGAACTTGGCGCCGTGGTATTTGCACTCAAATTATGGAGACATTATCTGTACGGAACCAAGTGTATAGTGTACACTGATCACAAAAGTCTTCAACACATCTTAGATCAAAAGGAATTGAATATGCGTCAACGTCGCTGGCTTGAACTGCTTAGTGATTATGACTGCGAGATCCGTTACCATCCTGGAAAGGCAAATGTTGTTGCCGATGCTTTAAGCAGAAAAGATCGCCCTAAGCCACTTAGAGTGAGATCATTGGGAATGGTAATCAATTCACCCCTGCCGTCGAAAATTCTTGAAGCTCAAATCGAAGCTCTTAAAGAAGAAAATAGGCCGAATGAGAAGATTTATGGCATGCCGGAGAATGAGAATGGATTCGTGAAGAGATCGGACGGAACGCTATGTTTCAAAAATCGAAGTTGGATTCCACTCTTTGGAGGTATCCGAGAGCTCATCATGCATGAATCACATAAATCGAAGTATTCCATACATCCTGGTCCCAACAAGATGTATCAAGATCTAAAGCTTTTGTACTGGTGGCCTAATATGAAGGCTGATATCGCTGTATACGCCAGTAAATGTTTGACATGCTTGAAAGTTAAAGCTGAACATCAAAAGCCATCTGGATTGTTAACTCAACCAGAACTTCCCGTGTGGAAATGGGAAAGAATCACAATGGACTTTATAACAAAGTTACCAAAAACTTCTAATGGTTTTGACACCATATGGGTTATTGTAGACCGCCTTACAAAGTCCGCTCATTTCTTGCCAATCAAGGAGAACGACGAGATGATTACACTCGCTAGACTGTACATCAAAGAGATTGTTTCTCGTCACGGTGTACCAATCTCTATCATATCTGATCGTGATAGCCGATTCACCTCAAGATTTTGGCAAACGCTTCAAAAAGCCATGGGTACCAACTTAGATATGAGTACCGCGTACCATCCTCAAACAGACGGACAAAGTGAAAGAACGATCCAAACTCTGGAAGACATGCTAAGAGCATGTGTGATTGATTTCGGAAAAGGATGGGATAAGCACTTGCCTCTGGCTGAATTCTCTTACAATAACAGTTATCATGCCAGCATTAAAGCTGCTCCTTTTGAAGCACTCTATGGAAGAAAATGCCGATCGCCAGTTTGCTGGGCGGAAGTTGGAGAAGTACAACTTACAGGCCCCGAAATTGTCCAAGAGACAACTGAAAAGATAATGCAAATTCGGCAAAGATTGCAAGCAGCTCGAGATAGACAAAAGAGCTACGCAGATGTTCGAAGAAAACCAATGGAATTCCAAGTCGGAGACCGTGTAATGCTCAAAGTATCACCCTGGAAAGGGATGGTCAGATTTGGAAAACGAGGAAAGCTCAAACCTCGATACGTCGGACCATTTAAAATTCTTCAAAGAATTGGTCCAGTGGCATATAAACTTGATCTTCCCGAAGAACTTAGCCGAGTACATGACACGTTCCATGTCTCAAATCTTAAGAAGTGTCTTTCGGATGAAACTCTAGTCGTACCACTCAAGGACATCCAGCTCAATGACAAACTTAGCTTTGTCGAAGAACCAGTCGAGATCATGGACAGAGAAGTTAAAAGGCTTAAGCAAAGCCGCATTCCTATCGTTAAAGTTCGATGGAATCATAAGAAACGAGGTGCAGAGTTCACCTGGGAGCGCGAGGATATAATGCGTTCCAAGTATCCCCACCTGTTCATCTAGATCACCCATGACAGCCTCTGCGAGTTTAACCGCGGGATGCGGTTCTCTTAAGGGGTAGGTACTGTAAGCTCCCGGAAAATTTCAATGTACTTAACGTTTTAATCAAGAATTAAACACGATCTATTTCGTCATGAAATTTTCTAAACATCACTTTTGCATATCATTTGACATATGCATGATCAACGCAGCTTGAGCGTTCATAAATATACCGTTGTGATCTAAATAAATTTCCCCACGATCTTGATAACTTTAAAATATGTAATGAATACGTAAAAATTTGTAAAAATTACGAATTAAATTATAATAAAAATATATAATATCCGTATTGGGCCTCGGAACTCATTGGACTTTTCACCACTCGAACCCGACACGTAAATGGGCCTTGTAACCGGGCCAAGCCCACGCTATATCTTTATTTGGGCCTTTGCCGGATTGCATCTCTAGCCCAACACCATTTTTCTCATTCTTTCCTTTTGGGCCTCGTTAAACGGATCCAAAAATCCCAAGCCCATAACCACCTAATGGAAACATATAGCTAACATTCATGTTTTGTGTTTCTGTTTTGTAACCGGACGAGAAGCAAGAACCAAGAACCAAACTAGAAACAAAAATACTTTTCTTTTGAAACCATGTGTTGTCGTGAGAAAAGAACAAAGGAGACACAAAAACCACCCATTTAGCCACCCTAAGCAATTATAAAAATGCCTAAGCTAAACTAAACCCCATTTGACTCAACCAAGACTTTATAATCCATGGGTCCTTAGCTACTACCACCCACGACACAAGAAGAAATTCACAAACATTACTTGGACCTTAATCCTTTGCGTGTGTACATGATCAAAAGAGACAAACCCATACACTTAGTCACCCTAAGCCAATAAAATACTACTCTAAACACACTTTGACTCAAACCAAGACTTCCTTAACCAATGGATACTATGTTTCAATTGACTTGACTAGGCATTGCATGCCTTACATGTTGGCTGCCCTCAACCCCACGCCAAGAAACATAGACACAAAACATAAACAAATACATTTCTACATGTGTCTAATGAAGTAGAGATTAGGAGAGCTACAAGTAAAATAATGTAAAAGCCATGCTTATGCTTTCTTTAAAAACACACATCTTCTTCACATAAGCTTTCAAAAACTCAAACATATCTCTTACTCATAAAAAAATCGTCCATCGTGGTATTAAGGAGAAGCAAAAGGAGGAAAACGGGAAAAGAATTAGAAAAGCTTAGGATTAATATAGGCGAATAACATTATACGGAGAACAAGGGGGTTCTTGTCGATCACTTCTTCTCGTATCATCACCACTCATTTCGAGTGAAGTAAGTCCCTCCCAACTCGTTTCCATTTCATTTCTTGCTTACATTTAGTTCTCACACATTAGATATGATATGCGCACCGTTACAACACAACTCGTATGGTATACTTGATCACAACACATAGTCACACGTTAAAAACTAGCCTAACATGTTGAGAACACAACACGAGCACATAACTATCACGTCTACACTTCGTTAAACACACGCCTAGACAAACGGGCCTAAAGCCCAACTATCGAGCCCAATAAGCCTAATCCGAGTCCAATAATGATCTAACCCGGCCCAATGTGATCAAAATAAGCTAATAAGCTAAAGAAATAAGCTAGAGATAAGCTTGTACTAGTTTTGTAAAGTTTGCGTTTATTTCAATAGTAGTTCGGATCAAATTTGCAAAACAAATGAGTATCGGGTCAAAAGGTAACATATTTAAAAGTTAAAGGGTCACTTATAAGTGAAACAAATATTTTGTAAAAGTCTAAGGACTAGAAATATTAATTTTGAAAGTACAAGGGCAATATATACGTGTGCATGTACGCATGGAAACTCCAAGGGCCGAATATGTAAAGTACCTAAACTAGAGATTATAAACTTTGGGTTAGAAATGACAAGTTTGGAAAAGTAAAGGTTGAAGGCGTATAAAAGGAACCTAGAGGGCTGTTTTCGTAAAATCAGTTTTACCAAGGGACTAAAAATGTCATTTCTGAAAGTCTTGATATAAAATACATTTTGGGTACAAAGTGTCATTTTCTAATAGTATAAGGACTAAACTTGTACTTTTTGTAACTCAAGGGTAAAAAGTGTAAATTCGGGAAAAGTTTAGAAAAACTTATAAACCCATAATAACTTCGTAAAAACAAGTATCTTGACCATATGAGTATTTTATTTTCGGATAACGGTAAATGTATTACTTATATATATATATTATAAGATTATAATTATATATATATATCAAGTCCGATAAAACACACGGGGAATTTATTCAAACACGTTAAAATACTCAACAAATCTATTAAGATCACAACGGGGGAAACATTTCACTTATGCGTAAGTGAGGATCATTAATTAAGGCAATGTAGCATGTAAATTAACTTAAAACGTTAATCACGATCGCACACTATTGGATTGGACAATCCAATGATCTATTGAATAAGAATATTCAATGCTCTATTATTTTGGTCGCGAACCAAAATGCTCATTACTGAGACTCGCCATCTCATCATTTTAGGTTTCGAGTTGGAACCTCCGCTACATTGTGCTTGATCTATTTTTTTGCGTGTGCATTATCATCAAGGTGAGTTCATAGCCTCGCTTTTACTTATTTTTATAAACCCCGCGAGGGAGATACATGCTCTAAACTAGAACACAAGGTTTTTCATAAATGCTTGATCTTCTTGATTATTGGTACTGCCTAAGTTGTTAGCCACAAGTCCCCTGATCATGAACCATTAGTCACCGCGAGTGAACGTAGATATCGTGAATAGTACTATGGGGAATAACGAACCCCGTTTCGGTTATAGAGAAATAACCGGGGCGCACCATATCGAATTTCTTTAGGTAATTGGCTATTACCTCCTTTGGGGCATATTTACGTACACTGGTAATTCGGTGTATGCAGTTGAGTCTTGGTTTCATGAGCTTAGCGCATAATAATCTGTGATATTTTCTTATGATATTGTTAGTTTACAATGATCATGATCTTATACTTGTGTTCAACTTATTTTAAACCTATGGACTTCACTCAACATTTTTGTTGACCTTTTTAAGCATGTTATCTCAGGTAATCAGTGAAGATTATGACCAAGGTGCGGAATGGGGCATGGCAAGGCTTATCTGGTGGTGTAAAACATAAAAGTTATCATTTCTTTCAAACTCATGATCTTTCTTTTGGGAAAAACACTTGATCTATTTACAATATTTTGTACAAACTATGAGTTTTCGATGAATGATAACTATTTTAATAAAACGTCTCTTTTGAGTCGTTTCCTATAATTGTTGACTATGATCTCCATTCAAGTAACACCCGAATTAGTCTTCCGCTGTCATTAAGATTTTCGGGGGTGTTACACTTTATTTTACAAAAACAATTTTCCACGAATCAAATAGCAGGTCACAATGAGCATGGTATTTAGGCGTGTAAATAAAGACCAATATTAATGTTATGGTTACGATATGTATTATTCCATATTGCATACAATTAGGTGTCAAAACAAGTAATAATGCACATATAGGAATCACAAACATACAAGCATAAACATCAATATAAATAACCACATATTGTTCCGAGTTCTGTTTCGAGTCTTCCCCAAACGGAGAACCATAAGACCGTCACTAGGATGCATTACCTAGATCGCCCCATACATCACTTAGAAAAGCAATTGAGTGGGTCTTGTGGCCGGAAAAACACATAAAGCATGGCAATCCCAATTAACAAGTAATTACGCAATATATGTATTTAAATCAATATGTAATTCTAATTATCACAATAATTCTAATTAACAATTAATAAATACAAATTAACTTTTAATTCTAATTAGCAAGTAATTTAAATTTAACATGTAATTCTAAATTAACAATTTAATTTTAATTAACAAGGTAATTATAATTCACATGTAAATTAAATTCTAATTAACAAATTAATTCTAATTATCAATATAATTTTAATATGTGTGTGACTAGTTATTATTTATTAAAAATTTGACAAGTATTGCATGTAATTGTCAAAATTAAAATAAAACACAATAACTAAACTAGGTTTCATGCAGCCCTTTTAAAACATGTTTATTAATATCAGAAACGTGTAACCCATAATCGCAAAAACGAGTTGACTCGTGATGCCACTGTTGGGATTTTAGATCTAGTTAACCAGTAACCTCTACGAGTACGCAGCGGATAATGGATCTAGTTAATACAATTATGTTAACACGTAATTAATAAACACATAATTTAATACAATATTAAATAATTAAAAGGGAATAAAGAAGGCTAACCTTGCTTGGCAATTGGACTCTAGTAACGGAACAAGAAACCCTACGAAACCTTTAAGTGTCTAAAGTAAACACCTCGAAGAGTATCACACACAAACCCGATTCACGTATACGTTCGATGTAGCTAGTCAAGAACATAACAATAAAAACCAAACAACACCTTGTAACTTGAATATATAACCCCACGAGTAGAAAACCCACAAAGAGACAAGCTACTTTCCTGCCCACTATTTATTGTTGCTGCTTTTGTGTCCACCAGGAAACAAAGAAACAACCTTTTACCAATTTATCTAAACACTTATACTTAAACAAGTTTAGAACCAAAACCAAGTACTTCTTGTCAACTTGTGAAGCCAATCGGCCAAGAAGAAAAACAGGGAATAGAAGATCGGTTTTAGGGTTTAGAGAAGCTGATATTATGCATGAGAATACAAGAGGTGGAGAGGAGTTTATATAGTGCACAAGTCGAACCCTAGAGAAAACCCCTAGCTTGGTCGACAAGTCACAAAACAAACCCAACCCACTCCAATTCCTGTACCCGATCAGTTGTGAAACACAAGGCCCAAGGCTTTCACTTAACGACCCAAATAGATAGCCAAAACAGCCCACGGGTCAATATAATGATCGGGTCAGTTGCATGCATAAACGGGTAAGTTACAATTCAAGTATAAGTTACGTTCAACACGTATACTCGTGTTTATCGTGTGTGCCCCCATCGGCTCATACACGTTTAGTTGCTTTGTCGTGTTTTAATACTCCCACAAACCAACAATATATATATATATATAATGGAAAACTAGAAGGGGGTCGAATAGTTTACCGTTTAAAATCTTTGTTTTGAAACTTATTGTAAGATCAATTGATATTTATCAAAGATATGTTAGTGAAGAATAAACAATATGCAAGCAATATATAATAAGTAAATAAGGAAAGAAACAATCAAACCACGACAAGTTGTTTGTAGTGGTTCGGTCTACAAGGACTCTTTTTCCTTGCCCTACTCCACTCCCCGAGTCTCCAACTCGAGAGTTATCTTCACTAATCAACGAGCTCCTTTAATCGGCGAAGAAAACCTTTACATGTCGCTTACACAATATTTTCGACACAAAGCTAGATGTCGAGTTCTTTTACAATGGTACAACCACTCCCACACACTATGTATTTTGAGGACTAAAATACTAACCACTCACACTCAGAGGTTTAAGATGGTTTTGTACAACAATGATGTATGAACAAGACTAGATCATACAACAACAAAACAAACAAGCCTTCCAACTATTTGTTAAAGCTTGATTATGCCTTGATCTTCTTTGCTACAAAAGATGATCACTAGAATGAAATGAAACTGAGTTAGAAGTAATAGAGAGAGAGAGAGAATGTATGTGTTTATGCTAGAAAGGGATGATTAAACAACTTGGGTTGGCTTGCTATTTATAGGCCAAAATGAACAGCAGTGGCCACGGACCACGGAACCAAAAAAGGGTTCCGCCCTTGTATTTTTTTGGTTCCGCAGGTCTGACAGCAAGATTACAAAGATCTTTTCAAATTCAACCAAATCTAACCAAGATCGTGTAAGATGTGTAGAATCTAAATCTAAACAAAATATTCTATGAAATCTTCTAGAGATTTCAATATGATGCAAGCCATGATGTAATATGTTGTTTTCTATTTTTAGAATTAATATGTTAAAAGTAAATACATATGTAATATTGTGTTTAAGAAACTAAAATATACTTGTTCTAAAAATGTTGACACGCATTATGGTTTAGAAATATATCAAAGTTAATTGATACATGACTAATCAAAATGTAAATGCTTAAGTGATGAAGACTTTATTTAAGGAAAGCTTGTTTTGATATATATTAATCTTGACAAGCTTTATACTTTACGAAAATGAAATTTACTTTTGTCGTTAACAAAACTTAGGTAAAGATCATAAAGTATAAATAACATTTAATGACGATATATATATATATATATATATATATATATATATATATATATATATATATATATATATATATATATATATATATATATATATATATTTGTGTTCATGTGGTGAACACTTTAAAATGGAAAACAATAGGCACCAATAATAATATGACGCATGGCATTTTATTTAAAAGAAAAACAAAATTATTTCATACAATTAAAAGGGTAATTTGGGTAACTAAGGCTGCTTGCAGTAGGAGAAAAAATCATCGATCGACCAATGGTCCCGATTGATCTTCCTTATTGTAGCATGAAGGTCACGATCGATCAGCTGCTTACTTTTTCTTTCAATCGATCGCAGGAACGACCGACAGAATGTGTTGGTTGTGTGTGTGTTTGTGTATTTTTGTGGGGTATATTTTTTTGTAGTGAAGGTCGTCTTGGTGTGGTAAAAAATCGTCTGTAGGTCGTCGGAGAGAGAAAACTGACGTGACAGAGAAAATGAGAGAGATTGGGATCCTTTATTTGGGCAGCCTAAGCATTTCCTAGTTTTTCTCATTCATGCATTCATACAACTAGCATGGTACCCGCGCAAAGTAGCGGTTCGGAGGCGTATTATGTTTAACGATTTTCTGATTTTACATTTTTTTTTCTGAATATTGTTTAACAATTTATAAAAATGAAAGATGATAGTTTCTATAAATTGTGTGTTTATGTTGTGAGAATGAAGAATTAATATAACATATTATTATATATGCAAATTCAAAAAGTTATTAGTTTTAATTATAAACATATTAAATTTATTATATTAAGAGTAAATTACACAAATGGTCCCTAAAGTTTGTCAAAAATTTCACTCACAGTCCCTGAAAGTTTAAAGTTGCATGGATAGTCCCTATCTCTGAAAAGAATAACACCTATGGTCCCTTATTTAACTGATGTTAAATAAGTTCCGTTATAACTTACACTTTTAGCCCTTTTGGTTAACAATCGTTGCCTCGTCAGTCCTTTATCATAACGGAAGTTTATAATTTAAATATTTTCGAATTTAGTCACGTTTTTATACGTTTTCTTAAGATTTCATCCGTTTTCGTCCGCTTTTATATGTTTTCATCCGTTTTTATACAGTTTTCGTCTGTTTTTAAACGTTTTCATCCGTTTTTCTTACGTGTTCATCCGTTTTAATACGTTTTTATACGTTTTCGCCCGTTGCTTACATTTTTTTATATTATGGTCCGTTTTTGTACGTTTTTGTCTGACTTTATACGTTTTTCTCACGTTTTATCCGTTTTCGCCTGTTTTTATACGTTTTCATATATTTTTATACGTTTTCATCAATTTTTATTTGTTTTTGTCCGTTTTTATACATTTTCATCGGTATTAATACGTTTTTATTCGTGTTCGTCCATTTTTATTCGTTTTCATATGTTTTTATTCGTTTTCGTCCATTTTAGTACGTTTTCATCTGTATTTATATGTTTTCGTCCGTTTTTATTTGTTTTTGTCTGTTTTAATTCGCTTTTGTCTGTTTTTATAACTTTTCATCCGTATTTATACGTATTTATCCATTTTCATTCATTTTTATTCGTTTTCGTCTGCTTTTATCCGTTTTTGTACTTTTTCTTACGTTCTCATACGTTTTCATCTGTTTTTATACGTTTTCGTCCTTTCGATACGTTTTAATTTGCTTTTATCCGTTTTTATACATTTTCTTTTGTTTTTCTTACGTATAAAAAAGTATGAAACATATAAAAACGTCAGAAAACGTATAAAGACTAATTAAAACGTACGAAAAACGTATAAAAACGGACGAAAACGTATTAAAACATAAGAAAACGGATAAAAATGGATGAAAACTTATGAGAACGTATAAAAACGGACGAAAATGGATAAAAACGTATTACGCGGATGAAATTATATGAAAACGGATAAAAACGTATGAAAATGTATAAAAACGAAAGAAAAACGGATGAATACTTATAAAAAGGACCAAAATGTAAAAAAAAAACTATAAGCAAACGAGCGAAAACGTATTAAAACGGATGAAAACGTATGGAAACGTAAGAAAAATGGATGAATACGTATAAAAACAGACGAAAACGTATAAAAACAGACGAAAACGTATAAAAACGGATGAAAACGTATAAAAGCGGACGAAAACGGATAAAAACGTATAAAAACGGACGAAAACGTATAAAAACGGACGAAAATGGATGAAAACGTATAAAAACGTGCCTAAATTCGAAAATATTTAAATTATAAACGTCCGTTATGATAAAGGACTGACGAGGCAACGATTGTTAACCAAAAGGGCTAAAAGTGTAAATTATAACGGAACTTAGTTAACAACAGTTAAATAAGGGACCATAGGTGTTATTCTTTTCAGAGATAGGGACTATCCATGCAACTTTAAACTTTCAGGGACTATGAGTGAAACTTTTGACAAACCTTAAGGACCATCCGTGTAATTTACTCTTATATTAATTACATTTTATTATTGTAACATGCATCCAATTTAATGTCATAATTTAATGTGCAATTAGTGTGTTTTTAAAGTTTTAATTTCAAAAATTACTAATAATAGCAAGTGTGTAAGCTTAAAAATTTCTAAAAATAAAAGTCCTAAATGATTTATATATTAGTAAAGATAAAAATTATAATTTTTGACATATTAAAATCACCCTATTCTCTCACATAAAACATCTCACCCTTTCATCTCTGTTTCACTCTACCAGTGTTGTCATCAAACCCTAGCCACCCAAAACATATCCGATCATTTCTCTCCCCTTAAAAGACCAATCGGATCATTTTTATTCACGACGACCGAGGTTTAGATCCACGATTGGTTCAGCCGCCTTTTTCTCCTTCTTATCCGGCGTTCTATCGAGTCGCAACCGTTTCAGGTTTATGATTTTAACCGATCTTAACTGAATCCGGAATAAATGCGCGACCTAACCGCCGCAAAAGTCACTGGAATCCCATAACTCTTTTCTCCATCTTCCGTGCAGTAAATTTGTAAGACATCCTTGTAAGTTGCAACCTTCAACAAGTGGACCACGAAAGGACATGTGTGTTATTTGTAAGCCTGAATTCTAATGCAGTGATTTGAGAATGGTTTTAGCCTTTGTTTGTTTGGTTTTATTAAATGGTTTTAGTCACTTAATTCATTCAGATTGTTTGTCTTTGTGTCTTTAGCTTTTCGTTAACTGGTTCAAGTCACTTATTCATCCTCACTTAACCCGCCACTCCTACAACCCGTTACAACCACCAGAACACGAGCTATCGTCTTGCTAACTGATTCCTTTTATTGGGCTATTAGTTTTTCAGATCTGACTATTAAGCCGGAACACCATCAGTTTTTGGGCATCTCGTATTTTCTGATTTTAATACATTCTCGTATTTTAATTTGACATATGAATGTTAAAGATGAGCCCAAAGCATGTGATACATATTCAAGTGGTAAACATTCCTCCGAAGACATTATTATAATTAATATTTTTAGTGATGTATAAGGTAATTTTTGTTAAGAGCTTTAGTTGTTAAGTCATGTATTAACTCTTGGTGATCAATTGGTAGGCTTGTTCATCTCATTAGTCTTATTGCAGATCCATAAAAAGGTAGTCATAACCGTCTCTTTTGTGGTCAACATTTTCGGCTTATGTCGACGAGTCTCTTCATCCCGAAATAAATTCTGAAGTTGTATATAGAATTTTAAGCTATCTAAAATCTTGAATTTCTAAATGGGAAGAAAGCATAATATCAACAAACTTTTATAAGTTCGTTAAAACTTAATCGTTGGTGAAAACTATGTGTCACTATAAATGTATCATGAAAGTATGTGTTATTAAAAATATATCAAAAATGAGAAAAGTTTAATGCAGAACAGTTTTTTTCTAAAGAACAAATCATGCAATCTCAGCCATTCATTTTTCTTATCAAATAAAAAAACACACTTTCATCTATTTTCTTAAAATTAAAATATCTCGCGAACCGTTAATTGTTACGCGAAACTAATTATATCGTCGCGACGAGAATTAAATTATCTTTATATAGATAGGCACTTCAATATACTTTCGACAATTTTTTTTTTTCAAAATTTTTGCCCAGATGAATCACATGTGATTCGGAAAATCACGTGTGATTTATTACTTTAAAAATCACATGTAGCTTGTGAAATCATATGTGATTTTACTGGGCGAAAAATTTGGAAAAAAAATTCGTAGAAAGTATATAGAAGTACATATCTATAGAAAGATAATTTAATTCTCGTCGCGACGATGTATTTTTTGTAGCTTGAAGGTTTACCGTTTACAAGATACGTTGTTTTGAAAAAAAATGTGAAAAATGTTTTTTTTTTTTTTTTTTTTTTTTTTTTTGATGGAAAAAATGAATGGATGAGATTGCATGATTTGTTCTTTAGATTAAAATTGTTTTGCATTGAACTCACCTCATCAAAAATATTAATGTGTCATCGCAAATATAACCAAAGATTTATTGTGTTTCAAGAAACTTCATGTGTGTCATTAGAAATGTGCCAATAAAAATGTATCATAAAACTATCTGTTACGAAAAATGTGTCACTAAAAATATAGTAAGAAGCTATATGTCACTAAAAATGTATAATTAAACTATGTGTCACTAAAATTGTGTCACTAAAAATATATCATGAAACAATGTGTCACTAAAAAAGCGTCATTAAAAAAATACAAAAAATGAATTCTAAGAAAAAATAAAGCACGTATATGTGATTTTAAGTTTTCAAAAAATTAGGATACACTATGCCATTCATAACCCATTTAATTACAATATTGCCATTATCAATTAATTATTCTTAACAAATGCAAATCTCATCTATATAATTTATCCAATGGTTCACAAGTGTACCTATTGTTTTCTACTTTAAGGTGTACACCACAATAACGCCATATATATATATATATATATATATATATATATATATATATATATATATATATATATATATATATATATATATATATATATATATATATATATATATATATATATATACACTAGTGTCAAAACCCGTCCGATGGACGGGTATGACTTGTGTTTTTTATTTTTAGGTTTTAGTAGAACAAATATATACTAAAAAGTAATTAAAAGTTAAATGAAACGGTTAAAATATATAATTGATGTTACCATAATCCATAAAATGACTAAAAGCAGGTAAGTACTTTGATTTGTGATTTTTGTTTTTAGGATTTAGTTGAGCAAATATATACTAAAAAGTTATTAAAAGTTAAATTGGGTATCTCCACAAATGATTCGTCTTCTGAAGAATCATCATCTTCGACTGCATAGTCGAGGCTGGACCGCTACTTGCTGTCCGTAGATAAGCTCTATTAGGAGCCGTTAAACTTCCAACCAATGATCTTGCTGAGCTGCAAACTTATTCCATCAACTTTGCTTATTGTTACAAGTTTCTATATCATTTTAGACTGATAGAAAAATGTGTGCATAATGGTGTAAAATGATAGTGCGGGTAAAATAAATACACACGTGAAATAGTAGTCCCCATTGTGAGAAGAGGATTCTCTGTTGGCATTTCTTCCCGGGGCATAATGGTATTCTAACCCAATGTTAATCTCATCTTTTCATATCACACTTTGGTGTCCATGAAACACTTCTAGGCTAATTAGACATTATGCGAATAAAATCTTTAGTAGTTTGTTGATTTTCGCTTGCATGGCATCTTTTTCCGTGTCAAAAGATGAAGTACTGTTTGTGGCATCCAATGAATCAAAACTTGTGTTTCTAGTGATTGAGTTCATATATGATGATGATTCTGTGCAGTTTGTGTATTCAAGTTTAGGTTGAGTTTCAAGATTTTACGATTTTGGCACTTTTTTTAAGGCAAGAATGCCAATCTTCATCTCGTTATTAGTTCGGCCAAGCTATTAAAGACCACCTAGTTACATAATATACCAAATTAAATATTATTATTTTTTTGAAAAATGAGTTAATCATGCAAACTAATTAAAGTTGCTTATTTGTTGCCTAAAACGCCATGAAGCATAGGATGGTTTCTTCTTCTTGAATAGAAAATGCTCATTTCTTTAATCCATTTGAAAATAGTTAATCCATCTTAATCTGCAAGTTTTTTCGTTTCTTTATAGAGCTATGTTACATTAAATATAATTCATGATTGATATTCATAAGGAGTAAGCTTAATAGTACTCTTAATAATAACTCGACCCTTGAATAGTACGCATATGAAATTAAGACTATAATTGCAAGATAAATAGGTAAGACACAAATAAAACGTTGAGATTAACTGTCATAACTGATTTTTACTATCCAAATCAGGCTATCTATCCAACATAAGCAAGACAATGACGAAAGATCACTAACTTATGCAATGCAAATATTTTTACCAAAGTCATGGTCAATATTTTTTAAGTGAATGCTATCCTATTCGATATTAACATGATTAAATTCAACTAAAAAACCATAATAGTTAATATCAATACAATACAGTTGGTTAAAGAACGATCACATTGAGCGTAAAATTACCTGCATTCGTAGGACCATACTCCAGCAACCATGAACATAGTTCATCACAGAATCTCTTAGCTTGTAGTCCTCATCAGGAGACCATAATCCTTTCTTAGGCTTTATCTTTGATTTTTCAGTCTTGCACCTCATATTTCAGCTTAAGAATGACAAAGGAATTTGATGATGAATGATATTATGAACAACTGTCTTTAGATGCCATGGAATTTAAAGTGAACAGCGAGGCCATCTTTGAATTTGATAAGTATTTTTAAATTCGATACCCACTACCATTAATTAAAATTATATCATGAGAAGACTTGGATTAAAATAGTTTAATGTCAAATTGAACTACACTTTTTAGAGAGACGCACACTCACACACCGTATATGTGTTCATTTATATCATTGTTTTCTTTGTATTCCAAGACTAAACTTATGATATTAGCATTACAAATCATGTAATCTGATCATACGAACATTATCATTTAATATGATTGTAATCTTTTATCACTCCATCACCTTTAATTTTCAGCTTATTGAATCCTTGGAATTTACAGGATACCTCCACATCCTCCTTCTTGGATCCAGACATGCGTATGATTACATAGCATTTTTCAGCATCCTCTGTTTTGGACATCTTTCAGTAAGACATCCAATGGATCATTCTTTGACTATTAGGTGATCATCCTTTAAGCACATCTGAAATCATAAACAAACATATGAACTCAATCATTTTAGTTCAATAATCAGAATAATGCATGGTCATAAAACAACATAGAATATGTGTAAAAACCCTTTACCCAAAATTAAACCGCATATAATATGTAGCATTAGTAAGTTGATGACACGTGACTACGAAAATATGTTATTTGTACACATATTTTCATATCATGTTCCAGAGTGATTCTTGTAATGAATTACTTGGTTGAAGAAATAGCATGCAAAGATCGATTCCAACTACTTTAAGCACCAGCTGGCTTTTTATGAAGACCATGGTCAACTTTTGTGGTATCGACTAAATCATCTGATTTGAAAAGAGGTGGTCTGGAGGTGACACCCATAGAAAATGATGTAGATGCCATTGGTCCTATACTTATCATCTGTAACAATCAAAGTTAGTAGTAATCAAAAAACACTCATCTGACTCAAGACTGTGCATCATTAGTAGGGTATAATCAATGTTAGTGTTGACTTGGTATTCATATTTGAATTCATAGCTACGACGTAAATGAAAGTGTGAGTCACACCGTAGCTCCTTCCATGTGAGCATACTAAAGTATAAATCATCAAAGTGCATCTCCAATACCGTGTCTCTTCAGCTCCTATGCTCATATATAACCTGGAAACGAAATATAAAGAAATAAGAGCATATATCCATATAAAAAATATAAAATATGAGCATAATTGGGAGAAATTGACACTTAAAAATCAAGATTATTTGATGTTATCACCTACATTAAAGGGTGTGTTATAGTATACATGATCCGGGTAGAAGAAGGCATCGCATGTAAACAAAAAGATAAGAAAAAAAAATCATTATCCTAAACCTGATATGTGCCAATCAGAAAAGGCCTTGTTGAGGGTTAGTCCATTACGTGGTCGTGACTTCTATATAAACCTAATCAAAAGTTCAATTCTTCATTAAGGATTTTTATTATTTTAGACTGTAGATAACGGAAAAATCATGACCACGATAAGTTTTTTCTAAATAATGTTAACAGCGAATTGTTGAATAAAAATACCATGTTAGGAGTCTAAAACCAAACTTACTCGTTAATTTAGTATCAATATGAAACCACATGACTGGTTATCATGACTTATAGCCAAAAGATTTGTGGTGGACTATTAAAGAAGAGTTTATCTTTATGCATACGAAAAAGAGTTACCTTGTTGTATTGGATTTTACTCATGTACAGTGTCATCTGAGGAAGAGCAAGGAACCTTTGTCTCAACCAAAGTAAGAGGCTTTTGGCTCTATCGGCAAGTGTTTCCTTTTGTCTGCATCAGCTACAAAATCCTTAACCTTATTCCGTGATGACCTTGAAAATGACCTACGCATCTTATGTATAGGAGGCTTTATATTGTTTTTTCGTCTCCATATATACACCCTTATTTTTAAATCCAAACTCATTAATAGAAATGTCAAAACCTCGATTTTCAAAACCGTCTAATATCAAATACATGGTAGAGCACACAGCCTTCGGATCTCGAGACATATCCAATCCCAGAAGTCTAGTAAGCAAGACCAGATACTGTAACCACAAAAAACACAATTTAGAGACAAAACATAAAAGTAGATCTACTATTCACACAAGAAAGATATAAAACGAAACGCTTTAAAAAAAGAAAAAAAAGGGAAAGAAAGATAGAAAGAAAGCAGCCACAAATCATCAAAATAACCAAATAGAGATTAAATCCACCTCATAAATTTCGTTGGTGTATCAAAAAATAGCCACAAGTAGCCACAAAGCATCCAACACAAACACCATATCAGAAACATAATCTGCATCAACACAATATATCTCAAGCAAACACAGAAAAAAATCGCATCGTTTGAAACTTATTACCAAAAAAAAAGCATTAGAAAGTTACACTAATATAGAAAGTTACACTCTATTAACCTACGCACCATACTCTCATTCACTCTCTATCTCGCGCTCTCAATTAGAAGAAGCAGAAATGTACCACATACACATAAACACATGATTGTTTTGTAAAATAAACATAACAAGAGTGCACCATATACACGTCAATCTTCATGTCTGGTCATTTCCTAACCTTTTTGCAAGAATGCATGTGATAACATGTAGCATGAGTTGGTGCAGCTGCAGGATCACGCAACATTTTCGAGACCAGATGATAGATAAATATATTACTTCATAAAATAATATTATAAATATAGGTATTCGCTTACATCAAGTTCGACATGTATGTGTAGGTTCTGAAAAAGACTCCCATTAGA
This sequence comes from Chrysanthemum seticuspe, assembly GCA_019973895.1. Classification (NCBI taxonomy): domain Eukaryota; kingdom Viridiplantae; phylum Streptophyta; class Magnoliopsida; order Asterales; family Asteraceae; genus Chrysanthemum; species Chrysanthemum seticuspe. The sequence continues at coordinate 155,805,397 of BPTQ01000007.1, read as the reverse complement.
GCAAAAGCAACTGTAAATCATTTAAACCATGAGAAACCTGAAATTTATCCCAGTGTTGGCATTAAATTGACTAATATTACCTCATTCATAATGTGTCACTGACATTGGCTTGCTGCCAACGGCCATAGAGGCAGCAAAAAATGCTTAACACGCTACTATAACCAAGAGATGACAAGGAAAGACAGAAAAAAATAATAGCTAATATAGGTATTACCTTGGCAAGCATTTCCCCAAAGTGTCGTCTCTTTCTTTTCCGCCAAAGTTTATTTCTTTAGCGCTTCTGAATTTTATTCAATAATTTTATTCAATAATCTCTTTTGCTAATATAGGTTTATATGTGTTGTAGTGTGCTCTTTTCCTTTTTATATATAATTAGTGTGCAAATACTCATACATGATTAAACAATCATATAGCTTGAATAAGACCCAAGATTTTGTATAAAACAACACGTTGTAATAATTCGAACAGGTTTACAAATCATACCTGTTCTTCAGGTGTGTCTCCTCCCTACGGGATCTGAATTTGTCAATAGTCTTGATGGCGTTAAGTGTGTTCTCTGTGACGTTCCTGTGATACCTCTCTGGCCTATTATGCTTCCTCTCAAACTCAAACGTAGCATCCTTCAAATGTAATTCATTTATCAACAACCATTTTTCATCATAAAAAAGCAATCCATCTATTGTAGTGACATGTTTCTGTACCAGAGTCATATCTTTGCCATGTAACATCCCGTAAGCTGTAGTCCATTTCACCTTACGCGGATTCCTCTTCATCTTGAAATTCTTGTGACATTTTGATTGGCAAAATCTGAAAATCTACAAAATATAAAAGATGTCAATAACGTTAAGAGATACCTCATCAATAACGTTAAAGATGTCAATAACGTTAGAGATACCAAGAGATGACATTTGGGGTATAGAGAAAGAAGGGCGATAAATAATTGTTATATGAACGTCAACAATTATAAGATGGTGTTTCGGTTTTGCAATAGGAGGCCATTGTACTTCGTATGTGATTCTATAATACGAATTTCAAGATATGACATGTTACTGTGTGAATCGAGTACATTCAAGTTCAGAATGTATTTGTTATATTTACATTTTTTTGTTTATGTTAAGACAGCAGTAAGGCCGTAAGGGTGTACAATAATAGCATTTTAAAGGGCTTGTAAGTTATAGCCCAAAGGCACCAATTCTCAATATAAGACATACTTGCTACATCATTATAAGATCAACTAAGTTATTAACTGTTAGTCTGTTACTGCTAAGTTCTACCACCCACAAGGTACATTAAACTATTAGCGACATTGCACCATGCCAATTAGGATCTTGTAAAGTAAGAGTATAAAAATGAGTAATGGAAGAGGTAAATGTGGTATGAAGAGTGAAACGTGCAAGAGGTTTAGAGATGCCACGGGTGATGTGGGGGAGTGAAAACACGAGTTATTGTAGCAGTAGGTGCTGGAGCCACTGAAAAAAAGTGTGTAAGTAACAATATGTTGGCGGATATGCAACCCGACCTAGTCTATTCTGACTCATCTTAAAAATCTAGCAAACCTGTTTTTTTGGGTTACCCATTCACCAATATTACTATGTATAAAAATACTTTTTTATCAAAATCTACTTAGCCACTTCAATATAATCATTTCATAATACAAAATAAACATTAGCATAAAAATGAATCATATATCAAGATTGACCAATACTAAAGGGGTGTCTGGGTTAGCTTACTATATATATTAAATTATATAAAAAAAGGAAAAATAAAAATGAATATTCAAAGGATCACCTGTAAATTTCCAGTGCAATCAATGTATTTTTGAGGTTCCTCCTTTGTAGGAGCAGCTTTAAGTAGTCCTCTCACATCCTAAGATAAACAAAGACCACAAACATATATTACAACGAAACATTGTCCCAAGCATCATTACTGATCAAGATAACCAGTACTAATCACTGACCTCCAATATGAGCAATGGGTAATGGTAATGCTGGCAATAAAGTTCTTGTTTCTTCAGGTTTGCACATGTACTGATCAAGATAACCAGGTTTTGGGTTCTTCACATAAAATGTTGTTGTGGGCAAGCTCCTGACTGGTCCTATGTTATTAAACCAAAACGAATTTGCCCCTTGCTGATACAATTTCTGCCAAATTAATTCCAATAGTTAACTTTCATAATATATGTGGTAGAATAGGCAAGTCAAATGGTATTTGTTGAATCGGATAAGTAGTCCTCTCACATCCTAAGATAAACAAAGACCGCAAACATACATTACAACGAAACATAGTCCCAAGCATCGTTACTGATCAAGATAACCAGTACTAATCACTGACCTCCAATATGAGCAATGGGTAATGGTAATGCTGACAATAAAGTTCTTGTTTCTTCAGGTTTGCACCTGTACTGATCAAGATAACCAGGTTTTGGGTTCTTCACATAAAATGTTGTTGTGGGCAAGCTCCCGACTGGTCCTATGTTATTAAACCAAAACGAATTTGCCCCTTGCTGATACAATTTCTGCCAAAATAATTCCAATAGTTAACTTTCATAATATATGTGGTAGAATAGGCGAGTCAAATGGTATTTGTTGAATCGGATAATTAAGGTCCAGTTGAACAATGAACATACTTTTTTCCATATTTTTGTATTTTTATGAATGTTTATTGCTCTAATTATGATTAAATACAATATTTATATATTCAATAAAAACCAATTCGACCCAATCCCCTTGCAACTGTTTTCGTATTTGACCCGAGACTTATTTATAAGTAAGTGGGTCGAAAAGGCCACTATAGTGTGATCATGGATCTTTACCTATACCGCAATGGCAAACTCATTGATAATATCAGGTATTACTGCATGTAGTTGTTGTTTGTTAAGTGTTCGAAATCCAACAGAAAGGCCATTTTGTTCGATATCCATTGTAATCAAGACCTTTGAGATGTCAGCAGCCCTCTGGAGCTGGCTTATATCGGCTGCTGGATGACGTGAACTCCATAGATCAATTATCTGAGCTTTAAACTGAGTGAACTGAATGGTCTGCATATTCAGAGAGAATGGGTTGATGCCAGCCACATACGGCTGCCCATTAATAGCTTTCCATGCAGACTTTGATAAGGACACGGACGCACAACTATATTAAAGAATGGATGCCTATCTATGTGAATGTGAGCAAATACCTTGCGGCCGCAGGTGCCGCATTTGTTAAAATACCATGGTCTTTTGGTATCAGTTTTAGAAATAGTAGCAACAACTGTAAATCGTACATTCTACATAGATCAAGAAATATTTAGACTTAAATCTAGGTTGTACCTGCTTGGTTATCCTATGTTAGTTTCATATGGTAATAGTATGTGATTTTTAGTATTACACTTGTTGTTTAATTACTTACACGTTTAGCATCTCTTGCGTCTCTGGAACTTTAGGATTTAGGTAGTAGTATGTTGCTGGTGTGCTTGACAGCTGAAGCCCTACGATAGGTGAATTATGTGCTAACAGAAATGGCACTAAGAATATGAACCATAGTTCTAAGTCAGTAAGTGTACCTCCATAGGTTTTTAGCCAACATGAGCTAATTGCTATTATTATAGGCTTCTCCTTGTTAGCATATTCTTCCATGTTAAAATTTCAGCCCATTTTATTCCAAAGGTTAAACCTTACAGTGTTACCACATCATAATTTTTTTTTGTTAGTGTCGGTAACCGAAAACTGTTGAAGTTTCACACCTAGATTCTGGATGACATTATCTCTCCAAACTACTCTTTATTTGTGGGTTTGCTGGTATCGCACAAGTCACCAACGTGCTGAATGCATCCTATATAGTCTGTCAATACGAAAGACATAATTCAGAATCTCTGGTTAATGTAAACCTTCTTGAACAAACTACATATTTATATAGCACGATGGGCGGACATGACTTATAAGACACTAAGTCATAATTATGGGTCCAAAGAACAGTTTTGAATGATCACAACTCACAAGTAGCTACAACTAAACTGGATTTCAAGTCTAATGGATGAAAAAAGTTGTTTTTTCTTATTATCTTTGTTTATTCTAAAGATCCGATACAACTTGGTGACATTTAACATCCTAAAGACCTTTCGGCATTCAAAAGATATGTCGATAAAAATCCAGGAAGACGTAACAAAATACGTAAACAATGCATGTTGACCTTGGTCGAATGAATTATTCATTCCTGCATGTTTATTTGCAACGTGGCATGATCCCATGTGGTGGTTTTCAGAAGGACGGGCATTTGAGAGTTCATAAACGTGACAGATGCATAAGAGTGTGTGACCAGAAGTCATATACGAAAGAAAAGAGCTAAAAGGCATATGGAAAAAAGGAGGCAAATATAACAAAATACAAACAAAATTTGGTGCACCTTGGCTCTTCTCGACACTTGTCAGCACACGTTTAACCAAACATCAAACGAATTAGATAAATTAAAGTATGAGGCTCATATATTAATTTAATTACAAATCAAACAATGTTAAAAAAATTAACAAAAATATGAAGAATCTTACATTGCTTTTAAATGATTGTTGTGTCTCGCCTGCTCAAGATCAGAAGAGCAGACCCCTCATCATGCATGCCAAATCTCAAGAAGCTTGTAGATTTCACCTTCCATGCTGTATATCCCTTCCACAACAGCAATGATTTTCTTCCCAGGTCTATGTGTTCTTGGTTGTCCATCAGCAATATTTTCTCTCAATACATTCTCCAAATGGGTAGGTGCTGCAAACAAAAGTATGGTCTTTAGAAAATGAAACATATACATAAATATACAAAGGTCTTAGAGAGCATTTTGAATTAAGCATCCTAATTTAAATGAATCAACATGTGCAAAACTTACTATTATGTTGAAATACTCTAATTGAAGCACCCGACCCTCAAGCACCATTCACAATAGAGTTATGGTATTGATAAAAGTGTGTTCTAATTGCATAATTTTATCCCATACAATGCCTAATAAAAAAGAACCTAGAACTGAATCAAATTAGCAACTGACCTTTAGAAGAGAGTGTTATGAAGAATGTTGGTGAATCAATGGTGTGCATCCGAGGAACCAGAAGACTTCTAATCAGAAACAGCATCATGCTCCTCTTCATAGCCTTGGATTCGTGCTGGAAGTTGATACCCTGAAAACCCACCTACACTGGAACTAAATCTAGTTATAGGAGACGGGTAACGGAGAGCTAGGCCTTGATGCTGATTAATCCCTACATCGGAGAAAATATTTTAGTCCACCCATGCACAAACATGAGGCCTGTTACTGGATTGTAGGGGTCCCCTCTGAGACTGGCCAAACAGTTAACCGTTGTAGAAACAACGTAGTTTGTGCTAAACCAAATACAAACCCATTCGGAACACTGTCCCCACTTCAACCCATTCTCTTGACATTTCACAAATCATAAAAAATGAACCAGCATTATTTTTTGTCACCTCTAACTTCATTTTCTAACCGAATAAGCTCAACCTTCACTGAGTCCTGTAGCAGATCCTTAAACTCGTCTAACTCTATGGTACGACCACTGGCTTCAAATTTTACAGTGATTTACAGTATTTTCAAATTTTATAATAGTGATTTATTGTGTAATACTTTAAAACAAAAGAATAATGGAGATAACTAATAAATACTCAAATTTTCGTAAACTTAAGCATTATCTTTAAGTAGATGATATATTTTTCTACTATCTTTGATGTTGCTCACTGATTTGAATGTGTGTTAAAAGCTACATAACTGCTAAACCTATAGTAGCGTGGCTCTTAATATGTTTCATTTTTTTTCACTTCTTTTGTTGTACATTGGTGGAGTATATTCTAAGTTCAGTGCAACATTGTGCTGTTCAAGTTATAGATCTAATGGATTGGTTTTGTTGTAGGTTATTTGGACTATACGACGCCATGTAACCAAAAGGGTCTGAGTTTACAACTTTGTGGCAAACCAATAACTTTTTCAAGCTTTATAACACTTAGTCTGACAGAAGTATGCAAATCCTAATTCAAGCTATCTTATAGATCATTATACATGATTTATGCATTATAAGTGTAACTTCATGTGGATCTTTCTACCCTTTTGCCTACAAACATGGAATTAAATATATAACCTCATGATTAGGTTATAATTTTTTATAATGGTAAACACTTTGATTTTTTTAGCATTTACGCATTGTAATCCCATTAGTTTTCCATCTAAATTCATGTCCAATATGAATTGTTGGCTGCTAGCAATGGAAACAATAATAAAGATAACTTTTGAGTTTTGTCCTGGTTGCTAACTTCTCGATTGTTGGGATGAATGTCAGTCTAATGTGGAACTCAGTGGGATTCTACCAGGTAATTTAAAGTGTTTTACCTTTGTGATCTCCCATTACATTTTTTAAATATCATCGGTGAACTCTGTGCGATTGGGATGAAAGCGTAATTTTTTCCAACTACTAATGTCAGATAGCAAAATTGTGTATTATCATTGTACGTATCACGCTTGTTGGGAGTTACATTTGATAAGGTTTGATATTCATGAGACACAAAGCTCAGAATATTGGTTGTTTATGTGGGTGTTGTCGTCTACACGGTTACTGACTTGAGTGTTAATGTTAAAGGTTATGTTGATGCTTCAGTCACAATATCGACAACATCCCTCCAGCAATATGTAAAGTTTATGTCTCCTCACTGAAATCTTATTTTAAGTATAATTACTTTATGCACAATAGTAAAAACCTACTTTTTTGGGGAGTCTTAGATATGTTTGGCCATAATTTAAAATTGACTTGATCTTCTTTAACTTGATCCTGTGTAAATATTTTATAGTATGATGTGCAAAATAAAGATAAAATAAGGGCATTTGAGCTTACCCTAGGAAGCTGACCAGCAATAGGAGGTATATAAGTTAACTGAAAGATATGCTTATGGTAAAAACAATACTGTCATTGTTGGTATATGCAGTACAATAGATCTTTCCTACAACAACTTTAGTGAGGAAACTGTGTCAACATTCTGATGTGGGTCACTGTATGTTTTTATTTTTTTCTTTTAAAAGCTTTTTTCTCTTATAATTATATAAAGCTTAGGTTGAACTCTAGCTACAACCTCTTCATTTGTTAGGAACTTATTCAGAAGCTACTCTGTTGGGAATCATGGGTAAGATTGTGCGCTACATATGCTCATTATGCTAAATTGAACTTACATTTAGTGAGATACTCACTAAATATATAATGCAGAGACCTTGGAAAGTGCCTTAATTAGAGGCTTTCCATGCTCCAAACGTGAGAAACACACCTTCCTGTTATGTTGCATTTTCTTTTTAAAACCAAAATACGCATTTTATGTCTCTGCTTTTGTCTAGCGTACTATTCAGTATATATCAATTGTGGCGGGACAGGGGTCACCATTGGAAAGAAGGTTTTAGAAATTTACTGTGAGAACATTTTTATATAGATCAATACCAATTAATATTTCCTAGTAATGTGTACTTGTTTTGAGTTACATACCTGCAATACTTCTCACAGTTGGCGAAAACCTCAGAGCAAAGGCAACATATAACTTCAGCCACCGAATTTCATTGAATACTTCACTGTACCGCATAGAGTGCCATCTCCTCCAATTATATTATCCTGCACGCATTTATATCGGTAAAGTACCCAGCTACTGAATTTCATTGGATATATATATGGCCGGTGGGGTGTGTTGGGCAATGGGCTAAAACGGGTCATTTCACTATAGGTGAGAATGGGATGGGTCAAGCTAGGCTCAAGTACCTTTTTTTGCCATTTACTAAAACGAAGGTCAAACGGATTGGTATGGGTCAAATGGGTCAGTTTCATGGTTAAAATGAAAGAAAATCGAAAATAGTAGTTCGACAACCAACCTGACATGTATCACAAATCATATGTCATTTATGAAAACACACATATGATTTATGAAATCACATGTGATTTGTGATACTAATTACATGCGATTTTTTCAGACGAAACTGCAAAAAAAAAAATTGAAAAAAAGTTCGTCAAAAATATATCGAATTGCCCGTCTACTAAAAGATAAAAAAATATTCGTCACGATAGTGTATTTTTTTTTTCACTTGACGATTTACTGTTTACAAGATATTTTATTTTTTTTTAAAAAAAGTGAAAATTGAGCTTTTTTTTATTTTGATGAAAAAATTAGTGGCTAAGATTGGTTTATTGAATCTATAGATAATTTTGCTTCTACATTGATCTAAACTCATAATATCTATATATGTTCAAACATTTTTATTGTTAATATTTGATTTAATATTATTCTTACTCACTTAGATATTAAAGCAAATTAAGTAATCATGACAAGTTAGTTATCTTATATTACATTATTTTGTTAAATCTTATTTCATAAAGTCAAGTACTTTAAATCATGGATAAGATATCTTTGTTTATCATCCATATATTATTTCAAGCGAAAATTACTCAATTGAACTGTCAGAGATACATATGTCTGGTAGAGGATCGCTTTTTTCAACTTTTCTAAAATGTTAAGATTCTTCGTGCCATGATGTAACTGAAAACAAAACACACACGTGTTAACAAATCGATTAAAAAATGGCTATTCGTGCCTTGGTGTAACCGAAATCAATAAAAGCCAAAAGGCATTATCAGACTAATATTTCATTGTCAGAAAGAGATTTGCAATATATATATATATATATATATATATATATATATATATATATATAGAGTTAGGATCAAATAAGAAGAAAAATTAAAATGAGAAGGATAAGAAGAAACCACAACCACACATTTCAGATGCACCTATTAAAATAGATGCATCTCCCCTTAAAAATCTCTCCCTTATTTGAAATGTGTGGCTATAAATTCTTCTTATTCTTCTCATTTTAGTTTTTCTTCTTACTGGATCCCTTCCCTATATATATATATATATATATATATATATATATATATATATATATATATATATATATATATATATATATATAGGGTAGGGTTAAAATGAAAAGTTATTTATAATGAAAAGAATAAGAAGACATGTGGAGGTGACATGTGTCGCCTTTGCCACATCACCATGCCATGTCATGTGACATGTGTCACCCCCACCCCACCCACCCACCCCCCCCACCCCCCCCCCCCCCCCCCCCGCAAAAAAAAATTTTCCCGCCAAAAAAAAAATTTTTTTGGGCAAAAAAAAAATCCCGCCAAAATGTATTACTGCATCACAGTTATAAAAATACTGCATCACAATTATAATTGTGATGCAGTAATTTATAACTTTAATGCACTAAAATCATGATTATGATGCAGTAAATTTATAACCGTGATGCAGTAACTTATAACCTTAATGCACTAATAAGTTTTGGTGCATCTTTATTATAAGTTAATAGTTCAGTGCATCAACTATGATGCACTAAAATCAAGGTTATAACCTTAAATGCACTAAAATCATGATTGTGATGCAATAATTTTATAACTGTGATGTAGTAATTTATAACCTTAATGCACTAAAATCATAATTGTGACGCAGTAACTTATAACCTTAATGCACTAATAAGTCTTGGTGCATCTTTATTATAAGTTACTGCATCATAGTTAATAGTTACGTGCATCAACTATGATGCACTAAAATCAATGTTATAACATTAATGCACTAAAATCATGATTGTGATGCAATAACTTTATAACTGTGATGCAGTAACTTTATAACTGTGATGCAGTAATTTATAACCTTAATGCACTAAAATTATGATTTGTGATGCAGTAACTTTATAACTGTGATGCTGTAAAAAAATTTGGCGGGAAAAAAAAAATTTTTTTGCGCGGGGGGGGGGGGGGGGGGGGGGTGGGGTATGGTGATGTGGCATGATGATGTGGCAAAGGTGACACATGTCACCTCCACATGTCTTCTCATTCTTTTCATTCTAAGAAACTTTTTATAATAACCCAAACATATATATATATATATATATGAGAAAAGTTCCATACGGAACAAGATTTCTTTAAAGAACAAAGCAACCAATCACAACTATTCATTTAACTTTGATCAAATGGCTAGATTAAATCATTTATTTAAACTAATAAAAGCACATAGGGGCGTTTTTGTAATTCTCACTCAACTCCACCATTCTTATATTCCTGCTCACACATATCTAGTCAGACACACTCTTTCTCACGAAACTCTCACACACAAAACACCAAAACCGTTGTCGATCCGCCATATCACCATAAACCATCATCGATATGACGTTGATGGCGGCCGGATCTGTGATTGTATGTGTGTGTGGGGGAGGTGCGGGGCAGTGGCGGCCGGATCTGTGACCGTCGGATCTGTGGCAGCGAGTTCGTCGATCCGCCATAAATGAGGCGGGGGTTATCGGATTTGTGGTGGCCGAATCTGTAACCTGGTTTTATTAGTGAACTACTGTGATTTTTTATGTCAGATGATGAATTAGTTATAGACAGGAAATGTAGCTGTAATTGATTCGTGAAGTGTTATAAGCTGTGTTTTTCTCTCCTATGACATTTTGGCCTATAAATATTGATGACAATTAATGCTTGTGATGGTGGTAACTGTCAATTGTGTTTAGGTTCAACGACCAAAAAAAAAGTTGAAAAACTCTTCACTTTTTTCAAACTAGATACAGTACTTGTCATTTCATTTATCAGACTAGTAGCAATAATGACCTTGGACCCTTGGTATTTCTCTCTTTAGAAAATATATTTGAGTGATCTAGTCTAGTGATTATCTTGTTATTATCTTATGAGGAGGGATGTCATGTATTGTATCTAGTCTAGTGATTCTTTTGACGAATCTTTTGTGATTTATACAAAATCCCATTGGATTTATACAGAATCCCATGAGATTATACAGAATCCCGTGGGATTTATACAAATCACAAGTGATTTTTTTACGAATCCCGTGGGATTTTTTTACGAATCCCATGGGATTTTTCTAGACGGAAATTTTGAAAAAAAAAGTGTCTTTTTACGAATCCCGTGGGATTTTTTTACGAATCCCGTGGGATTTTTTTACGAATCCCGTGGGATTTTTTACGAATCCCGTGGGATTTTACTGGACGAAAATTCTGAAAAAAAAAAGTTCGTCTTTTTACGAATCCCGTGAGATTTTTTTATGAATCCCGTGAGATTTTTTTACGAATCCCATGGGATTTTTCTGAACGAAAATTTTGAAAAGAAAAAGTTCGTCTTATACGAATCACATGGGATTTTTTTACGAATCCCGTGGGATTTTTTTATGAATCCCGTGGGATTTTTTTACGAATCCCGTGAGATTTTTCTGGACATAAATTTTGAAAAAAAAAAGTTTATCTTTTTACGAATCCCGTGGGATTTTTTTGGACGGAAATTTTGAAAAATAAAATTCGTCGAAAGTATATAAAAGTGCATATCAATAGAAAGATGATTTTTTTCTCGTCGCGATGGTATATTTTTTGTAGTTTGAAGATTTACCGTTTGCAAGATATGTTGTTTTTAAAAAAAGGGTGGAAAATGGGTTTTTATAAAATTACATTTCTACCCTTCTTTGGTTAATTTTTGCTTTTATCTCATCCATTGGATGAAAAGAAGATGAATGGTTGAGATCTTATGATTTGTTCTTTAGATTAAATGTGTTTTGTATTGATCTCACCTCTCTACATAAATCAAAATTTTTTGCTAAAATCTAATGCATACCGATCTTTAGATTTAAAATAGTTAATGGATGGATCAAGTTATGGCTAAAGTAGTCTGAGTATGGTACTAGACGTAAATAAAGAAAAGGGTGATTAAAATTTTAATTAAAGGTTAATTAGAATTCGCATTCGGATGAATTGTAAGAATTTTAGTTAAGCAACAAATATCATTGTTCTAGTTTTAACCTTAATTCTTATTTTAAATAGGTATAATTATGGTGTTTACCTTTGATTTTGTTTTTATTTTTTATTATGACTTGTAGAAGTTTATTCACTTTTTCAAGATATTACTAGCTTATGACACCGCGTGTGGTGCATATAGTACTACCTCCGTCTCAAAATAATTGTCCTCATTTGACTTTTTGAAGTCTTATTATTTCAACTTTGATCTTAACTGTTTTTGTTTGTGCTATATAATAGTTGGTGTAAAATATATGAATGTAGTGGTTTTAAAATGTATTTTTAATTGATATAATTTTCATCAAGTATTATATAACACAAAAAAAGATATTAAAAATTAAATTTGATAAAGAAAGACTTTAAAAAGTCAAAAGAAGACAATTATTTTGGGACAGGGGGAGTATTAATGAGTATCACAAAGTAAGGTGGTATTTAAATTCGACTTAGGGGGTGTTTGGGAGTGCGTTATGCATCAGATTATCTACTTATTGAGGTTACAAAACGTAATAATCTAAGTTGTAGTGGTTGGCAAATACAGTTTAAAAATCGATTAAGTACGTTTTGAAACCTCCAAAACGTGGTTTTGGAGAAGCAGGTAAACACTTGCTTTTGTAAACGCAGCTTTGCCTTTTAAGTCGATTTATAAAATTACCCCTTGTATATTACCTGTGTGTTGTTGCCAAAGTGCAGTTCAACAGAACTGTTGTTGGGTTTATTTCTTTCTATGTTCCTCCAATCACCATATCAGATGTGTTGAGTGGCAGGTTTGTATAAAGCGGCAATTATATCTATCATACATAACGCTACGGTATCTTGCACGATTCCTCCGAATATTCTCTAACTTTTGGGCTTGGATGTGTTAGCCCGATTTTAGGCCCACCAGCGAGTCCGGTTTATACTACTTTACTTTGGGTTTATAGAAATTTTAGGATAACCTTCACCGCCTCCTGTCGTTCCTATCTACACCGACTAACAATAATCATTATTTGGGTTCGTGTGATTTCAGAAAGCAAAAGGTTGGGGTTTCAAGGGTAGCTTATATGATCGAAAGAGTTAATCCATCATACCTATACATGGAGTTGGGTGTTAGAGCACGGACAAATGGTAGCAGACACACACAACAAAATTTTAGATGAAAGATACATGCTAATTATACTACTGGTATGTTCATATGTTTTAATTATGTACCAATCAAGGGTTTAATTGTGCCTAATTTTGATACTCTTTTACAAATGAATGGGTATAAATATTCTCAAATTTCGGAGTTAAAAAAAAATATGTATGATATCAACCTGGCAAATCATGAATCTAAAATTCACTTCACAAAAGTTATTTATGAACCTTTATACAACAGGCGGTAATAAAGAGAAAATTAATCTTTTAAATATGGAAGCCTATTGTGATTATTATTTATTTGCAGGTTATGATTGGTTGGTGGTCGTTGAGATGAGTCCGTCATCAGTTTTTTCGGTTAACCTGATGTGACTATTGTTGCCCGTGATAATTTCTTCGAGGCACTCAATTGTGACCAGGTAATTACACTTTTTTTTCCTCTGTTTTTGGAGTCTACTTTTTGTAAGATTTGCATAATATTGAAGTGTCATTCGATATCTAAAATGTCTAATGTTTAGAACTTTAGCTAAAATATAAATAAGCTTCAAGTTAAACAAGTGTATCAATGTCTGAAATATAAATAATCTCTAAAATGTCTAATGTTAGTATCAGATTATAACAACCAATAAGGATTCTCAAAATTTTGTGAGGTAAGTAGTATTAATCTTACAGCAAGGAATTCAAGGAAGCACCCCCTGATAACAGAAAATTTTGGTTGGTACTATTTGAATACAAATGTCGGATTTCTATCATTTTGTGTGCCCATTCGGTTTCTTGATGATTGATTCTTATGCTTTAATTTTGAATAGGTTGCGAAAGAAGGTGGTCACAAAGAATCGTGCAACTGCATAATCAAAAAGGTGGGCAAATTGGTTTTTGGTCTCTTTCATTATTAATAATTTATATGTATTATAACGTTCGTAATTTGGTTTGTCGCAGGTTCAATTTTTTTCTCTAAATTGAAATCGAGTTTCAAATCCACCTTTGTTAAAGGTATTTTTTTTTGTTAAAGATGTTGGGTGTTATCGGCTTATACAGGTGAGATGATTTTATGACGTGGGCATTCATTAATTTTTAGAATAAACATACTTTGGTTGTGTTATTGTTGTTTCAATGGTGTAAAGGTTCACTTTTTAGGATTTTAATATGAACTTTTTTGTGTTACTTATGGCGTGTGATTTGTGTACACAGGTTTTCCAGGCGTTATTGCTCCACAGGGCAGATGTACGAGGATAGAGCAAAAGCCGTTGTGCTATCAGTAGACGCCTGTATCAATGGTGAGTAAGCTTGCATGAGTATATGATATTAGAGATGTAACAGTCATTATTGTTTATGTTATTAAATGTGTGCTTACTTTATGCTTATAGCTGAAAGTATGTGAGCGATGGTAGCAGGGTACAACATTCTTTTTTTACATTGTATAGGTATTTTCATGTCCTATACACTTTATCATTAGTATTGGTTTATTCGTCTACACACGAGAACCGCTTTGAATTGTTTATGACCGATATTTAAATTTTTTATTACTCTTTTGTTGCTGTTCAGGCTGCTGCAACAGAAGATGAAGAAATTAATGTCGATTTTGAATTTACTAGGTATCGCTTATTTTTTTTGGGTTTAAACCATACATTTTCTAATAATTTTGTTGCATGGGTTGAATTTGATTATGAGTCTCAATAATATCTTGATTTTCAAGATTTTCATTATGACTCAGTGGATTAAAGAAGTAAAAGAATCAATTGTGTAAGTTGTAGCCTTTTGTTTACCTTATTAAAACTTTTTGATTTGTGGGCGATGTTTGGAGCTACCAGGGTGAATAAGTTTGATGTGGAGGGTAAGCTTGAGCCGTCTCATCCTGTGGATTTGGGTGAGTTTTAATTTACGAGGAGGGAGTAGAGGACAAGGTCAACCTAGAAGTCAACCAAGTTGAAGAAATGACTCACAAGCGCGGAGAATATTGGGAGCCTGATCCCGATACTGGACTGTTCATACGAGCATGCTAACATATTACGAACCAGGCATGCAACAATGACCGTTGTTACTGAGGTAATATTGTGCCTCTCACCAACCGTGTTGTCATTAGCATACCCTTTTTCACAACTATTATACGATATCAATTACGTGATCGTTATATTTAAAAACGCTTACTTTTTACAGCCAAAACACTCTTACACTAGCCCTATGGAATGAACTAGCGATGGATATTGAAATGCAAAAAAATATCTGGCTTCCAAAGCCTGTTATTATTGTTGTTGGCTCATATTCGGTCAAAAAAATGAGGTACCCATACTTTCTAATAACATAATACTCAGACACAACATAACAGGCAACTTTTTTCCATTGTTTCTTACAGTAACAGGAGCACTGCAGCTATTTAACAACGTTTCTCTTCAGCCAATATAAATAGGCGGACGCAAAATGTATGCGGATATTCATATGCTCATAATAACTCTATAGAATCCCCGATCACAGGCAAGTGGCGACATACTTAAACTTCCTGTTAAGTTAATGCATTTTTAATAGTAAAATTGTTCCTTTTTTCTGACCCGAACATATTCAAGTTTGCGATATCAAATCAAGAACATGTGGTATGATTGTCCGTGACGATGAAGTAAGGACTGTCCTGCAGAAATCAACGTTTAACTTACAAGGAACCAAAGCGTTGAAAGTTCATAGGACCCTTTCAATTGATGTTTCACATAGACAAGGCAGAGGTATGATTATAATTACAATATGTTGATGTTTTAGTTTGGGTCACGTTATTAATACCCCCCCCCCCCATTTGGTTATTGATACCCCCCCCCTTTTTTTTTTTTTTATTTTATTTTTTTTTTATTTTTATAATTTTGTTTATATCAAAAAGCTATAAACCTGAAAATGCGGAACTGTAAATATAAAGTTTAATAAGCCAAACGCTTAAAACTGTCAGAAATACGGAACAGAAACTGACAAAAAACTGTGTTATACTGGAAAAAGCGGGGGACAAAATGGGGACAAGTAGGGCAGGCTACGGGGTAGACCCCGTAGCAATAGTATGACCCTTTAGTTTTTATAGTACGTCCCCCAAAACAGATTAACTGATGTTACAAATCAATATAAACAACTCTTAAATAAATGGTATTGCTGAAGTTATGTGGTAGCCAATTAATTGTGTGAGTGAAGCTAAGTTTCATGAGGCTTGGGTTACGGTTTATCACTAACGGGTCAAAAGAGTTTTAGGGACTTAAGGTTTGTTTACGGGTTTTTTTCACGTGCACAAATTATAAATGATTATTATGGATTTGCTAATTATTAATAAAACGTTGGAACTTATACTATTAGTTTTACACCTTGCCAATGCATGAACCATTTTTTTTCGGTATTTACCACAAAAATTGTTGGTCACTGAAAATAATTGTTACTTGAGAAATTTTGAGTGAAAGTACATGATAAGCGGCGCTAAATGATAACTTTAATGGGGGTGTTTCGATATGCATGTTTCTATATCATATGATTTAGATGCTTGAGAATATTTACCAACTTAATGTGACTAATGAAGCGAAAACCAACTTTGAAAGTGCTTACTGCAGTAAGGTTTGTTAAAATGCAAGGATTAAGTGTTGATGATATCATACACATTGGAAACTCATAAGCAATATATTGTTGTTCCAATGGTAAGAAATATAGCTGTAGCTTTTGTCTTAATATAAGATTTTACTTTTGATTTTCTTGAGGTGATGATTCGACCCATTTACGATTGCAGCTGCAGCAGTAGCTGCTTCGTCCTCCAAAAAAGACGGAACACATGGCAAGAAAGACGGTGGCATTTGTTTTAGAGTTACAATAATAACGTCAGTTCACTTTGCGCGCCTGTTTCAGTATCAATGACATTTCATTGCAAGTTGTTCCCATTTCAGAGTTTCTTTAATCAGTGGTTATGTCTTACACCACTTTCAACAATTAGTGTGTATAGTTTGTATTGCCATAAGAGTTTTTAGATGTTACTGCATCTATTTGTTCAAGACCTTATGAACCGAAAATGTAATACTTAATTTTTTATGCAGCCACAAATTCAGAATAAAAAATAACAATACCCGCTGCAACGCAGCGGGCTATTATCCTTGTTTAAAACTATGTTGAAGATCTGATAATAAATACAATATAACCTAATAACCTATTGGTCTATTACAAGTGTTTTGGCCCAATTAATAAAAAGGATCCACTGATCATGAAACTTTAAGAAAAAAGATTAAAAGTAATAAAAAGTTGATCTTGGTAATTTACCTGTTAAATGTTTGAGTAGAGTTATTTTACATATCAAACTTTTCTCACATACCAAGGGACTCATCTCCATCATTCATCTAAAAATAAATTAATGGTTAAGATTAAAACCATTTTATTATTTCACCTATTTTTTATAATTTAAATATCTCTTAAACCGTTAATCGTCAAGCGAAAATAAATACATCATCGAGACGAGCATTTAATTATCTTTCTATAAACGGGCACTTTGATATACTTTTGAAAAAAGAAAAAAAATATCGTTTTTTTCACGTTTTTCACATATTTTCCGTCTTTTTTTTTTTTTTTCGAATATGATATTTGTATGAAAAAATTACATGTGATAAAACACTAATTTGAATATCACATGTGATATTTCAAATTAGTGTTAAATCACATGTGATATTAGTGTTAGATCATATATGATATACATATCATATCATATGTGATTTAACACTAATATCACATGTGATATTCAAATTAGTGTTTTATCACATGTGATTTTTTTCATGCAAATTTCAGTAACGAAAAAATGTAAAAAAAACGTGAAAAAACATGAAAAAAAAATTGTCGAAAGTATATCAAAGTGCTCATCTATAGAAAGATATTTAAATGCTTGTCGTAATGGTATATTTTTTTTTCGCTTAACGACTAACGGTTTAAAATATTAATATTTGAAAAAAAAAAGATGAAAGTTGGTTTTTTAAATTGTTGGGATTAATCTCATCCATTAGGTCTGTTAATACAAATAAGCCGTAAAAACGTTTATTTATATTTTACGATCTTCTAATGTTTTGTCGATAACAAACGTAAAATCATTTTAACGAAACAAATAAATACGTAAACTATTTGAGCCAATAGTTTTCTAAAACACTTACGTTTTCACATAAAACACTAAAACAAGTATAAAGTGATTTTATGATTTAGTAATACATATGTACAACAACTAGTGTTTACATATTTGGGTAAATATATACTTAAACTAGCATATACTAAAATGGGTAAAAACTAACAAATGGTATTGACCCATAACCCATGGTTTTATCCAAACCACTTGACTAGGAACATTGAACCCATGAGATACATTGTATCTAGTAAAAGACCCATGGATCAAACCATAACCCATGACCCATAACCAAAATACCCATGGGTAAAGAGAAGCGTCCCACGGATCCCTAGCTTTACGCTAGCCGGATCCCTTGTGGGAGGGATCTGTGGGATCCGGGGAATAGTAAGTTTTCTCCTCTATAAATAGTGAGCCATTTCTTCCTTTTGGCTCACCACTTTCACACATACTTTCTCCAAGTATTGTATCTCTCTAACCACTGATCCTAAGGGATCTTTCTATGTAGTTTGTCTTTTGTTTTTGTGTGATTCTCTAGGTTCCTCTTAAAGGCTAGATCACCACCTCTTGAAGTCGAGCAAGCTCAAGTTCATGAGTTGCCATGCTTCGTCATAATCAAGACAACTGAGGTTCTCTTGTTGATAGTTCTTTCTTTCTCCGTAGAGATGTTGTGTTGAAGGCATTAGTGAAGGATGCTGAAAGAGTCAAGACGAAAGTATTAGTGAAAGGTGCTTCACGTCCGTGTCAAAAGCATTAGTGAAGAATGCTAAAGGTGTCAAGACCAAGGCATTAGTGAAAGGTGCCAAGCGTTGTGTCAAAGGCATTAGTGAAGGATGCCTAGGTCGTATAATTGATAAGGTGCATCGATATACATATAAGTATTAGTTTATTTCCAAGGATGGTGATATCCTTGATGGTGTTGTAACAAGGAGTGGATCTCCTTGTAATTAGGTGTTGTGTTGTGATGGGTAGTAGTTCCTCCATAGTAATGGAACTAGGTGCTTAGCCTAGTACCTAATAAAGGGTAGGCGACATTGTGATAGGTGTGGTTCACCTTGGAGTTAAAGAACCCGGTGGTTAGCCTAGCACCGGAAAAAGAGTAGGCGACGTTGTGAAGGCTTCTCCGCCATAAGGAGATTGGTGTCGTTTAGTGTTTACGAACTCTCGAGTAGGTGACTCGGGGAGTGGTGTAGGGCAAGGAAGGTGTCCTTGTAGCCGAACCACTATAAATACTCGTGTCGTGGTTATGTGCTTCTTACTCTTTATCTTTCGTTACACGTTTATATATCTATCTATCAACGTCCAACATAAACAACTAAATAGATTGACATAAGTCGATCTAAATATTTAAAAGGAAGTTTTAAATTGGTAAAACTATTCAAGCCCCCCTTCTAGTTTTCCACAATTGGCATCAGAGCTTCGTTATCAAGTTTCTTAGAGTATGTTGTACTTTAAAAACTTGATACGATCCGTGCATATTTGAAAACTACAAAGAAGGATTTTTTCAAGTCATGTTTTGAAAATCGTTATAATGTTTATTGTTGGACAATGATAGAATGTTCTAACATTTTCCTTGTTAAGTATTCTCCATACTTGGATTTGGGCGTACCAAGAAGATCATGAAGAATCTATCTAAATACTTCTTTTCGCAAAAAGAATGTTTAAGTATTGTGTTTCTCACACATGAATCTGGAGATTCCAAGAAGATCACAAAGCATTTCATATAAATACTTCTTTTCTTAAAAAGGATATTTAGCTAAGGTATGATAGTTAATAATTTACTTTTGTTTTATTATTGTTAAAATCTTAGTTGCATAATTAATATCTATCAGTAATTACTCTAGTAGTTATCTATATTAAAGTCATCATCAAGAATAGTATTATTCGATTGATTTGTATAGACTACACTACCAACTCGTAATAATGATTTCTTGGTTATTCGATAGCCTTAATCATTATCCATCACAAAGGAATTATTGACACTCCATCTATGTCAATAAATTTTCATGTGAAACTTCTCGTATTATGATAAAATGGGATTTTATCATAATCTTTGACAAACCTTATAAGAATTGTGACTAATTCTTAAAAAGGGAACCACGTCTAGTAGGATTAGTACTAAACCGTCAATAAACTCTAATCACAAGTTATTAAGCCTAAACATCAAATTCTAGGAGCTTTTAGAACTACCAAACCAAAGTTATCAAGGAATGCTTAAGCTGATTTTTGTTGTCATGCCGGATCCTTGCGTTTACACTAGCCGGATCCCAAATGAGAGGGATCCGCGGGATGCGTGCAACAGAAGACAGGATAAGTTAGTAATGATCACTGTGGATGTTCCACAATTACATTCACCTCAAAGACTCACGAACAAGAACACAACTACTGTTCAAAGGAGCAATTTGATCATTTCTCTCAAGCATAACAATCACTTGTGTAAGTATAATCTTCACTACATTGTTAATTTAATTCCTTGATTTCTAGGATCACAATTTCTTCATCTTTAATAGTTGGGTTCAAATGGGTTTATCATAATTTGTCACCACATTGTTTTCTAAGATAATCTAAATCAAAGAATTAACATTGTTAATTCAAATTAAACACATTTCTTGAATTCAACAAAGATGATGAGAGCAAAATTGTGATCAAACCCTCTAGGTTACTATTCACAATTAACACCACATTGTGGTTGTATTGTTTAGGAACAATCATGCCAAGCAACAAACAACAAGATTACCAAGACACCGCTCATTACATACCAATGTACCATAGAAAGGATGGACTTAGTCCGGACGATAGGAAAGCCTTTAAAATGCTCGAAAAGAGACTCTTTCACGAAGGTCGAGTAGTAGAGCCATCATTTCTTGCCAATACCGACATAAGAGAAGTTTTTGGAACTATTGAGTTTGATTGTTTATTAGAAATAAACGAACAAATTTGCCCGGTTTTTGTACTCGAGTTCTACAAGACAATGGGGATTGTTAGAAATGATGATGGGTCCATCTCGATTAACTTTACCATAAATGAGCATGAGTACACTCTTTCGCTTGTGGAGTTTGGAAGGATAATAGGGGTGCCATATCAAGGTGTTTGCATGTACTCTAATGAGTGGTCTTTGGAAGAGTTGCACTCTATGGTTGATCATCATGCAATCTATCACATGATAATCCCTGAAGCAACCACGGTGAGGGACACCGTGTTCATGCCAAGAGCATCCCCATCAAGGGTCACTAGGAAGTCGAAAGTGATCTATAGGGATCCCTTCCAAATGGAGCTCTCCGAGATGTACGGATTGTATAGGAAATGGGAAGATGTGATAAGGGAGAATGTGGTGTGCCTAGTAGGAAATAAGGATCACCCCAACGCATGTCTAAGTTTCATGATCTATTGTCTAGTGACCGAGACTCGCTTTAACCTTGCCTACTACATGATCAAAAGAATGGCAAGTGTAAGAAGCATGGACAAAATGGTGCTCCCGTATGCAATGCTCCTAACCCGTCTTACTAAATTCATCTTTGCATTAGATCCTTCTCGAAATCCTATGATCATAGCTTTTGCAGCAAGGTTATGGTGTCATTAACCGAGGGAAGAACTACAAGGTTTATGGTAGATGGCAAAAGGCCTCACCCGCCCACGGACTCCTCGGATGAAAGGGAGAGGCAAAGAGAAGGTGAAGGTAGTAGCAACCCACTCGGAAATACCAATCTCGACCCCTTGGACTACATTAACCAATTGTCGGACGTTCCTAATGCTTCACCCGAATGGCAACAAACCAAGGGAATCTTTAAGTGTTTCGCCAACTTCTTGAAGAAAAAGAAGTAGAGACGGTGTGATAAAGAGTGGATGATGGGCGAAGACGGGAAGGGGAGGAGAAATGAGGTAAGGTCATAGGACCTAAATTTGTGAAGAACAATTTCAAACAATGGGTTGTAATAGTGTAGTAGATAGGTCTTGCCATATCTTGGCACTAAACAATCGTAACTTAGGAACTTGTAGAATGAGATTTTACGACTCCTTGAAAATATTCAAGTGGTCGTCGACACTCATTTTAGGAACTTTTAGCTCTCCCTACTTTGCTATGCCTTATATCTGTTGTGTTCTTGCATTTACTCCCTATAGAAACAACTAGGAGAAGCATTTACTAAAAAGTGCAAAACTGCACATTTGCTGAAAGCCTTCTGATCTGCAGTAGGCGGATCCCAGCATTATAACTAGCCGGATCCCTCCCAAAAGGGAACCGCGGGATCCGTGACTACTGATGAGCAAAACAGACTTGCTTACATCAAAATAGCCCAATAGATCACCTCACACTAGTCAAACATAAGACATTAGAGCCAACTAAGTCTTCCTCATATATTTGAAAGCCTCACACTCACCCATGGCTTACCTAGGATATATTTCAATGTGTTTTTAATTTATCAACTCATCAATACTCACCATATTTCCGCTCCAACACTCACACATTATTTATCACATCTCATAACACTTAGTTTGGTATATCCATCAATTTTAGCAAATTGGTCTTAATCACTTTTGACTCAAAATTAGGCTCAAAACTAGTTTTTCATTTTTTCTTTAGTTTTTAAGATTTTAGTAAATTTCTCTTAAGTCATCATCTGACTTCTAGGACTAATTACCACCATTTCTCCATATCAAATCAAATGGTATCCTTGTCAAACACTTAGTTAGATTACCTAAAGTCAATTTTCTTACCCAAAACCATCATAAAGCACCATCACCCCTTATGGTTGAGCATTTAAGATATGCACCAGTTAAAAACTTCAAAATTAAGTCAAAACCTCGAAATACATAGGTAATAAACCTTGAAAAAGCATAATCATTTCACCTAGAACTTGTCTGACAGACGGATCCCTGGATTATAACCAGACGGATCCCTGATGAGAGGGATCCGCGGGATCCGTGGTTGCAGAAAGCTAAAACCAGCTTCCCTCCTCTATTTTAAACCACCTTTTGGTTATCTAACCACTTTTAGCTTTCATTTATTATCTCTCTAGAGCTGATCAAAATCCTAAGTGCATGCTTAATCCTCTTAGTGGCCAAGAATTTAATTCTCTAATTCAAATTACCCTTTATAAACCAAACACTCTTAAGGTTAGGGCATCACTTCCATCTAGCTCTTAAAAATCAGCCACTAAAAGCTCATATAGAATCCTTATCAACACCATGACTAAAGCCCTTAGCAACAACTCCTCAACAAAAGGCTCATCCAAAAGAAAGGGTCATATGATCCATGAAATCTCATCCACCGAATCATCTCCCATAAGAGATGACAATGGGAGAATCCCACCTCAACAAACTAATTCAACAATTGCTAAGAGAACCGCAAGGATTAGCATCAAACCTTTTGGGCTACAAAAAGGGTCATCTAGCTCAAAACCAAACATAGCTAGTTCTAGCAAGCCGTCTAAGTCCTCATTCCTTGAGCATGGATTTAACGAGCCACTTCCTCACCCAAATCTCTATGCATTAGAGCACTCGCCACCAAGAACCTCCCACTCACCAACTTTCTCGTTAAATAGGGAACCACCCACAACACCGAATAGTCCATCTTGGGAAACAAGGAACGATCATGGACATGATCATATGGAGGACATACCGCCACCCTCACCTTTAGTAGAAACTCATCCCACACCTCAAATGAAATCCCACAATCGTTCGTAGAGCCTCCTCAAAACATCCATTCCCCTCCGATTCCCAATCAAGGCAATAGTTGCCCAAATTGTCTAATCACCCAAGGACTTGTTCAAGAAGTACGAAATGAGTTACATTTCATGTTTAATCATCTTCTTGAAAGATTGGACCAAATCAACAAGTCTTCTCATCCTTAGACTCGAGCACTTTGTTGCATTCTAGGCTTTAGTAACCTATTAGTAGAAAATGTATGGCTAGATCATTCTCTTAGTTTTAGAGATTTGTTTGATTATCTCTTGGTTTTATTGAATGATTACTTATATGCCATGTTACTTTGTGCTTATGATTGCCAATTATATACATATCTCACCTCATTATTAGCATTGTTTAGCATTTCTTCATTGCTGAAGAACCTGTCACCAGACAGCCGGATCCCTCCAAAATGCCTAGACGGATCCTTCCACAAAGGGAACCGTGGTACAGAAGAACATTTTTCTACTAACTTGAGTCTTATTTGCAGGAAATTATGCACTATACTCTTGTTTTCTAACCTTTATTTTGTAGATTTTCAAAATACACATGAAGATTTTGACACCATAAAGCTAGGGGAGCTTTGTGTCAAACCATACATTGCAAATTCATTTGCAACATAATCCTTATTTGGACGAACCAATTGCAAACATAATTGCAATACATTAGCTCACTTATTTTTATATACTTGACGCCCTCATAAAGGGATGGAATCGTCAAGGGGGAGTTAAGACGAGAACCATTCCCGTCACTTACTCACTTTACATCTTTTCTTTTTACATATTTTTCTTAAAACTTTGTGTTAGTTTCTTTTCGACGCTCTTTTTGTTTCGACAAAAAGGGGGAGAAGAGAGTAAAAACTCCAATTCGAACTTTTACGAATTTTAGTTTTTCCTTAAAATAATTTTATGTTTTGTCATCAACAAAAAGGGGGAGATTGTTAATACAAATAAGCCGTAAAAACGTTTATTTATATTTTACGATCTTCTAATGTTTTGTCGATAACAAACGTAAAATCATTTTAACGAAACAAATAAAATACGTAAACTGTTTGAGCCAATAGTTTTCTAACACACTTACGTTTTCACATAAAACAGTAAAACAAGTATAAAGTGATTTTATGATTTAGTAATATATATGTACAACAACTAGTGTTTACATATTTGGGTAAATATATACTTAAACTAGTATATACTAAAATGGGTAAAAACTAACAAATGGTATTGACCCATAACCCATGGTTTTATCCAAACCACTTGACTAGGAACATTGAACCCATGAGATACATTGTATCTTGTAAAAGACCCATGGATCAAACCATAACCCATGACCCATGACCCATAACCAAAATACCCATGGGTAAAGAGGAGCGTCCCACGGATCCCTAGCTTTACGCTAGCCGGATCCCTTGTGGGAGGGATCCGTGGGATCCGGGGAACAGTAAGTTTTCTCCTCTATAAATAGTGAGCCATTTCTTCCTTTTGGCTCACCACTTTCACACATACTTTCTCCAAGTATTGTACCTCTCTAACCATTGATCCTAAGGGATCTTTCTATGTAGTTTGTCTTTTGTTTTTGTGTGATTCTCTAGGTTCCTCTTAAAGGCTAGATCACCACCTCTTGAAGTCGAGCAAGCTCAAGTTCATGAATTGCCATGCTTCGTCATCATCAAGACAACTGAGGTTCTCTTGTTGATAGTTCTTTCTTCCTCCGTAGAGATGTTGTGTTGAAGGCATTAGTGAAGGATGCCGAAAGAGTCAAGACGAAAGTATTAGTGAAAGGTGCTTCACGTCCGTGTCAAAAGCATTAGTGAAGAATGCTAAAGGTGTCAAGACCAAGGCATTAGTGAAAGGTGCCAAGCGTTGTGTCAAAGGCATTAGTGAAGGATGCCTAGGTCGTATAATCGATGAGGTGCATCGATATACATATAAGTATTAGTTTATTTCCAAAGGATGGTGATATCCTTGATGGTGTTGTAACAAGGAGTGGATCTCCTTGTAATTAGGTGTTGTGTTGTGATGGGTAGTAGTTCCTCCATAGTAATGGAACTAGGTGCTTAGCCTAGTACCTAATAAAGGGTAGGCGACATTGTGATAGGTGTGGTTCACCTTGGAGTGAAAGAACCCGGTGGTTAGCCTAGCACCGGAAAAAGAGTAGGCGACGTTGTGAAGGCTTCTCCGCCATAAGGAGATTGGTGTCGTGTAGTGTTTACGAACTCTCGAGTAGGTGACTCGGGGAGTGGAGTAGGGCAAGGAAGGTGTCTTTGTAGCCGAACCACTATAAATACTTGTGTCGTGGTTATGTGCTTCTTACTCTTTATCTTTCGTTACACGTTTATATATCTATCTATCAACGTCCAACATAAACAACTAAATAGATTGACATAAGTCGATCTAAATATTTAAAAGGAAGTTTTAAATTGGTAAAACTATTCAACCCCCCTTCTAGTTTTCCACAAGGTCAAATAAAAATGAAGGGAAGATGGAGGGTGGAGATTGATACCTTAGTACGTAAACAATGTTTTGTCCTTAAATGATCTTAAATCTAAATGTTTAGTTAAAAATAATAATCAGTAAGGTTGTCCATTTTGGTAATTTTACCAGTTTAGTTAATGGATAATCTGATTTACCAAACATTAAAAAAACTGATTATCTGATTATTGTGATATCAAACAGAATAATCAAATCCAAACACTATATTTCAAAACCATGTTTTGCAACAGCTGATTATTTGATTATCCGTTTTTAAAACGAATAATCTATTTTCAATAAGGAAACCCAAACACCCCGTTAATTGACTTAATATGAAAAAACTGAATTCATTAAGTAATATGAAAACTGTTTGTTGTAAAAATAAAAAATAAAATGACTAAAAATATTAAGTAGTAAAACTGAAAGTATCTGCATTAAGTCATCTTTTAATTAAACATGACTTAATAAAAAAAATTAACAAGCCCTAAAATGATGTGAGGATCAACATAATACCATCTGCAATTTCAAACGATAAACTATATTTATAGAGCATGAGCATAATATATGTACACTATGAGTATAGCAAAGTGTGACCACAAAGTGAAATCACATGTGATTTAATTATAGCATATATATTTCAAGGGAATTGATATCTACATCACATTTTTTGATGTATGCATCATAATTTGTGCATTACAATTTATATTGTATAATACTATAATACATAAATTGTGATGCATGCATTAAAAGATGTGATGTGAGCCTATATTTCAATGCTCATTAAAAGCAAAAAAATGATGTGTATACATAGACGGAGGATATAAGGGGCAGGAAGGGGTGCTGGCCCCCCTAAAATTAGGGTCACAATTAGCGATTTTCCTGGATAGAGGGATTTAAGTAGTAGTTTTGTGTTATGGCTTCCTACAATTGTTGTAACAAGACGTGGGTGGTTAATTTTTAAAACCAAAAAGAACTTGTAAGATGTTATGTGTTCATTTCCTTTGCGTAATTATTTCTTTTTTCTAGTGAAAGTTAGTTTATTTCATAATAACTTGTGTATTATGCTTTTATGATCTCAAGAAAATGGTTATGAGATGGTTGTTCTGGGTAATCAAATATATGATACTTTAGTAGTTTAAATGTTTTATTTCTTATATTTGTTATTTATATATATGTCCACAAGGATAATCTTTTATATTAGAATGTTACATTTTTGTCTTGAAAACTTTTGGCCCCACCAATCAAGACTGTCAAGCTCCGTCACTGTGTGTATATCAAAATGATTATTTTAATGAAAAAGAAAAGTACGCTCTTTCCAATTGTATAATTTATTTACTATATATATTTAACAGTTTTCAAAATATTTTATTTTTTTAAATACATAAATCTTAGTTATTTATTATAAATAATTACTAATAAATATTAGAATATCATTATGAACCATCTACTTTTTCTCATACTAAACCCACGTAAAACTCATTATGCATTACGTAAATTTACATTGTTGGTCCTAACACCTCCATTATATGTAATGGTCGTTACTTTTACTCGTTAAGTGTGACAATAGACTTCCACCCACCACCACCACCACCACTACTCACCACCACCACCCACCCACCACCTACTACCACCCACCACTACTCACCACCACCACCACCCACCACTACTAACCACCCACGACCACTACCCACCACCAACACCACCCACAACCCACGACCACCCGCGACCACCACCCACGACCACCACCAACACCACCACCCAGCACCACCTCAACCACTACTACATGCTACCACTACCACCACCTCAACCACTACTACCCACTACCACCACCACCACCCACGACCACAACCCACCACCAACACCACCATCACCTGAACCGCAACAACCACCACTACCTAAACCCTAGTTTCATCTAAAAAACTAATATCGGGGAAGTCTTAGATGACCCTGAGGCTAGTTTCAATAAGCCCGAACACCACCTCAACCACCACCACCACCACTAACCACACCAACACCAGCACCGGCTCCAACACCTACCTCCACCACCACCTCAACCACTACTACCTACTACCACCGCTGCCACCCACCATTACCCACCACCACCTCAACTACCACCTCCTCAACCACACCACCTCAACTACAACCACCACCACCACCTCAACTACAACCACAACCACCACCTAAACCCTAGTTTCATCTAAAAAACTAATAATGAGGAAGTCTTTGATGACTAAGGGCACGTTTGGTGGAGAGAATTTCAAAGAAATTAAATGAAGCAGAGAATATAAATCAGTAGAGAATTTTGTTCAATTCTAACGTTTGGTAACAACAGAGACTTGACCCGAGAAATGAAATAAATAAATAAATAACATTTTGTCATATGAGACTCACATGTATTTGTTTGTTGATTTTTTTTTAAAAAAAATATATATTTTTTCTAAAGGCCAAATGACACAAAAAGGTACTAAAGTTAGGGTTCATATATTCAATCAAGACATTCTTCTTTTTTTTTTCTTGCACAAAAAGGTTGCCAACAAATATTTTTGGCGGATTTGCGTTTTTTTACTAACTTCCGTTAAACCACTTTGTTAGTAAATTACATATTTGGTCCTTGATTTTGTAGAGTCATTTTATGCACCATCCCTCCTCCTCCACCGTCCACCACCACCCTCCTCCCCCACCAACACTGTTCGCCAACATAACCTGCCAACACCACCCGCCACCACTACCACCATCCACCACCAACTTGTAAAAACCAGAATCAATATGACAGTTAAATACTAAAACGTGTTACAATGCATCAAAAGTAAATTTGAATATAATACCACATGAATCCTAAACCAGAAAACCAGGAACCAATAAGAACAAGAAAACTTATTACTAGCAATAAAACTCTTTCGCGTAAGTGCTTTGATTAATCCACCTTCACGTTTCCTTGTAGGCTCAACTATTCCAGCTCCGTCACCACCTCAGCAGCTGGCAGAGGTTGCTCCTCCTTGGGCCCCTCCATAAATAATGGCGTAAACTCAGTTTGTTGTATCGTAATTGAAGCTCCTTGAGGGAGACTAGTGTTCTTGATATTCACTGGGTCACCTTCTTGTACTTGCATGTTTTCCATCATCCATGTAGGCAAGTAAACCAATCCCTCTTCAGCGGTGAACTCGACGACACCACAATGGGAGTATATGCCTGTGTTAGAGTTCTCTAAATGAAAAAGCATGGGGTGAACAACGTCGAGAAGAGCTAGGAGTTGCTCGAGTGGAGATGGCGGCATGTTGATCTTGTTTCCGGTTTCAAGATGGTCTTTTTCGATGAAGAAGAGTGGGTATGAGAAGTAGTAATGGTCGAATTCATTGGTGTTGGTGGTGGTTATTGGGTTTGATTCATCGCCGGATACCATGTTGTGTGCTTTGTGTAAGATTGGTGATATCGTTTGTGACTTTTGGGATTGTGAGCGTGTCATAATATTTATAATAGTATATGGTTGAAGATTGGGGGCGGAAGTAATTAACTGTCATATTGGTGGTGGACGGTGGTAGTGTTGGCAGGTGATGGTGGCGGACGGTGTTGGTGGTGGAGGAGGAGGGTGGTGGTGGACGGTGAAGGAGGAGTGATAGTGCATACAATGACTCTCCAAAATCAAGGACCAAATATGTAATTTACTGACGAAGTGGGTTAACGGAAGTTAGTAAAAAACCCAAATCCGCAAAAAAATTTGTTGGCGACCTTTTTGTGCAAGGAAAAAAGAAGAATGCCTTGATTGAATATAGACCCTAACTTTAATACTTTTTGTGTCATTTGCCTTTTTCTAAATAACAATTCTAAGAATTTTAATTTTTTTTAAATAATTATTTTTTTTTAATTATTTTTTAAAAATCTTATTTAAAAAAGTATATATATATTTTTTAAATATTTTTTTAATTTTATTTACTTTCTTTAATTTAAAAAAAAAATTATTATAATATTTTTTTAAATTTATAGTTTAAACAAAACTTATTTTTAAAGGAATTTATTTTTTAAAATGTATTTACTTTTATTTTTTTTTAAATCTTACAAAATACTCTCATTTCTCCCATTTTCCAACTAAAAATAGTGGAAATGAAACTTAAAAAATTGCACTACCAATTCTCCACAAATTCTCCACAATTCTTCACCTTTTTATTTCTCTAATATACCAAACAAAGAAATTTGATTCATTTCCATTTCTCCATTCTCATTTCCATCTACCAAACATAAGGGTAGTTTCATAGACCATATGCATATATGCATTGTATGACAAGTTCTAACATGGAGGGCACTTTGATCCTAAAATCTACATATCCAGCCACAAAAGCTTTCACTTGAAATCGGAAATCTTGATGATTAATGTTAACAGTTTGCTTACACCACAAATGAGCATTAATTTAAACATCTACATGTAAATCAACACAGAGAAATGGCACATAAATTCAATCACATAAACCCAGTTTTAGTTTCTGTACTCTATCACCTATAAGGAATTTTCGTAATGTACTTAAAAATGGGTTTTGTTTTCAGCAAAATTGAATCAGACAGATTTTTCTTCAAGCCTTCTTTGAACACAAAACACATTGAGGATCATTTGAATGTTCTCCAGGTGTACCTTCTTCCTGCAAACATTCAGTATGGTACGCATGGCCACATGGCAGAATATCAACCGCAGGAAGAAGAGTAGGCGTTAGTTCATCTAAGTACCCGTACTCCTCCTCATCGTCATCATCTTCGTATTGATAATCATCATTATATTCAGACTCGTCATCCTCTGATACACCTGAAAGATCCTTATGGCATATCATACAGTTCTGCCCACATGGCCCATTTTCCATATCACCACCTAGAAATTAGAAAACACGCCTTCAGTCACAATGAACCCACATATAATAAGGTTTAAGATAAAAGCATTTTTAACACTTATTTATATGATTAACTTAGCATTTTTATAACTTAATTAACATCAAGCGTCAGCATCTCTTGGACAATGGCCATGATTATCTTATTTCAATGTCCTTACAGCATGCTTTGTAACAGTCAGTTTGTTTCTCGTAATGTTGAATGGTACTATGTGCTATAATATTTGAAATTAATCGCTAATGAATGAGTAACTTATATGGCAACAAAAGTTTAGATTTTTTTAGACATACCTTCCCATCTGATGTGATAAATTGGTTCATGCAAGTAAGGTTGATCTTGACTAATCATAGGTTCATCCTTCATATCAAGGCTAGCCAGAGATGTTGTTAAAGGTTCTGTGACTTCCATCTTTTTAACCGGTGTGGCAGAATTTTTCAAGATTACCTTCTTCTGTGTACCAACTGAAGAATCATTAGAACCATCTTTTTTGGCGGTTTTCCTCTTTTGGGCAACTGTGGAAGAGTTTTGGCCTTCGGTTTTCTGAACTTTACTCCTCAAATTATAACCAGGACAATTGTTAGAAAAATCTGTTTTAGGATCTTTAATCCTCAAATTATAATCGGGACGATCATTAGAAACATCAGTTTTCTGATCTTTACTCCTCAGATTATAAACTGAGGGAGTCTTCGGGCTTGCCTCTGCAGTTTTCTGGAACTTCCTCTTCATGACAGGTATCGGCGGAAGTTTGCTCGTCAGGTTACTCTGATGAGATTTATCCAATTGGTCTCCCGTACCTGCATAAGCAGCTTTATTATATCAAAAGACTAATAAAATATAGTAGCAATTTATAAATAGTAGAAAACTATATAGCTTTAGGATCATAATGAATTTAAAATGTGTAATTCTGCAATCGATAATTTTTCTGACCCTTGAAACCCAATACAGCAACAAATTGGAATACACATTTAAGTATTTAACTGTCAAATTCTAAGAAACAATAATGAGACCCTAGTGGGTTAACATTGTCATTGTCTTAATCCTAGGAACAAATTGCTGGCACACCAATGAAAGACATGATAAATTAGTAACCAAGAGAACAACTTCACGGGACTAGTATCACTATCTCTAACATGTTTCTCAACTGATATAGATATATTCTGGCCCATATAATATGTTTATAGTGGCACAGTAAATGATAGGATTACTCAATTCAGGTTGGCAAGACGTCAGGGATACAAGTTATCTCAAGGGATGTGTACCAAATAAAAAAAGGTCGTTCAAGTGAGTTCCTTACCAACTAATTTTTCCCTGTTAGTACCTCTTGCAGCTGCAAGTTTAGAAGAAGCTGTTGCAGATCTCTTCTTAATTGTCCTTGAGTCACCGTGCTGATCACAAGAACTTCCTACAGATTTTCCCATAGCAACAGCACAGAAGAGCCCACTGCCAGGATAATAGCATAACTACTTTAAAAACATGTATCGGCACATTTTATGCTCCAATTTCATCATAAACATTAAAGTAGTATTAATTGACGTATGTGCTACAAATTAACCCATATGACTAATACTAAAAGCAATGCCACACAAAATCAACCTGTCCATGTTTACAAATCCATATACGTTCTCCGAGAGACATATCAGATCCCTATAGCAGATAAACGAGTATATTAAGGGGGTGTCTGGGATTGCATAATTATTCAAATATCCTGCTTTTCTACTTTAGCGAAAACAATTTATACTATCCAAAGTGCTTCCGCTCATCTGCTTACGTTAAGATATATAAATGCAGTTTCTGATAAGCAGGTAGGAACCTGTTTATTTCATAGTGCTTATTTGAGACATTATTAAAACTTATTCTTTTACCATTGTTTCCTGAAGTGCTTATTTATAAGAAATAAGCATAAAAATATAAAACAATTCCAAACACACTCTTATACAGGGGCAGTCCAAACAAAAGCAACGCTGTCCATGTATACAAATCCATATACATTCTGCATACAAATCCATATATCACATTTCTATAGCAGCTCAACAACTCTATTAACTAGAAACACACAATATAGAAAAGCATATTTTTTTCATTTCATTTCTGAAAACTTTCTCATCTCCATTTCATAGTTCCCACCTTCAATTTCCGTCACATCACACGACCCAAAAACAATTTTTTAGGCGTAACAAGCACTTAATCTTAATAACCAGTTACCGTAAGATACACTCACTTTACTAGTCCTTAACATAAAACAATGCAAGCAGGCCTTACTTACCCGTATCCCAAGCAAATTCGATTAATTCAACTTACTTAAAATTACATAAACACAGCTAAAAACTATTATAAGCCCTGATTATTTTTAAGCATACAAATAATCTGTTTCAAATAAGCAGATAGAGAGCTTCTTATTTCAAAATGCTTATTTATTTTGAAATTTACAATCACTTTTTACCAACATATCTAATCAAAAACCTTTATAAACGGATTTGATTAGTATTTTCCAACAAAATCAATTTTTTCGAGTATTATTGCATTTCTACAAAATAAAAAAATCCAAACACTATTTCCGGAATCACTTATTATAGAGCATCTTATAAGTACTTATTGGTTTTTTTAAAGCTATTTGATTTCGGATTATATTTCATAAGCTCAGATTTTCTGGCTTATTTTGAGACGTTATGGGCTTATATAAGCTTATTGTATCATAACAAACTTTTATAAGCCCCGAAAATAAGGGCTTTATAAATATAAACCTATATCAAATAAACTGAAAACAAAAACCCCCTAATTAGAACCAATCCCAAACACCCCGTAACAAAACTTTTAAAACCTACTAGCCCCATTTCATATTTCGCCTTTCGACATCCCGAAGCACTTACTAATTATTAACATCGACATAGCCCAACTGGGTTTAGTTTTTTTATAAACACAGATTATATAAAGACAGCTGAAATCAATAAACACACATAAATTAACATAATCTATCATTGTTAACACAAAAAATGACTTAATTTATAGAAATGAACAAACAAGCCCTAATTTTTCCAGATAAGAAATTAAAACATAAATTGATACTTACAGATGAGATTAATTGATGGATATTGATGGGTTTATGATTAATTTAACATCTGATTAATTTCAGGGATTTTGTCGTTAAATAAATTTGGGGAAAATACAAAAATGGGGTTTTAGGGCTTTCACGCTATTTATACTTTTGCATCTTCTGTAGGCCCACCCGGCCCGATTTTTATTTGGTCACTTTGGTGAAACTTAATTAAGGGCCCAATTGTTACTTCTTTTTTTTACTATATAGTTTTGAGTAATTTTTTCTGCTTTTTCAAGGATGGGGTAATTTTGTTGACATGGTTTTGAGATGAAAGTAGTTACATTTTGAAGATGGCATGTTAGTTTTAGTCGAAAAAATGATGAAATTTTTTGAAGTTTCATGAATTTCTCGAGATTGCTTTTTTGGTTTAGTGTTAAATATAGAGTACTCATCTAATAAAGTTGTTACATTTTGCATTTAAATATAAGTTTATAAATGCAACTAGCATACATGGATGTCCAAGGTTATCATCATTGCCCCGTTATGCATATGCAAAATCCGTGTATACAAGTTAGCGCAATTTTTTCATATTAATCACTAAATGATCGTTAGTCAAATATGTCCTCAACTTTTCTGACATTAATCAAAAGACACTTTGGATCAAACCCGAAGCCCAAGCTCAAGCTCACTCAACACTAGTCAAAAACAGTCGGTATAGAGTAATCCTAGCATAGTAATATTTATCTTATCTATCTCAAAGTCATTTATTTCATGTGTCTCCCTCCCTCTTTGTTTGTTCCAAACAAAACAAAATCAAAACCCTTATCCTCCACCAATGAAAGAAAGTTACGGAGGAGATTGTGAAAAAGGCAGCCCCAATAGGCTTTTGATTTTGTTTTGATTTAGAAGAAACAAAGAGGGGATAGAGGAGAATAAAATAAAAGGTAAAAGCCATAAATACTTTATGTACTTACAAAGAAAGCTCATTCTACATATTTTACTTTTTTTTTTTATTGTTATTCTTCTTACTAATAAATTTTGTATTTTTTTTTCTTTATACATAACTAAAATGGTTTGTTAAAGGTATTTTGATCGTTTCTCACATCTTCATCTTCAACCTCTATTATAACCCATTTCTAGTGACACTTCGGGCAAAGCTGTTGCAAAACCCAACTCGTGTTGATACGATTTACCTATTCATTCTTCTGGATATGATGTTAACACTTTCAATCAGTTTTGGATAATAGATGAGTTTTATGAGCTAGTGCCCCTATAATAATTATGTTAGATACTTGTTGTGATTAGTTTTGGCTTGCAAGGTTTGCTTCTATGTAAAGTGAGATGTGCTTTTTGGACAGTTGATTAATACCACAACTGCTATTAACGTGTGTGTATTTACTTGACGGGTTTTGTAAGTGGTAACGTAGTTTTGATGTCATGATCCTCTATATGAGGGACTTTATTTTAGAAACCATCAATCCCCTACTTACCAAAGGACAAGTATCAGCCGTTGGATCAAAAAACATTTTTTAATGATAAAAAACACGGAGGGACTATTATTGCCAAAACGTGAAACTTCCCCAACCACACAAAAACAACACACGCATTTCATTTTCATCAACAAAACAAAACGTCCCTTTCTCTCTCTAAAGTCTCTCACTAAAAACAAACCCTAACTATCAAAATCAACAAACAATTAACCGTCAAAATAAAAAAAAAAAACACAAAAACACATCAATCTTCACCTGAAAAAGAAAAAGCACAAAAAAAAATGGATCAAAACAAACCTACCAACTCCGAAAACGAAGATACAAAGCTTCAAACTAATTATTTATATGTTATTTATGTATCTATACTGATTTTATACTTATTTATGAATGTTATTGCTATTTATGAACATTTTTATGTATTTGTTTGCTGTATTAATGACATGCAATTGATGATTATGTATTTATTTGAGATTTTGCTGTCATACTGTAAAAGAAGAAGAAATTTATGAAGATTTTGCTGATATTAGATGTTTTTAGGTGTCATACTGTAAAACAGTTGTGGTAGATGTGGTAGTGATTTGGTAGTCTTAGTGGTTTAGTTTTGATACTGGTAGTGGTGGTGGTAGTGGTAGTGGTGGTAGTGGTACTGGTGGTGGTGGTAGTGGTAGTGGTGGTGGTGATGCTTCAGTATAGTGGTAGTGATAGTAATAGTGGTAGCGAACGTCGATTTGACTTTTAGCGTTCTTCGTGATAATGCATATGTTTTTAGCTTGTTACGAGTATAATTTTGATGTAACTTATGATGCGTTTTTGAGTGTGACAGAGAAATATTTTATGGTATATCACTAGTGATAAAAACAGATGTAGCGATAATTGATTACTTGTCACACGATTAGAGATCATGTAGCGCGATAACTGATACATTTTTAGTGTTTTTTGTGGTAGAGGTGGTGGTTTAGTTATGACTTTTCGTAGTCGTAGAGTTACTAGTAGTGGTAGAGGTACTGATGGTACTGATGACGATGAAGAGCAGACGCAGATAACTTGTATATTTAATGGTATATCACCAGTGATAAAAACAGATATAGTGATTTTTTTTATTTATTTATTTATTTTTTTTTTTTTGATAGTATAACAACTGTGATGATAAGCCGTTATACGTGAAATAGCTATATTTCAAATACATTTTTGATTAGAATTTATAGTGTCTTTTTGTTTTACATAACATAAGACATTAAAATTTTGATTTTGAAAAAAATGTAGAAGATGATATTTACAAGCATCTGGAGACAATACAAGCTTTAAACGGTCAGTTTTTGTCTGCTAAATAAAACTTTAAACATAAAAATTGCAGACATTCTGTTTGTTTCTTAAAAAAAATTTGTAAATGCAGTTTTGTCGACAAGCAAATTTTTGAGCGTATCTCCAGAGATTCAAAAGGAAAAAGGTAAATTCCAACATATAAGCATGTCTCCTATAGAAAAATATCAACTATGATAAACCCTGTATGTATGCGGCATACTTGTTTTTGACATTTAACTTCTGTGTTATATCACCTGTGATACAAATTGATATGACATACTTGCAGTAGAATGTTATAAAATTGTATGACGCATAAACATTCAGAGTTTATATTTATCAGCAATAAATATTCATGAAAACTTACTTGGGATTTCTTTTGTGCAGATTTGAATACAAGTCTAAAAGAAATGAAAAAGAAAAGAAGCAAGAAACAAACTCCAATTCAAAAAAGCACCATATCAAGAAAAAAACAACCACCAACAACAGAAACACAAACACCACAAACAACACTACCACAACAAGAAACACAACAGCAAACATCTACACCCTCACCCCAGAAAACAACCACAAAATACACGAAGTCATCGATAAAAACTACCTATCTAGAAAAGACACCCACAAATCAGATAACAACCATTGCACGATCAAGGCTTGTTACACCATTAAATCAAGCATCACCCGAAATGACATCACCAGAAAACACACCAATAACAACTCTAGCAATCATAGAAACCACACCAACACCACCAACAGCCCCACCAAAAACACCCGAAGCGACACCATCTGAACCAACACCAGAAACAACAACCAAAACAACACCCGAAGCGACACCCCAAGAAACAGTCATACCCAAAGAAGCAAAACCAAAGTTGAAACCCAAGCAAACAAAGAAAAGAAAAGAACAAGCAACAGATTCACCAGTTGCTGTAACAAGATCAGCATAAAAAAAACAACAAACCGAAAAACAAAAGAATGAACAAAAAGGAAAGAGAAAGAGAGGGGAAGAAAAAGATGAAGATGCAAGAAAGAAAAAGAAGGAAGAAACAAAGAAAAAGAAGGAAGAAGAAGAAAAGAAAAAGGAAGGAAAGGCAACAAATCAAAAAAAAATGAAAGAAACGAAGAAGAAGAAGAAAGAAGAAGAAACAAAAAAGAAAGAAGAACAAAGGAAGAAGGAAGAAGCAAAGAAGAAGAAAGAACAGACGAAGAAAGGCAAGGAAAAAATGGAGGTGGAAGATGAGGAAGAAGAAGAAGAACATGTCATTCCATTCAAGTCGTTGAGAGCTAAAACAACTGTCCAACCGTTTTACGATGCAACACATTCGCTGAGCCCAGAAAGAAGGAAAATGGTCATGGCAATGGGATTTGGAACAATGATTGATTTCCCGTTGCAAAAAATCCCTGGAAAGCTGCCCTACTTCATATTGACACATATGGATATGAAAAAGATGCAAATAAACTTGCCAAATGGGGGTGTCATAAAAATCAAACCGAAAACGATTAGGGAAGTTCTAGGGATACCAATGGGTCCGAGAACACTTTGCTCAGGACCAGAAAGGGATTGCGATGACGTGTTTGTGAAACACTTTATGGCACAATTCCCAGAAAGAAAAAGGATAACAACAACAGCATTATCAAAGGTGATTCAGAGTACTGAAGAAACAGACTTCACCTTCTAGATGAATTTCCTAATGCTGTTTGCAAACTGTCTGGGAACCTGCTATAACAGTTCGATGCTGAAGTATCACGTCCTCCAATTTCTGAAGACACCAGAGGAAATACCGACAATTGACTGGTGCACATACATTTGGAACTGTATGAAATTAAGCAAGGAAGGCTGGGATGACTCAACAATGGAAAATTGGTACTATGGACCTCATGCAGCATTCACGGTAAGTCAAAGGTTATCTTTAAAACAAATATGATGTAGGGTATCACAAGTGATACTTTAACTTAATGACATATAAAATGTATTCTATCACCAGTGATATTACAAGTTGTTTTTAAAAAAATATATGCCATGTACAATATCACTTGGGATACTAAAAAAAGATTAATCTACCACTTCTTTTAATAAGTAAACGTTTTAATGATTGTTTTTTTTCTTGAAAACAGCTTATCTACTTGCATTTCACAAAGTTCGATCTAATGTATGTGTCAAGAAAATGGCCAGCCATCAGAAATTGGAACACAAAGCTGATTGAGAAAAGGCAAGACATGGAGATGGAGATCGGAGGGTTTGGTCATGTCATGGTAATTGAAGAAGAGGATGAGAGTCAAGAAGGAGATATCAGGAAACAGAAAGAGGTAAATACTTATAATTAATATGAAAAATTTGAATATATCACTAGTGATAAAAATACTTATAATTGCTTTATTTAATTAAAAACACAGCAACTATATGAAGCTGTCGAAGAAAAGTTTGAAAGAGTATTGAATGAGAAGAAAGAGTTAGAAAATTTTATAAGGGTAAGCATGGAGATATACCCGGGAGATGAAACAATAAGGTTATATGTAGAAAAATACAACACACAATTCCAGGGGAATCTTCAAATAGATGAAAATGGTAGAGTGATTGATAATCAAGAAGGAACGAGCATAAGAGATGGAGGAGATGATGAAGGCAGGAATACTGAAGAAGGAGGAGATGATGAAAGTGATGATGAAAGTGATGATAGTGATCCTTTCTTCCTCAGTAATGAGGATGATGATGATATCGAAGGAGGAAATGGAGAAGAAGGAAACAACGATAAAGAAAAAACCACAAAAGAGACTCCTGCAGAAACAGATAAACAACAGGTTAGATAATTATAATCTAAAGTATTTATCTGTATACAATATCACAAGTGATAAATTTTTACATAACAAAATGGTAAAAAATACAGGCTGAAGAAGAAGCAATTGCAAAAAAGAAGCAGGCTGAGAAAGAAGCAGTCGAAAAAGAAGCTCAGAAAAAAGCAGCTGAGAAAAAGACAGAATCTGAAAAGAATAAGATAGAAGAAGCGGAAAAGGTAATATCACAAGTGATAAACTCTAAAAATATAACAAAGTCATACAATAAAACACTTTTTTTTTTAGTTTTTATTTATTTATTTATTCTTTAATTTTTTATTAATGCAGGCTGCAAAAGAAGCTGCATCAAAAGAAGCTGCATCAAAAGAAGCAGCCGAAAAAGAAGCTGCATCAAAAGAAGCAGCCGAAAAAGAAGCTGCATCAAAAGAAGCAGCCGAAAAAGAAGCTGCATCAAAAGAAGCAGCCAAAAAAGAATCTGCAGCAAAAGAAGCAGCCGAAAAAGAAGCGGCAGCAAAAGAAGCTGCAAACAAAAAGCAAGAAGCCGAAAAAGAAGCCGCTGCAAAAAAAGCTGCCAAGATAGAGGCTGAAAACAAAAGAAAATCAGAGGAGGCTACAAAAGAAGCTCAGGAGAAAGAGGCAGAAAAAAAAAAAGAAAGTTAGCTGTAAAAGAACTTGCCAACAAAAGAGTAAAACAAAAGGTTAAAAGACTCTCAGATATACCAATTTAGTGATATTGAATCGCAAACATTAAGAATGAATGTGAAATGAATCACTTTTATTGTTGTCAAATGTCTTGTTGATGGTTAGATTCTGGATTGATTATATGACTAAAAAATAAAACAAAAATAAGCCGAAACAAAAATAAACTCGTTAGACATATAAACTTAATAAAAACAACTTGCACAACTTTTGCATATCTAAACATTATTAGATGCTTAAAAAACAGGCTGAAAAAGACGATGCAGCAAAAAAACAAGCAGCTGAGACACAAGAAGAAGAAGAAAGGGCTAAAGTTGCAGAATTTCAAAGCCCAGAAATTCAACACAAGGCATTCAGGACTCAGAAAGATGTTGCTGAACAAAGCAACAAAGAAAATGAAAAGAGGGAAGGAAAAAGGATTGCTAAACCATCAGTGTACTTGAAATCACCTTATATGAACAAGAAGGCAGACACGATGGAACCGTTAACAAAGTCTGAAACAATGCTAGCTAACAGCTTATTTTCGATGGAAGGAGATATAATGTAAGATTTCAATTTACTGTTAGTATTAAGGATATGTTATTTATCACAAGTGATATGCTATATTTAATAAACTAAATTTTATCAAATGTGATATTAAAAAACAGAGAAGACGTATTCAATGATGGCAAGGGCACACCAGTACCAAGAATAGTAATGCAATCAATTGCGCCGGGCTTGCTAATAGAAAGTCAGGTGATCGATGCATTCGCTTCGGTATTGAATCATGAAGAGAGAAAGAACAAAGTTGGAAAAATGAAGACAAGATACTACTTCCCAACAAATGCAGTGGTAAGATATAAAAACTTCCAAAAAAATGCAATAATATATCCATGCGTTTCAAAATTATATAATATGTATTTTAAATTATCTTGAATCTATTGTTATCATACAGCTGCCAGAGATTCTGAAGAAAGTAAAAGATGAAAAAAAGCAGTGTGACAATTTTGAAATACTGATGAAAAAACT
Organism: Chrysanthemum seticuspe; assembly: GCA_019973895.1. Taxonomy (NCBI): domain Eukaryota; kingdom Viridiplantae; phylum Streptophyta; class Magnoliopsida; order Asterales; family Asteraceae; genus Chrysanthemum; species Chrysanthemum seticuspe. The sequence continues at coordinate 155,763,983 of BPTQ01000007.1, read as the reverse complement.
CATGACTGAGGAAGAAGCAAAACGGAAATTGAAAGATGTGAAACTTGCCTTCTTTCCGATAATTGCTCACGACCATTACTATGTCATAGTTTTCAATCTGGAGAAGGGCAGCGCTGTAATACTGGACAACAGCATTTCAGATGCGCCCTACAAGGATAAATACAAACCCAACTTCGATTTTGTGGTAAGCAATGTCTGAACCGAACTCTGTTTAAAATACTTATATCACTAGAGATAAATTGTAGCAAGTAATATTTTGTTAATTTGCAGAAAGCAATTCTTGTAAATTACCTGATCAAGGCTTCACACCCAATCCTCAATACGATGTTGAAAGAGAAGCCAGCAACTGTGTTAAAGATGAAATGGAGGACAAAGGATAACAAGATTGATTGTGGCTTATACATGATGATGCATATGGAAACATTTGAAGGTGAAGCAGGACCAAGTTGGAAGCCAAACATCATTGATGAAAGGAATCACAGATATGCTGAACAAATGACAAGAATGAGGATGAGGTATGCAGCTAAGATACTGTTACATGAAGTGAATCAAAAGAGTGAACTCATGTCAGAATATGCAATCAAGTTTGCTGAAAAACACAACCATGATGAGAAGAAGATTCAAAAGGTGGTTGAAGACGCTATCAGGAAGAAGATAGCTGAAGAAAACAAGCATTAAATCTATTTAATGCTATTACAAAACAATTTACATTTCTGTTTTAAGTATTTAGATTTCTAAACAACGTAGATGGATTAAAGTAGGTTTAAGAATCTGATATGCAAAAAACAATAGTAGGGCTGCTGGGCCACGGAATGTGACAGACAATGTCCAAGTTTGGGAAATACCTAAGTAGATGGGTGGATCTATTAGGTACCTGAATTACATTCCCTGGTGCCGGAGATTGAACTACATTTTGTTTTGGATTTTGCATATTTTAGTTGCATTTTACATTTTGTTCTGCATTTTAGATGCAAGTAGGACTGCCGGGCCACGAAATGTGACGGACAGTGTCCAAGTTTGGGAAATACCTAAGTAGATGGGAGGATCTATTAGGTACCTGAATCACATTCCCTGGTGCCGGAGATTGTACTACATTTTGCTCTGAAATTTGCATCTTTTTGTTGGAAATGCAGACGTATGCTTTTAGATGTATTTTACGCTTTGTTCTTGATTTTAGATGGAAGTAAACACTTTTGGGTAATATGAATATAACCTTGCTTATGTTCTTCTGCTGATATATGCATGTATATATCACTATATATATTTATGCTGTTGGATAATTCATAGAAGATTTCGCTACTCAGTTACCTTTAGTTTAAATAAATTGAATTGGTGAACCAAAGATCAGTAAATTTAGGATTATGATGAATTTTTTTTTCAAAGTGTAAATGATTTATTTGCGATACTTTGGTAAATGATAAGATGACTGCCAAGACGCACTGTCCTTAACGTGTATATCAAATTAAGAGATTGATTATTTTTGCAATGACACTCTGTGAAAACATGTTAAAACTGGTAAACAAAAACTAGCCTACCAACAAAATTTAGATATTAAGTCACCACAAAACTAGCCTACCAACAAAATTTTCTTTTTATCTCTCTTTTTTTTTAAATGTATCACTTGTGATATTAGAACATATCACCAGTGATATAACTAAAAGTTTATTATATCACCTGTTATGAAATGTCATCTAATAAAAAAAGAAAAAGCAAAAAACAAGTAAGGATTAATTACTTCCAAAATGTATTTTGAGATGTGAGCTTGTATGTCCTTGCTGTGAAAATTTTCAGTTGACTCGTATATACAAGCTTTTCAAAAAATGTATTTAATTGTTTATCACAAGTGATATAAATTAAAAAAAGCAAAAAAGTTTACATAAAGTAAAAATATAAGGACTGAAAATGTAAAGTTCAATAAAATAAAACCCAGATCTGGAAAACACACACACAAATAAAAAAACACACACACCAAGAATCAATCCTTCGAAAAATAAACGACGAACCGTTGAACCAAATTCAAAAATACATAAACATGAAGGAATCGCAACCTCAACAAGAAAAGGGAAAACAATCTGTTGAAAATATGGATAACGGTACGACACTCATTTCGATATTATTTAAAAATTAATTGAATTTTATTTACTGTATGCGTATTTTATTTGAGATTTATATGCATAATTTATATATGTTTTGCTTATTTTAAGATGTCTTGAAACAATGATAAATTACAGAATATATTTAAAAAAAAAAGAATGAAATGATTGTTCAAGATATATGTAATATACCAGTTTATCTTCTGTGATTTAAAAAAATATGTTGAAGACAAAATTTTATGCTATTGAATTAGAAGTTACAATAGCGACAGCTCATGTCATTGATTGTTAGATGTTTACAGCTGTAGAAACTAAGATAGTTGTAGTTTTGGGATATTTATAAATTGAGGCACATTGAAGTTTGATTGTAGTTTGATTGAAGCTCAGCTAACTGTTTTGGGCTTACAACTTCATTCAAAATGCATACTGAAAAGAACTTAGTTTATACATTTTGAAGTTGTAACTACTTTGAGTGAACTTATAAACTAAGGGACATAAATGTGACTGTTTTGGGATCGTTGAAACTTATTTTGGGCTCATTATAAAACAAGGTGAATTGGTTGTTAACATGTAGAAAAAGAAACGAAAAGGTAGATTGGTTGTTAAAAACGTCTACCCAAATTTGGTTAATTTGAAGATTCAATGAATGTGAAATTGCCAAACAATGTATAACTGGATTTGCTATTATACAGACGAACAGAAACCAAAAAGAAGAAAACAATTAGCAAGTAAGAAAAAACGTTTTAGAGATTTGCATCAAAAAATGGAAGAAAAAGAAAAAGGGTTGGAGGAAAAAAAGAAGATGATGAAGGAAGAAGTAACAAAATTAAAGCCTGAGCAAGAAAAAGAAGCATCGGAAAAAGCTACAGAACAGGTATATGAAAAAGTGTTTTGCGATAGTTATGTGAATGCTAAATCACAAGTGATAAATGCTAAAATATCACAAGTGATAAATAACAAAAAAATTTATTTTATTATTTTATTTTTACTACAGGATGCAAAAGAAGCTGAAAAAGAAGATTACACAGAAATGAAACAGGCTGAAAAAGAAAATCCTGAAAAAACAGAAAAATCTGAAAAAGAAACTGCTGCAAAAAATGATAATAAAGAAGATAATCGTGAAAGAGAAAAAGGAAAAGGAAAAAGAAAAATTGGTGAAATGGAAGATGATGTAAACGAAGAGATTGAAAAAGATTCAAAAAAGAAACGAAAGGTGTACACAATAGTCAAGGGAAGGGCATCAGTTAAGCCACTTTTTGAGGCAATGTGTGGGTTAAGTGTAGAAAGAAAGAAGGTTATAACACAAATGGGTTTTGGAGACTTGATAGAATTCCCAATAAATGAAATACCGACAAAGCTTGCCTTCTTTGTGGTAGACAGCCTTGACACAGAATCAATGAACCTTAGACTTCCAACAGGGAATTTAAAAATATCTCCACAAACTGTGCATGAAGTTCTCAGACTACCAAATGGATCAAGGACGCTAGAAAGAGTTGAAGGCCAAAGACAATACAACGATAAATTTATTGAAGAATGGAAAGATCAATTCAAACACGAAAACAGTTTGACAACAAATGCCATATCAAAGGAGATAACAAAAACAACAAACACAGATTTCATGTTCAGAATGAACATTTTAATGCTTATTGCAAATACATTGGGAGGATGCGATAAAAGCTCTGTTGTCACAAAAACGGTGTTGGAAAACGTGTTTGAAGGAGATAACGTGAAAGATATAGACTGGTGCATATATATTTTTGATTGTGCAAGCTCAACAAAACATGATTGGTCTTCAAGAAAGAATAATAGGACAGAGGTTGAGTATTACGGCCCAGTTACATTCTTGATGGTAAGTAATAAATTTTAAATTAATTTTTCTTCCTAACATAAAATGTTATAAAAATATACATTCATTGAACTGATAAAATTGTTGATGAAACAGCTTGCATATTTACATTACACAAAGTTTGATCAAATGAATGTGCCGAGAAGAATACCAACTCTAAAAAGTTGGAACACAAGTCTGTTAAAAAGTAGGGAGATTCTGGAAATTGATTTCAACAAGTACTTTGGAATGGTGGAAATTATAGGAGACATGAATAAAAACGAAGAAGATATTCAAAAGAAGGTCAGTATAAAAAAAATTAAGTTATTTGTTATGTCCTATCACAAGTGATAAAATAAATTATGCAAGATATCACTTGTGATAATACAGTAAAATATATATAAAAAAAAAGAAAACAATAATATCACTGTTGATGATGCATAACTAATATGATCTTAAATTTGAAATCCAATCACAGGAAGTGTATCAGATGCTAGAATATAAGATAGAAAGCATTTTGAGTGAGAAAGAAATGCTAGAAGAAACAATTAAAGAATACATATGTAAATTCAAAGGGGATGAAAGGCTTCGGCAATTTAGAGAAAGAATAAAAAAGATTTTCAGTGAACCAGATGATTGTTTCAAAGGAAAAAGTCCATTCTTATCATCAAGATCTAAATCAACATCAACAGAGTCAAGCTCCATCAAATTTGGCACAAGTGATGATGAAGATGGAAATAATGAAGTACAAAATCCATTTGCCAGACAATATACAGAACACGGAGATGAAAATGACGAATCAATGATAATTAATGATGCTGTCAAAAACGATGAAGCAAACGACCAAAATGGAGAATCAGTCTATAATGAGAATGAAGTTGCGCAAGGTAGTGGAAACAAAGACGCAAGCAATACCAAAAATGATGAAACTGATGAAAACAACAACAAGAATAGACAAGAAAAGGATGAAGCTGTGGGAAACATCGATGGGAACAGTAACAAAAAGGGTGAAGCTGAAGAAAAAAATGAAGGGGAAAAAGATGAAACAAACAAGGTTACAAGTCAAAAAAGTAATGAAGAAGCTAAACATCAAAGAAAACCTTTTGATACTGATGATGATATTTTTGGAGATTTACTAAACAAAACTGATGAAGAATTTAGAAATGAATTGAGAGAAATACAAAGGCAACAAGCCACCATGGATGCAAAACGAAATGAAGAAGTGAACAGATATGCACAAAGTGAGAACCGTGACAACCTTAAGAAACAGAAAAGTGTTGAAGAAAAAGAACAAACAGGTCCATCTTCACAGAGCCCTAGTTCCGTCTTTATACCAGGGTCTCAGCCAAGCTTTGATCTAGGATTTGATAGCCCAGGAGTACAGTCAAAATCAAGTGATGAAGAAAAACAATATCAGTGCCTGAAATCTCCATACATGAACAAGAAGGTCAGCACGACAAAAAATCTAACAGAGGTGGAAAAACTCTTGGCAAGAAGCATCTTCTGTATGCAAGGAAACGAAGCGTAAGTTTATATTTAAAATTTCAATATCTATTTATTATGCTTATCACTTCTGATAACAAAACATATATAAGTTTCTTATATTTATCACCTGTGATACAAAAAACATTTACCTATATACACAGTTCGTTATACTTATCACTTGTGATATTGTGAACAGAGAACAAGTTTTCGTAGACGATAAAGGTTTAGGATTAATGAGAATGAATGTCCAATCACTAGCGCCAACCTTGAAAATTGAAATTCCTGTGATAGATACCTTTGCTGATATCCTAAACTACGAGGAATTGTTCTCAGATAGAAAGATCAAACGGCATTACTTTTATACATCAATGATGGTAAGATAAATTTTTATATTAAATGAATGTATTTCTGTATTTACTTTTATTTATTAATAATAATAATAATATTTTTTTTTAATTGTCAATTAGCTACCAGGAGTATTACAAGATAAGCCAGAATTGTTCACTGACAAAGTAGATAAACAGTATGATATGTTTGAACACTTGATTGCTATTCAGATGGAAGAAGACACAAGCAGACTCAAATTTGATGATATTAACTTGGTATATTACATTACTTATATAAATTAATCAAGAAACTTAGTATATAATTTTAAATTTAATACCTTTTTCATGATAACAGGTATTCTTCCCAATAATAGCACATGGACATTACTATCTAATAGTTTTCGACATCGTTAAAGGAACATCTGTCATAATTGACAACAGCGATTCGGATGCAACATACGAAGAAAAGTACAAAGAAAATTATGAGTTAGTGGTAAGAAAAATTATTTGATTATTTATGTTTTACCAGTATAATATCACAAGGGATACTAGTCTATAATTGACATTTTATATTATAAATTTCAGAAGGCGGTTTTTGTAAGACACTTGTCAACATATGAACATCCAGCAGGATATGAAATGATGCATCAAACACAAGAACCAGAAATATTAAAGATGGATTGGCAAACAAAAGCAGAAAAGATAGATTGCGGTTTGTACATGATGATACACATGGAACTCTACGAAGGAAAAATTGGATCAAGAAGGCAAACAGGCATTCTAAAGGAAACACACAAACAACATCGAATTCAGATAGAAAATATGAGATCAAGATACGTAACAAAGATGTTGCTTCATGAAATGAACGAAAAATGGAAAATGATGTCAGACTATGCATTAAATTTTCTTGCAGAAAACAAGGACGAAAAAGAAGTAAAGAAGCTTGTCAAGGAGGCAATAAAGAGAAAGTATGCAGAACTAAACAACAATTGACCGACTGCATAATGTTTTATGTTTGGTTTCATGTAACAACAATTAGTAATCCTCTTCAGCTACTTATTAATCCTGATGGCAGACTATCGTTTTGTAAAAACAATTATCTTTATCGTTGTCAAAGTTGTAAACAATGATGATTTCTATTCAGTTGAAAGATTTTGGAAAATCATAATTGAACCTTGCTTTTGTTAACTTTATTAAAGTATCCAAATGTCAATAAATAACATGCCATAACAATATAATAGAACTAGATTAACAAAAAAACTTTATATCAATTATTCAATAAAGTCACAAAAAGTAAACTCATAAAAAGGTATAAGCATTTGATCAATTTTGTATGCTTTATCACAAGTGATAAAAATAAAAAAAATGGAAGAAAAGTAATAACAAATAGAAAATAATCACAAGTGATAAAATTGGATAAGACATAACAGATAGAATGCACCTCAACCTCAACCTCAACCTCCATGTCCTCTATTGCAGTGGCTGCGCCGATGACTCCACCTCAACCTGTACAAGTACTCCTTCAGCAGAGCTGCCGCCTACTTCAGCATTATTAGTCAAATATTTACCTTTGTCTGGACAAGTAGCCCTGTTATGCTCCGTCGACCCACAAATACTGCACGACTTCTTTTGCTTCTTGCTTTTATCAAATGCTTTCTCACGTCCACCCTTGATACGCTCCCTCATAAACCCCTTATTGCTCGCTTTCGATGGATTTTTAACATAAATTTTAGTAGGCTTCTTTATACCCATAAACTCTTCAACAATTTCAGAAACATTACGGGAAGGAACAGTTGGCAAATCAGCCTCAACTTCAGTTTTCAACTTCTTCAGCTTGTCTACAAAAGAAGTCAACTTTCCTTTATTGTTACTCATCATATGAACACACGACTCAACTAACCCAGTTGCCTCAATTGCAAGCCTCTCTATTTCTTCATTGTTCTGACCATAACGAGCCTTTTGCCTCCTCAAATCAGCAGGAATCAAATCCCTTGACCAACGCCTACGTAAATACTGATCTGGGATAGAAACAACCTTGGAATTCTTGAACACACAAAAGATGTGACGACACAAAATACCACATCGAACAAACAGCTGACAACAGCAAGCAACTGAACCATCTACTTTGTTATACAACACCTTCATCAAAAAAAAAACAAAAAAAAACAAAAAAAAAATATATATAAACTTTTATGAACTTTAATTGAATATATCACAGGTGATACCTCATATAAAACATAAAAAGAACATAATATCATAGGTGATATTAAAAAAAAATATCACAATATCACAAGTGATACTAAAACAATAACAACTTTTATGAACTTTACATGCATAATATCACCTGTGATACCAGATATAGACTTATAAACAAAGAAAGTAATAGATAATATCACCTGTGATACTTAAAAAAAAAACTTGTAAAAACAAAAAAGAAATGTACCTTGTACTCTCCAATGTCTTTTTGATACAAATTAAGCTCTTCCTCGATATTGTCTGAAGTACTTTCATCATCAACCACTCTTGGTACAATCTCAGCATCCGGTTTTTCCTCAGATATAACAGAAACATCGCAACCTTCACCACAACTTTTAGACTTGATAGAACATAACCATGAGCCAGCAATTATCTCTTTCTGAACAAGAACAAACAGCTTACGAGTATAAAACCTTGCTGCATGAATTTCAATTGCTAATGGCGTCAACAAACCAGGAAATGAGTCAATCGACTGATGATCTAATCTTTCTTGTATGTATCTCTGTTTCTCCATTGCAGACTCATAACATACCATGAATTTAACAAGAGTAGAAGTAGGAGACGTGAAATGTGAAAAAAACGAGTTCTCACTCTCTGACCTAGATGTGGTCCTCATCAGTCCACATAGAGGAGAATCAACAAAAAAAGCAGGAATCCATGACGCCCTGATCCTATACATCTTATTCAACCACTTATGATTTAAAAGACCAAATTCAACCATCAACTCATTCCATCTCAACTCAAACTCTTCAGGGCCAATATACATGTTTCAAACAATCTTGTGAAATTTATTCTTAAAATCAGTATCATCATAAATTCTCGATACAATCTGAAAACAGTAAAAAAGATAATCATTATAGACAGCAAATGAAAAAAAGTATCACAAGGGATACAAGGGATACAATCCAAAAAGTGACACAAGGGATACAATCCAAAAAGATGCAAATATCACAGGAGATAAAAGATGCAAAATATCACAGAGAGATACCTTAGACGGAAGCTTTTGCATGATATGCCACATACAAAGCCTGTGCTTTGAATCAGGAAGAACTTCAGCTATAGCCTTACGCATTGCACCATCTTGATCAGTAACAATGATATTTGGAGAACGAACAAACGCTTTCTTAAATGCTTGCAGTAACCAAACATAAGATTCAGTAGTTTCATTCTTAAGAAGACCAGAACCAACAGTCACAGATCTCCTATGATTATCTATTGCAGTAAAAGGCACGAAAACCATCCGGTATCTGGAGAAATAAAAAAGTATCTCAGGTGATAATATATACAAAATGTAGAAAAAGCAAATGCAAATATCACAAGAGATACTAAAACAGGTTCAAAAAACATACTTGTTAGTTTTGTATGTGGCATCAAATGAAACGATATCGCCAAACTCTTTGTAATTCAATTTAGCAACTTGATCAGCCCAAAAGAGTCTAATAAGCTCAGCGTTCTCAACAAGATAATCAAAAGAGAAGTCTGATGTAAATTTCATCCGATCTTCCATACGGTTAATAAGCATTTGTGCATCGCTATCTCCTATGAAACAGTTTATACACGAACTAGATTGTTAAACTCAGTCTCTGTACCATGAACAAGTGCTGAGGACCCTTTCAACCCGGTATACAAACTATGAGCTCTAGTCGCCCCAATATTATAATTCGAAGCTTTAATTATAAACAGCTGCTCAGTGTATGTTAGCTTCCTCTCACTCTTGGACAAATGCTTATACTCAACACGATCTAGCTCATGATTATGTTCCACATCGAACGTAGTAAGCCTATATTTTCTATTACCAGGCATCATATGAAAAACTGCACGTGCTTTGCAACCAGTAATTCTAAAGTTTGAAGTCCTCACTTGTTTGTCACCTTTCTTAGGAGCTAACGTATTCAAACGAATTTTCTTTGGGCACCCTTCCCTATTGCAAACTAAATACTTCTCTTTTACAAATCCATCCCTTAATCTTTTCTGAGTAGACTTTCTAATACCAAATCCTGCCTCTGAAGCATATCTCATGTACATACTAATGCAATCCTCAACAGAATCATAAACACTAAACAAAACTGGCAGCACACTAGCAGAAACTCTAGGAACCCAAAAAACCGATCCACCAGGAGTATCAATAAAATCATGATGAATAAAAGACGAAGGAGTTTTCAAACCACTAGAAGCTGTAAAGAAGGTGATAAAACACAAAGTCAAAAAGCATAACACAATAACTTCAAAAATTGTCTTAAAATATCACTGGTGATAATATACATTATTTGAAATATCACTGGTGATACTATAACAGATGATTGTACAAAAAATACTAAACAGAAACAAACAACACATCCAATAAAAAACTAACAGCTTATTTAAAAGCAATATAACATCTACATTAATATACTTAAGCACTATCATAACAAAAAAGCACAAAAACCTATAACTCAGAATTCAGTAAACATAAAATTGACAACAACTATAACTCAATTTCAGTCAATATATGCAACAACTGCAAAAACAGCTACTCTTCTTAAACATACAACATCTGCTTTAACAAATCACTTCCAAAACACTAGATTTACGACTACTTTGACTACACAGCAAAACGCTTCCAAGACAAAAAACACTAACAGTACAACTATCAGCACCAACACTATCACTCTTCTTCATTCGAATAACTATGCAACAACTGCAGCAATAACAGCCTACTCATAGAAATATCAGAACATCGAAGTAAAAATCAAGTACACTACATTTACGATTATTTTCAGTAAAAAGCTTAAAATTAGAAGCAAATTACTCTAAAACCTTAATTAGAAAACAAACTATAATCAACTTCAGATATCACTGCTGAAACTACACAAATTAAACTGAACAAAAACAAATCAAACTAACAGCTTATATAAAAGCAAAATCAAACTAACAGCTTCATGAATAAGCAAAAAACCTAATAACACCAGCTAAATATCACAGGTGATACAAAACAGAGTAAACTAACAGCTGAATAAAAAGCTAAAACACCTTAATTAAACACTTAATTAACAAAACAGCTTAATTAATAAACAGATTAACATAAAAAAAAAAAAAAGCTGAATTAAAACAAAAACTCACATGATGCATTATCATCAACGTTAGAAGCACAAATTGAACTCGTAACATCTAAATCAATTGAATCTTCTCCAACAGGAACTTCATTAAGATCAATGATCTCCATTCTGCAAAATTAAAGAAGATAATTACGAAATTGAAGAAGATAATGAAGAATTGAAGAAAATAATGAAGAATTGAAGAATTACCGGTGGGATAAAGTGCAAGACGTGACGGAGATGACGGTGGTTGTACGGTGATGACGGTGGATGATGTGGTGGTTGACCTGGTTGTTATGATTGACGGTAACCGTTTATGGAGGGAAATCCACACAGAGAGAAGTGTGTGAAAAGTGTGTGAGAAACAGAGTGGGAGGGAAAAAAAAAACGGTATATATATTGGGGTAAAAAATAGGTTAAAAGCTTTTAATCTTAGATTAATTACAGCCATTAGATCAATCCAAATAGAAGGTGGGAATTTGTCCCTTGGTAAGCACCAAAATAAGAGTATGCAAATGAAAATTCCTCTCCTCTATATATAATTTAGCCATGCGTCGCAAAAATTAGTTATAAGAATTACAGAAGTCCTTAAAAGAAGTAAAAGAGCGTGATGTTATATATGGAGCTTTTTTCATATATTTCTATTCGCTTGTTTGCACACTTTGCAAACGTGGTTTTTATTGCTTCGTGTCCAGCAAAAGAAAAAGATATCATACTATAATATGTATTTGCAAACGTGGGTTAAATTATAGATTTGGTGGGTCTGCAAACAAAGCGAAAATGGCAACAATGGGTTTGCAAACGTGGGTTTGAAAATGGCAAGAATGGACAGGGAAGAAAACAATATAATTTGTGTCTTTTCATGTGAAAGATATGGACCCGGATATGTATAATTAAAAAAAAATACAAAGTTTAGTAAGAATAATAACAATAAAAAAAATAAAGTATTTAGAATGAGTTTTCTTTGTAAGTATATTAAGCATTTATGTCTATTACCCTAAAATAAATGACTTTCAAATTGGTAAGATATTGTATTGGAGAGGTGAATGAGATAAATAACTTTCAAATTGGATTATGGTTAGGCTTACTCAGGGAAGCGAATGAGATAAATAACTTTCAAATTGATAAGATAGATATTACTGTATTGGAGAAGCGAATGAGATAAATGACTTTCAAATTGGTAAGATAGATACAGTAAAACCTTTATAAATTTATACTCGATAAATTAATAACCTCAATAAAATTAATAATTTGTCTAGTCTCAACTTGGGAACAGTACAAATTGGGACCATAGTCGATAAAAAAATAAGATAATAGTTTTCTTGAAACCACAATATATATATATATATATATATATATATATATATATATATATATATATATATATATATATATATATATATATATATATATATATATATATATATATATATATATATATATATATATATATATATATATATATATATATAGAGAGAGAGAGAGAGAGAGTGAGGATCAGGTGCGGATTTTTTTAATTCGTGCGGATGTGCGGATAGATCTGGACCGCCCATTCCAGATCTGATCTTGACTTTTTATAAAAAAGTCAAGATATGCGCTAACTTCACGGTAGCAATTGACCATGTAAACAATTTTTTTATTTTTTTTTCCTTTTGAGGGATCGTTACTATTGTTATCTTCTTTCATTTTTTTATTTTTCCAGATTTTTCTGAGCACTTTTTTTTTTTTTTGATTATGAGTCCTACCGTGATATTAACGATATTATGAGTCCTACTGTGATATTAAGAAACTATGATATTATAAAATTGTGATATTATAAAACCAACTGTGATATTAAGTTTTTTTACATGTAAAAATGAACCATGATATTAAGAAACATATGATAGTTACTATGATATTAACAATTTTATTAAAAAAAACATATGATAGTTACGGTGATATTAACAATTATATTAAAAATATATATATATATATATATATATATATATATATATATATATATATATATATGTGATATAAAAAGTAACCGTGATATTAACATTTTTTTATTAAAAAAGTTACGATGATATTAATAATATTAGTAAAAAAACAAAAAAGTACTGTGATATAAAAAAAGGTTGGTGTGATATTAACAATTTGTATTTAAAAAAAAATGTTTATGTGATATTAAGATCAAATCTTGATTTTTTTACAAAAGTCAAGATCTGATCTGTCAATATCAGATCTTGACTTTTGTAAAAAAAAGTCAAAATCGACCTTAATATCACAATACCTTTAATCATGAAAACGTTTTTTTTTTGAAATTTTTTTCAGCGATTCTTAATAATTTATCATCCTCTTTATTTTTTTAATTTTTTCAGATTTTTTTGAATTTTTTTTTCTTAAAAAGCTACTGTGATATTTCCGCACCATCCCTACTTAAAAGCCTAAAACCCACCCGATCCCTTCCCTATATATATATATATATATATATATATATAGTGTAAGGTTATTTTCAGAACCAAGAAAATATCGAGAACTGCGAGAACCAATTTTAGCCATTAAATATTTGATCAATGGCTACAATTAAAGATGGCTACAATTAAAGATGGCATAACTGTAATATAATGAAACTTCAATTTAACATTTAAAAATGATGTAAGGGTGTTTATGTAATTTTGTATCACCACTACTAATAACATACCACTTATTCTTTAACCTTATTCTCCTTTTTTTCCCTGGAAACCTCCCACATCTCTTTCCTTTACATCCAGAAAAGCTAGCCGCCGCCCACCCCATTTTTCTTCACATCTCAAATCGTTCATGGTCTCGAAATGCTTCACTATCTATCTCCATTCATGGTCTTCTTTCACCATCTCTGTTCACGGACGCACATTTGATTTAGTCCAAAAACTTCATGCCTGTCATTTGTCAATCCCGAAGGTACGTCTATGATCAAAGAAACTCGATATACGGTTTTTAATTGTGTATAAATAATACAAAATGGGTAAAAGGTAAAAGTGGGGTCTTAATTTTCATGTATTCATGAATTTAATTATGAGAAAGTGTACAGAAGCAATAGCGTGTTTTTTTAATGAATTTGTTTATTGGTTTTTGCTTAATAGATTAATAAAATAGTAGGAATTGAAAAGTTTACAAGTCTATTAGTGATTTAATTTTTTGTTTTTGTACGCATATACTGTCGTACACCAGTAGATTTCTTGATCATCAAAATATTCTCATATTCAACCAATTATAAAAAGAGGATTAAACAAAAAGTATTCTAATATAGATTAAGATGAAAACAATCTCGAAACCATAATCTGTTTGTTAAATGCCGTAATTCGATCTTCGGTATCACCAAGTCATTGATTTATTTTGGTTTTATTCAATTAATAAATTAAGGTATTTTGGTTTCATGTAACGATTTTCATATTTTTATTGACTGGGTTTTCAGTTTTTTGTCACTTTCAATTAATAGTTGTTAGCGTCAGATTTTATATATATATATATATATATATATATATATATATATATATATATATATATATATATATATATATTTTGCATAAAGTTTTCATAACCGGCACTATTACTAAGTATGCATATGTGTTATATTTATTTGTATGTGTTTCAACTTTCAAGACGTGTGCATTTATGTTTTAATGGTTAATATAAAATGGTGTGCATATGTATTTAATCAATGAAAATGGTGTGCACATGTATTTTAAGCTTTAGTCAATGGAAATGGTGTGTATATATGGTTTAATATAATTATTTGTATGTGTTTATATGGAATGGTGCATATTTAATCAATGAAAATGGTGTGCATATATATTTTAAGCTTGATAGAATCAAAAAAAGATGTATGCATATATGTTTTAAATTGCGCATACGTGTTTGCTAGTTGTTTGTGATAAAAAAAATACATGTATATCTTTTATTTGATATAAACAAACATTGTGCATATGTATTACGCTAGTTATTATGACAAAAAAAATGTTTCTTATTTTGTTTGTGTTTTAATTGTATTTGTGTATCCTTATCAGATTGATGAAGATAATGTAAGCATTAAAGACCTAGAAGTGGATGCACACATATATACATGGAGATAATTTGAGGGTTTGAAGATGTACGATTATTGCATATGTGGTTTTTGTACTTGTAACCAATAAAAATGTAACATATACGTATATGAATCTTGTTTTTTTTATAAAAGTTTATGTTCTTTGATTCTTGTTTTAAACTTCAAAAAGAATAATGGTTACGTATATGTTTTGAAATGTATACGATACATGTAAAATATTTTTGTTTGTCATTCTATGCACTTGTGTATATATCTGTGATCAAAACACATTAAAGGTTTAACACCTAAAATACATGTAAATTTTCATTATATGAAAAACTAAAAAACACATATGCACCTTGCATTTGAAAAAAAAAAAAAAAAAAAAAAAAAAAAAAAGGTAGTTAGGAACTAAACGTTTTTTATTAAAAAAAATAAAAAATGTAATTTTACTATTATACCCTTTTGAATTAAATAATAAAAATAAGTATAAAAAAAATCTGATTGGTTGATGACAGTTCTCGCAGTTCTCAACCTTTTTTGGGTTCTGAAAAGAACCCTTCCCTATATATATATATATATATATATATATATATATATATATATATATATATATATATATATATATATATATATATTGGTCCCAACAAAACTATAAATTAATAATTACTAAAAAACTCCACAATATCTTTATTGTGAGAAACGACGCTATTTTAAGTTTTTTTATTATTCTTGGTTTGGCATCATACGACGTCATTTTATATTGGAAATACACTATCCTTCAAAACGACTTCATTTCATGTTTTTTTTTTTTTAATTAAAACAGATATATATATTGGGTTTTCACCAACTTTCATGCACAAAACACCCATAGCTTACTAGAAGTGTGTGTTTTTTGATCGGATATCTAGAGTTGCGTGTTTTGGAATTTTCCGGTAGCTTGGCGTGCGACGAACACTTTTTCAGTTATAAAGTTTTAGAAAGAGGGTTGGTTAGTTTGTTTTTGTTATATTGATTTTGTTTGGTATATTGTTCGAGGTTGAAGAATGTTAAACTGTTAATTGTTGTTGTTAATCTTAGGTTATGGTAGTAGGGCTTGGTTTTTTGTTGCGTATTATCAATATTTGTATATGTTGCCGTATTAATGTTCTTCTTTGTGTTTTTATGAATATCAGTTTAGTTAGGTGTGTGGGTTGTTTGTTGTGTTTAAGAAGCTTCCATATAGTTTTGCAATAAAGCTTAATTAGATGCTTGCTAATAATGAAATTGATGGTTATCTATTTGTCTTGGTATGTTTTCTGCATGTGGAATATGGCTATTATAGGTCGTCTTAGTGTTTAAAAAGTTTGCATGCTATTGTTTTGCAGCAAAGGTCAAGGTATATGTTTATCATGTGATTGATTGTCAACTAAGAAGTGAAATGAGGGCTGGCGCGTACGATTACTAATTTGGTTTGTTATGTTTTTTGCATGTGCGATATGGTTTTTTCAGGGGATTTAGCTAGCCTATTAAGGTTGCATAATCGGTCTAGGTACGTTTGTTGTTATTTATTTTGTTTGTTTATGTTCATGTCGAAGACGTCACTTAATTGTATGATTTTTGGTATATAATATAGGCCCCGTATGTGTATTTGCAATTATTGTTGCTAAATAGTTAGTGTGTATTTCACAGTTTTCAGTTTATGGTTTGCGTAAAAATATAAAAGCCCAATGAAAAGTAGCTTAGGTATTTGCTGATTTATTCAGTCCTATCGTTGCTTCTGTGAAATAGAATGTAAACAGTGGTGTTGTTCATGTGTTTGACATGAGTATTGCTGAAAGTATGTAATATCATAATGTAAAGAATGTTGCAGTGTCGATTGTTACAAAGAGTTGCGGGGTAGGTGAATTAATTTTTTGTGTTCATGTCATTTGGAGATGAGAATGTGCATAAATGTTTTGCCACAATTTTTAATGTTGAAATGAGTTTGTCGATGCCTTATTCACGCAAAGGATAGGGTTATGTTAGCTTAGATAATGCAAAAAATTATTGTAAAAATGGGGTAAATTCAGGGTTGTTGCATCCCTTTGGGTAGCAGAACGGTTTTACCATTGCAGGTTTGTTGCCTAATAGGGTTAAGTTTGAAACATGGGTCTCAATTAGAATACTTTTAGGTTCACAAGTTCGTAGCCTTTTAGGCGTATGCTCAGAATAGGAAGACCAATAATTATAAACGCGCGAGGATGAGGCTGAAAATGTTAAGCAAACAATAAGCAATTGACCATGAGGCATAAAAAAAAAAAAAAAAAAATCCTTTTCATAAAAATTATAAAGCACATGTTGAGATCAGATCTAATTTAACTCGAAAGTAGATAGTTGTTGATATTCATGGTTTCCACGTCCTGTATTTAGTGCCTTTAATTAGAATGCCTCTTTTTATATTTATTTTTTGTTGTTGCCTTGGTTTAAAAATGCGCGCATCATTGCGCAAATTGCACGCATCATTGCATTGCATTTGGAATTTCGCATCATGACACCTAATGCAAGGCCATTCCAGATTGCATTCGCAATTGACCGCAATTTATCGCATTTGTGTAATGCTAGCAATAGTCGCAATTAGTGCAATTTGGAATTTAGGCTGATTTATGAAGCTCAACTATTTTAATAAGTGCCTTAGTAAATGAAGTTTATAAAAATACACATTGACAACCATAGTTCTTTCCTCACATCCAAATTATCCCATTTTTATTTCATTTAAGCTCCTGGTGGTGCGACTGATTATGCAAAGTGAGTAAATTGATTAATTTACTTTAAAGCATAACCGAATAGTTTCTTGTTTTTGTTATGTAATTCAAGTTGTAAAACTCATATGTTCTTCTTTGATTATAATAATCACATATGTTATTTTATTAGATACAAAGTGAGTTAATTTATTTGATTCAACGCTAGAACTCATATATTGTTCCACTTTGACTAAACTTTATAATACTAACTTTTGCTATTGATTTAATTATGAGTAAATTATGATTCTTTGTTACTTATATAACTTGTATCTTGTAAGTATACTTTTGATATAATTTAACATCATGTCACCATCTACTTTTGAATATGTTAGTGATTTATTTATAAGTTTGTTGTATTTACTTGGTACTTGGTAAAAATTTAATATTTATAAATATTTTTTTTACTTTTTTAATACTAAACGCATCGCGTCTAAATTGCGCTCGCATTCGCATCACGCATTACGCATCGGCCTTTGGGACCTAGATCGCATCGGATCGCAAAAAGCAATTTTAAACCAAGGTTGTTGCAATTATTTATCTAATAAACTATTTGTATTGCAGGGCAATGTCAACAAGTTGTGGGAACAATATGGTGCGCAGAGATACTAGAAAGGCCATTGTAACACAGACATAAGCTGTTGGGATTTGCGACTTGAATTCCTCAAATTGCATTAGAATTATAGAGGTCAAGATATACATAAAGTGGGTAGCCAAAAATATTTTGAAACTGAACCAACAACTTTTTGCTGCATATTAATTGATAAGCAGGTTTGACTGATAAATTTGAGTTAGCAGTTATTTACAATTTATGATTATGTAAAGTGGAAAACAACTTCTTTTTTTTATTAAATTTTGTCGATTTAGTGAGATGCCATTCAGGAAAACATGGTCGTTCGGGATACACAGTATTTTGATGCTTTGCTAGATCTCAATGCTGCATACAGGATTTCGGATTTCATGGCTCACTTGCAGGGAAACAAATCACTAGCAACAAAATTTGCCAAATCAGAAATTTCTTACCTTTAGAAGGTATACAGAGTTTCACAAGATATCAAATGATGGATTTCCAGATCATTATTTTAAGTTTGCAACTTTCGGGAACCCCGACAACACATTACTATTTAAACCCGAAAATTCCAGAAGTCAGCAAATGATGCTCATGTAAGTCTGTTAAACATTAATCACTGATATATAATCTATAATAATATTTTTAATTGAATTGCATATAAGTAATACTTAGGTTCAGGGAAAGAGATGACTTTGTTCATGCACTTAACATTAGAAGACAGTGATGCGAAGATGAGGAACAGGAAAAAAAGTGAAACAAATTTTCGCTGATAATGTTGTGCCAACAAAATCCACAGAATTATCATGTAACAAGAACACAATCTTTTCACTATATTGTTTGCCCATAATACCGACTTTTATAAATGATTGTTGTAGCGTGTTAGATTTACTACTGAGGCTACAATATCAGTATCAACAAAGAAAATCCTTTGTATTACAAGTCCTACACAGGTTGTAGCAAAAAAGTTAAGGGGGAGTTATTGATGCCACAATGTTCAGATCATGGTCTATAGCTTGTTCGTGATTACAGGTAATCATACAACAAACAAATTTTTCTATCAATTCCAGAAAAAAAAAAATTGAAGGTAGCTTGCTTACCAAGCCACCCACTTGAGATGTCGGTCGCTAGAAAGAAGCGACGAGGAAGCTAAGCTGTCTACGAAACTGCCATGTAATTTACTTTGGATAGAAAATTCAAAGAACGTAATTATTAGCTATTTATTTAAGTTTTCTCATCTTATTAAGCATTTTTTTTTCGGTTTATGCATACTTCATTTTAAATTGTTATTTATAAAAGCTTTTTGTTTTAATTACAGCTATTGCTTTAAAGCATTCATTGATGATGGGACTGCATCAGTGTCACTAACTTGCTTCAGTCCAGAGGCTAATGGACTCATGACTAGTGACTGCGGGCAGGTCTTGGAAAAATTTGAGGACAAGAACCCCTACAGGTTTCCAGATTCATTACATGCACTTGAGGGAACATAGCACATCATACAGTTCCATTTCAGTCCTAGGTCTAGATCAAGGTAGATTGATTTCATCATGGACAATGTTTTTGCTGAAAAACCAATGTTTCTGACTGCAGATGATGCTGAACCACTTGCAATATACCAGGTATTGCTACTGAGCCATGTGAGAAAGCAGCTGATATGTCTTCCAAGTCGGTTCAAGTATCAACTCTGCCCGGCAAAGAAGACAATTATTGTGCCAAAAGAACACATCACCACCCAGCAACAAGAAATACCTTTTAAAGCACCAGACAACATACCTGAGTCCTTCCAGCCTTGGTTTAAAAATGCGCGCATCATTGCATTGCATTTGGAATTTCGCATCATGACACCTAATGCAAGGCCATTCCAGATTGCATTCGCAATTGACCGCAATTTATCGCATTTGTGTAATGCTAGCAATAGTCGCAATTAGTGCAATTTGGAATTTAGGCTGATTTATGAAGCTCAACTATTTTAATAAGTGCCTTAGTAAATGAAGTTTATAAAAATACACATTGACAACCATAGTTCTTTCCTCACATCCAAATTATCCCATTTTTATTTCATTTAAGCTCCTGGTGGTGCGACTGATTATGCAAAGTGAGTAAATTATTTAATTTACTTTAAAGCATAACCGAATAGTTTCTTCTTTTTGTTATGTGATTCAAGTTGTAAAACTCATATGTTCTTCTTTGATTATAATAATCACATATGTTATTTTATTAGGTACAAAGTGAGTTAATTTATTTGATTCAACGCTAGAACTCATATATTGTTCCACTTTGACTAAACTTTATAATACTAACTTTTGCTATTGATTTAATTATGAGTAAATTATGATTCTTTGTTACTTATATAACTTGTATCTTGTAAGTATACTTTTGATATATTTTAACATCATGTCACCATCTACTTTTGAATATGTTAGTGATTTATTTATAAGTTTGTTGTATTTACTTGGTACTTGGTAAAAATTTAATATTTATAAATATTTTTTTTACTTTTTTAATACTAAACGCATCGCGTCTAAATTGCGCTCGCATTCGCATCACGCATTACGCATCGGCCTTTGGGACCTAGAGCGCATCGGATCGCAAAAAGCAATTTTAAACCAAGCTTCCAGCACCAAGAAACTAAAGTAGGAAGCTTAGGTAGCGTTGGTTCAGGCAAAACAAGAATGTATGTTGTAACTTGCACCCTTGGCTTTTGGTAACAAAAAAAAAAAAAACAATATTAGTGATATACTATATATCCTAACTGTATAGGTGTGTTAGGTTGTAGTTCAAGGTAATATGCGTAGTTGCGCGGACAAATTAGTACAAATATTAGACTTAATTTGGCTCCGCCGCAATGCGTGGAAGCCAAATTACTCGTTAGTATGCATTCATTAATTTCTTCAATGCTTTGAATTCATAAAGGGTATTTTGACAAAAATAGATTGTGCTGATGCTGATGCTAGAACTGTTGCTGAAAAAGATTATAAAAAAATATTATTTTTATAAACTACATGAAGTAACATTTTATTTTCAGAGAGATTATGGAAGATTATTTTTTTAATAATCTCTTATAAGTCTGTCTGTCAAACAAAGATTATTTTTTAAGTAGCTTATTTTTTGAAAAAATAAGCTTAATCTCTCCATAATCTCTTATGCCAAACATAATTGTAACTTGTTTTTCTAATTTATTTTTCATTTCTTATACATTATAACTAGTATATTGCATAAAATGTTAATTGTCACTTATTTTTCTAATTTATTTTTTATCTCTTATACATTATGGCGAGATATAATAATATCTATATATCTGTCTCAACATTATTAGTTTAATTTTATGCATTACGGTGTACTGACTAGTGTTGAGTGGGATTAGGCTTCGTCCGGAGTGTCTTTTGATTGTCAGTGATTTACGTGATATATATG
Source organism: Chrysanthemum seticuspe (assembly GCA_019973895.1). Lineage (NCBI taxonomy): Eukaryota > Viridiplantae > Streptophyta > Magnoliopsida > Asterales > Asteraceae > Chrysanthemum > Chrysanthemum seticuspe. The sequence continues at coordinate 155,742,138 of BPTQ01000007.1, read as the reverse complement.
TCAAAATGTCAGAAAAGTTTGAGGACTTCGTGATCATATATTTATTACATTTAATTTAACTTAACTAATATCAAGAGACAAATATATACAAAGTTTTTAGTACATGAAGAGTATATACAGATAAGTGGAAACCAGCAAAGGGATGAAGAGATCAAAGTATCAAACAGAACAAATTCAATTAACATGTTAAGTATATATTTACACTTCACCCCGCGTCTTTTTTGTTTCTTCCATCATATCTTACCCAATATTTTTAGATCAGGAAGCAGCGGCAGGTGGCAGGTGAATGGTGGTATCTGGCAACATTGCTACTGTGACCACAAAAAACTCGCACCCAACTGCTAAACCATATGGGTTTTCATCAGTGGGACCTAAACTTAAGGCTGACTGACTCGAGCCAGTGTGATGAACTGGAGAGGGTGGTGATGGTTTCACGGTTTGTCGCTCAATATGCACAATCTGGCCTACAATGTAGGCAGGACGATGTGGAGTGTTGTCAGCATACAATGCAGCCGATTCTGGAGAGAGGTAATAATGACTACCATTTCGGTTAATTGCTGTGTAATACCCAGCTTTGTCAAGTACAAATGCAGCAATTTCATGAAGTTCCAAACGGCCATAAGATATTTTCTCCTTATTTGCCTGGATTTAATGATCAGAATACAATAAAAAGTTAATAAAAAGGAGCTTAAGAAGTAGTATTTGGACATGTTATGTTGTTTAAAGTTGCCAATAATTATATAATCAGCCAATCAGGTATTTAAGTGTTAGAAAAATTATATTTTTTAAGTAACCAGTACCATAAAACGGACAAAGATTGATATTCTGGGATGAGACTATGAGAGTAGAAGTGTCTCAAATTAAGGTTAAAGGCAGCGTTAATTATGTAAATTTAATTTACCATCAAATAATTAGTTTTACTACAGCGAGCATGAAATAGCCAAATAGGTTGTTCAATGTTATGGGCCCTAAATAATTAGATAATCAGAAGTGGAATATGTATAACTAAACAGTTATAGCTGATTATTTCGACTACAAATGGTGATTGTTATTGTTAAAAAGAAAAGAAAACCTGTTTTTCAGATTGATGCTTCATGAACAAATTGTTGACCAACTCTTTCTTTTCGTCCAACTCCTTAGCAAGCTGTTCGTGGGAAGCCTCAGCCTTGGCGTACCTTTCCATCAGTTCAGCCCGATGCCTTGCCAAAATGCCAACTTTTTTAGCAAGCACCCGAACACATTCACGAAACTCAGCAGTGCCATCATCTCCATTCTCATTTGTAGAACTAAAAAATAAAAATACGCGATGTATTCAATTCATAACATATTATTTTTTAGTGGTAGACTCTTAATATATAGTTAACAGTTGAGAAATTAATGTACAAAATTGATGACTTACTTGGTGAGAGATTGAGCTAAAGAATTCAATGAGTCGGCAAAACCAGCTACACCAACTGAAGAAACAGAGACTTTAAGGCGTTCAAAGAGACTGCGTACTCTTAAAGTGGACCCACGCAATGTGTTATAATCAGATGCTCTTCGATCAGCTGCAGAAAGATGAGTTTGAGCCTCTTCTCGTGCTTCATGAAGACAATTCTCTAAGTGAGCGCAATTCAACTGCAAAAACATGGAAGAAATATGCACCAAACCATCATGAGTCAAAAAATATGATAACAATGCAGGTGTATATAAGTCGATAGTTGTATAAAAAACTTTGCAGGCATTAAACAAAAATTTACTCCATGTCTTTCATATGGCTATAAATTAAGCTTTCTTAAAATACTTATATGGATATAAAACATGCCTTTGTTAAAATGCTTACTAAATAGACTGCAAAAACCTACCAAATTAACATTTCCAGACAGATGTACTTATATTCAAATTGGTTGTGTCAAAGAAAAGTAAATAACTAAAATTTAAATATCACAACAGTTAATGATAACAAACTCGGATTAGGGTCTCCAATCAATTTGTGATTGGCAAAGCCCTCAAACAGCATTTTGATAGGACCGAGTTAAAAATTACAATAAAGTAATGGATTCCAAAATCGGTCTCAGATGTAAATCAAGCAAGATAAAATTTTATATCCTACTTCCTATCTATAGCATTACTGTATCATTAAAAGACCAAATTTAATCGGACTATGAGACAAACATTACCTGAGACTCGTCTAGAAGATTACGATTAACTTCCAACTCCCGAGTAAGCTTTGCGACCTCCTCCAATGCAGATTCTAGTTTCGCTTCCACTTCAGTCAGCTGATTTGACTTCTTTTCAAGAACGTTCTGCAATTCCACCGCAAGATCACCACTATTCTTTCCATCACAAGTTTTTGGAAGTTGTGACATGTTATCGGCTGTGGAACTTGTAACCATACCAACATCTGCCACCGTTTCCACATTCACGTCATTTTCATTCACATGAATTTCATCCCTGTTTGGATCACGCATTGATGAATCCAAATAAGTGTTTGGGCTCACCATTCCAGAAGAATCACTCATATTATCATCCAAACACTTGCCATGTTTTTCAACACCGGATCTAGCAGGTAAAGAACTATAACCATATGAACCCTCATCCATATGCTCTGAAGATCGACCATTATGCCCCTCAGATATGTCCGATTTGCTATCACCAATTTTCCCAGTTGAATAGGGATCAGATAGCCTTTGTTCCAGCTCCTTTATCCGTTTCACATACACCCCACATTGAGCTTGTTTCTCCTTTAAAATAGTTTCCAATTGTTTCCCATATTCATCTTTCAAACGCAAGGCCTCAGCCGTCTTTTCAGCACCATCTTTCAATAAATTTTCCATTTTTCCCTCATCATCTAAAGATTCAAATCCGATCTCCATGGGGAAAAAACAAAGAAGAGCAATAGCCGAAGCAAGTTCCGCTTTTAACTTAGCATTTTCAACTTCCATCTTACTTGTCCCGCCAATTTCCTCCAATTCAATGAGATCCTCATAGTCGTCATCTTTTTCGACTTTAGAGGAAATTCCTGACAGTTGCTCAGGGGCATAACGGTCCAAATCAGATATATCAAGATCGAGTAAATTACTATCAAACGGAGCGACATTAACATCACATGTGCTTGGAGTATCATACAAACCCATCAATCCTAAAACATCTCTCGGTATATATAAACTGTGTACTTTGATGAACTCATCTCGTCTTCTAACTTCGAATTCTCGCTTAGATGCAAGTTGTTCTGCTAATTGTCCAGCCATTCCCATATAAAGCTTCATTGATGCCTTTCTTCTCACTATCTCAGCAAGACATGCTCTGTACGCTGGCCCGATACCACGAACAACTTTCAGTTGCTCGAACTGATCATTTTGGCGATTAATTGCCTCATTAAATACCGAAAACTTGTATCTAACATCTCTTATGGTGTACTGAATAAAAGCAATTTTTTGCATGTACATGTGAACGAAACTGTTCATTTCTGACTTTTTCTCAATGCAAAATTTGAAAAGGGTAGAAATTGCAAGCTCACATGCTTGCATTTTAGGAAGATAGTTTTTGTCGTGTCCCTCGTACATGGGGCCTAATGCTGACACAGCATCATGAGGACGAAGAGAATTGGAGAGTTGACTAGTCAAACAATCGTCCACGAGTTTACTTACCATGCCGACATCTTTGCTGTATTATCGAAGACAAATAAGATTATCGGTCCAGAAATCTTTATATGAAAACATCAAATACAACAACAAAACCCAATCTTTCGGGAGCAGGGTAAGGGGGAAAACATCATCAAATAACTTGTGTAAATTGCGTAAATTATAACATTTAACTAATCCAATAATCATCGACACAGAAACAGTCAAACAGCCTATGACTCTTTAAGTTTCTCAATATATGAACACGGAAATGGAGCAAAAACAAGAAATTGTACTGTGCTCATTCCAAATAAGGACATATTATTAACAGTACAGTCTCCAGAGAAATACTATCTTTAGGAAAAGATTCAGAGCTCAATATTTAGATGTCAAGCAAGTTACTCACATAACCTTAAGTCGATAAGAATTAAGGTTTTCTTTGAAAAAAGTTGATGCGTGCGTTTAGTTCCACTCAGATAGTATACATTAGAAACATTGTAGAGTAAAAAGCCAATTTAATATATACGAAAATAGATTTGAAATGTACGAGATTAACTTTTCTAGGCGAAACTGAACTCTTTGGGGCCGAATCTTGAAAAACATGGACTACTTTTAAGGAAAGGAGATATACTTATTCTATTTGTGCTGCTAACTGACACACACACACACACAAAATGTAACTTCCAATACTGTCTTCCACGGGTTATGGGTCCCAATACCGTCTTCCACGGTGTATGGGGGAGGTTGAGATGGAGACAGCCTACCCCTACCTAAGGTAGAGAGGCTGCTTCCGGTTTCTACCAAAGGTAGAAAGGACCTCCGGCCTTGCAAGGAGTAAGGATTGAACCCTTGACCACTGTCTCCAGAGGCAAGGGTGTTAACCACTTTATCCAAGCCTTGCTTGTTTGCTGCAAACTGACATGATAACCCTTATAATAGAACCAACATCATTTTCTTGGAAAGAAAGACACTGATTATGCATTTGTGAACACTAAACCATACATACAGCTACACATTCATCTTTTGGTTCTTCTTCCAGTATCTGGCCCCTCCAAGAATGACACATTTTTATTATCTTTAATATAGAAAACATTATTATCTCTTTCAACTAGTGTCAAGGGACTAAAAGGCACACACTAAACACCTCTATGCAGTCATTTGATTAGTACGGAAACACTTCAGTTAAACACCAACACTGTGTCCATAGAATAATGGAAACATGGTTTCTTCTACATGGAAACAATGAAGTTAGCAGATATAAGGAATACAGACCATATAATATCAAACACCAAGCTTTGTATTAAAATTCTAACAAGCAGACACGTCATATTGTCAGGGATATTGTTAATCGACTTCTCTTCATACAGTTGACAGACATTAGAAACAAAGTCGGTTTCAAAGGAGCCATCGTGTTTTTTAATATATGCATTTCTCTTTCTACTTTCTTAGTGGGAAACTTATCGATTCAACCTTCAATCACTTCTCGTCCTCTTGTGATGGGGATATTTACAAATAGCCATGTGGCAAATACCGTAACAAAAAAAGAAACAGCTTAAACTAGCAAGTAATTTCCACTTAGCACATAATCAAGTGTACACCCCTACTCATTGCACCTTATCAATGACTGGCATCAACATGTACTCGTGTAGAAAATGATCACACAAACAGAACATCAATAAATATTTATTTCTTGCATTATAATGAACAGGGAAGATAAAGATTACCAACCTCAAAGCTTGCATTATACTTTTTTGCTCATTTATATATTGTCGGTGCTCCTTGATAGTTCTCTCTAGATCGCTACTGACGATCGTAGCTTCACTAGTAAACAAATCTTCTGTACTACCCTTTAACTCCCGAAATTCTTTCTTAAAATCCGTAACTTTACTTTCAAACTGCCTATGTGAATTGCTGCAATCATCCAACATTTTCCTCAAGTTTTCTTCCTTTACAAAATCTGATAAATACTTTCGATTTCCAGTCTGTAAAGCGGGTATAAGTTTAATAGACCTTAATCTCTCCAAATCCCTCCAAAAATTCACTAACAGATTCGAATGTGAACTCTGCTGATGTGAGTAACGCTTAGCAAAATCCGAGTAATTACGGAGGATCATTTTATAGATATGGTCCAAATTACCCCTGGCAATCTCCAACGCCTTCTCTTGCACCCTTTTCTCTCGTGAAAGCCGCTCACAAGTCTCGTATTTCCAAAGGGTGCGACGGTAAATTGTGTCACCCAACTGATAATGATACCTAAACCGCCTCTCGTAAGATGGCAACAACTGTAAAGCAGGATCAGAAGCTTCATCCAACGGGTGAGGATCATGTGATGACGATGGCCGCGGAGGGTCAGGATGAACATTTTCAGGCAATTCAACTTCCTCAGGTTGAGGTGGGGTCGAATTACTTCTCATTTTCGCTCTATTATACAAAAACACCTCCCGATCATCCAAGGGTAGTTTGTACACAGAAAGCGGCTGTTGTGATTCTAGTTTCATATCTAAATACAACAAAAGCTGATCATTTAACTTAATACCAGAAAGTGATTCAAGATACCTTTGAACCGCTTCAACGAGCGTATACTCATCACAATTAAGCTCAAACGAATGCCCGTTTTCCGCAATATGAACCAAAAGCTTCCCCCTTTGTATATCACCTTCCGAAACACCACTGGAACTCATCTTCCTCAACCGAACAACGATACAAAAACCCAAAACAAATTTCCAATCTCACAAAGTGCTAAAAGACCATTATACCCTCAATCAACTGAAATAACAACCCCCAACTATCTTTTCATCATCAAATAATATCTGCAAATAGATAACTTCAAATATTAACAAAATCCACTTAAAATTAAATCTTTAATTTTTATTTTTATTTTCAAATAATAACCAACCACCAAGATTCTTGGAAAAATTAATACCCAATACTCCAAATTGCAAATTAAGACTAATTAATTGAAAATAAATATACCCACAAAACAATTTCACAAAATATTCAATAAAAATCAAAACTTTATTAAATTGCAGTTTGAGACCAAATTTAGTGAAATTAACAAATACCCACAAAAAAATAAATAAAAATGAAAACTTTATTAAATGCAAGTAAAACCAAAACCAATAACGTGAAGCAAAAGGGGGATCAAATAAGATAAGAAATTAGTAGTACTAATTAAGCCCAATAAAATAATGGAAATTAAGTGATCATTGAATATAATAAAGTAATTAAAAATGGGTGGCAAATAAATAGTAAAAAAGATAAATAAGAACCTTCTTAGAAGAGTAACCCACAAGGCACTGCCACAAAAAAAAAAGATTGAAACTTTTTGTATCTTATTTTATGTTCTTGTTTCAAACACACAATCAAAGTTTAATGAAGAACAAGTGTGTGCTTTTGTATGTGTTTTTAAGTGTGTTTTTTTTTTTTACTTTTTTTTTTTACTTTTGGTATAAAGGGTTAAAAGTTGTGTTTGTGTCGTGTGACTCGTTTCCTTTGCTTGTGTGTTTTTGGTTGATTATGATTTTGATAAAGATTAATGATTTGAGTTTGATTTTTGGTTTTTTGGTTTTCTAATCATCGTTTTGATATGAAAGTTTAAGTTTTGTTGTGTTTGTAAAGTGTTGCCTTGATGTTTTAAATGTGTCATAAAGGTCCCTCGTATGTTTTCATTTTAAAGTTTTGGGTTTTTGTCTTTATGAAAAGGAAAATGATTACGATGTTTAAAAGTGTGACTAAATTTGTATATTAATAACTTGCCAGTGGTTTATTGAATTGCGGAAAAGTGAATCGATATTTGTCAACAACACGAATAATGCCACGTGGAATAGGCATAAAATTAAGCATATCAATCAGTGTTTCTTGAAAAATATTATTTGGTTGTTATGTTATATGTACGAAAATAATCATAAGAAAAAAATGTTCGATGACCGGCCGAAGAAAGTGATCATATGTGTTATATCATCACTATGAAGAGATGGGCCCACAGTGAAACGCCCAAAAAGAAGAAAAGAATGTTTATACGAAGTGACTTTAACCGGCGATTGGGGCTCTAGCCAGCGGTTGGATTCTTGCCAACCGGCGGTTAAACCACCCTGACATGCACAAAAAACATTTTTCGGAAAACGGACATACACAACTCGACAATTTACGAAAATGAAAGCGTGAAAACGATACTTTACAAAATAAGGGATTTATCCCTAACACTCCCATTTAAACCATGTTAACCACTTGACATAAAATCCTGAACACGTTTGATAATAAAAATGTACATAGTGGACATAAAACATAACCAAACTGATACATAGTAGTTTCAAGCATGTTTTGACTATTACCAAATTGGGTCAGTTTGGCCCTATGCCAAACACCCCCTTTTCGTGCATATACATTACAACTTAACATATGACTTGATACAAATTCAGGAAATCATTTGCTTGATCCTAAATTACTCTTTGGGCATTACGAGTTGTATCAAATGAGGCATGAAGAGAGCTCGTTTACCATTATGAGCTTCACTGTTAGTTACCCATAAGCCCATTGCCTTAAGCCTTATAATCATATCTTGTTGTACCTATATAAAACATGGAAATGTAGCAACGTAAGTGATAACGCTACACGCGTCGTTCGGGGTCAAAGGAACTTCCTTTTCTTCGAGCAAGTTTTATAACACCCTAGGCAGTGAACCTAATCGTTGTAGTGTAGTATTAGGGTAAGCCACGGGTATTGATATCGTTCTCTAGGGGAATATGAATGCTAGTGAGAAGTTACTATGCTAAGGTTGGGGTTGAGGAAGATTATTTTTTATCTTTTTTATGTTTTTTAGGAAATGGAAATGTACGAATCTCGGGGTTTGGATTTGGGGGTTGGTATTGCTACCGTTTACTCTACTTATCTAATTATCTAATCTAAGGTGTATGTAGTCTATGTCTAATTATTGTGTGCTCGTATGATAGTTTAAAGATGTGTTTACTTAGGTTTTACTACTCCTTAATTATCTCCTATTGGTGGTTGAATTGTCACGTCCTTATTCTTAATTGCGTTGTGTGTCTAAAGTTGTAGGGTATGCGTTTATCCCTAACTCTTTGAAGTTACCAAAGGGTCTCATCTACAAAATACCACTAGGGATCATAAACTCTAACTCTAAGGCCTCTTTGGATAGTTTAGCTTACAACCGCTCAAGGTGCTATAACCTAAGGTTCACAAAGATTAATCAAGCATTAAGTACACAACGAATGATCTATCGCATTACTAGATCATTAACAACTAAGATAAGAGACAACCAATCAATATTCAATAATTAAGTTTCATATTCCCTAAGCAAACACACAAATAAATTAGCCGGACATGGAGAACATGCAAGCATACACACAAATAATCAAAGACATAATTGAATTAATGAAGTAAAACACTTATCTTGATGTAAGATAGGGTTTGGAACCCTAAAATACTGTACAAGACAGCCTTGGTTCAGTTTAGGTTTTTACTCCAAAAGACTACACACTAATACTGAAAAATTCGGATTCTATATATAAGATTAAATATGCGACGGCGTCACCTTATGTTGTGTGACGCCGTCGGGTCGCCGTCATTAGGGTTTTGTCTTGGCCACGTTAGTCTTGCGACGACGTCACCTTGTGCTTGTGACGCCGTCCTCTTCAGCTTCTGACGCCGTCTGGATTGAATCTAGGCCGTCTGAGTTGCGACGGTCTACTCTTTTATAACTTGACGTCGTCACTTGAAAATAAGAGTTTTGGCTTCTGTCCCGTCACAAAATCCTCCGACGGCGTCGCAGTTAAGCAGTGACGCCGTCACCTTGTGTTTTCAGCAGCTGGAGTGTCTCGATTCTTGACTTTGGCAATTTTCTTCGTATAATCGCGCCTTTTCGTCCAAATAAGTGCCATTACAGCAATTTGCCTTCAAGAGACCTAAAAAGTGAAAATGAACGATATTAAGTAATAACGGATACAAAAGTAATCAAATAAGGGCTTAAACGACCCCTAAAAAAGGTACATTTTTAAAACCTTATCAAATATCCCTACACTTGGTATTTGCTTGTCCTCAAGCAAATGTGCTTTTAGCCAATTAATTTATAAGTTAGGGGTCATGAAGCATTGGTTTAAAACAGTCCACAACACATATAAGCCCCGCAAAAGTCATAACAAGCACGGAAATTACATACTAGCACCTCACATGGGGTGTTTGGATACTCACATCTCTCTCGGGTGTATATGAAATATAACAAGTTGGAAATGGAAGATAAACACTCATTAACCGGTCCTAGTACATAGATTACCATAGGCTTGAGAATAGATCAAACCTCCATCGGTTTGGCGTAAGCACCTAGGAAAGACTATCAAAGAGGTCTTTAAAGGGTTGTAATGTTAGGCTTACGGTAGGGAAATAAAGGGTTTGGTGGGATAGGCTATTTAGTGGTGGCAAGTCAAAAATCTCTTATGTTACAAGCATACGAAGAATGGCGTTGCTAAGCCAAGACTCGACACTCTAGACTCTAGCTAACTGAAATAAACAAACATAAATTTAAAGGATAGATGTAGGATGGTAGCTCGTTTTTTTTTTTTTTTTTTTTTTTTCATACACTTTTACTCTACCATCCTCTACGGTAACATCAAAATGATAAGGATTTATAGCACATCCCTACACTTGAGTTTTTATTACTCTAATACTAATTTGACCCAAATTGAAAAGATCAAAAACACTTGGGGTATGTTATTACGCAAATTAGGGAATTTAACGTTCCCTTCCAATCATTTTAAACTTTAACTTTTTCCTATGAGTCCCAATCGTCCCAAAACTGTGTACAAAGGATATGACTCGACTTAGCAACTCATGCAAGCAACTAGATAATTGAACTAAGGGTTTAGGGTGATAACAATAATGCACTAAAAGTGAGTGCATACAAGGTAGGCTAAGGCGATTTGGGTGTATATTTGGGGGTGGGGTGTAAACAATGCTCTTCATTGATATTTCGGAAAAACCGAAACATCACGAGAACCGCGAAAAGGATAGGCTCTGAGGGGTTAACTAGGGGTATCATGTACTAAAGATGAGTACAACGCAAAGGGTGTGGGGGAATTACTCAACCGATGTGGAAGAAGTAATTATATTACGGGTATCAAACAAGGGTTATCCTAATGCCTCTTATCATTTAGTTATTCCTAACTACACAAATGTAGTCTTACTAGCGATCTCGGGATGCATCACAAAACAAGTTCTAGAATCTAATATACTACCGGTTTACACTTTAAGCATTAAAGATGAATGCTTTAATTCCTACTAATCTAAGGGCGATCCTCACATTTTGGGTGGAATTTAGGTGGTAAAGGGTTTTTTGTGCTAGTCATGCAACTTCCTATCCGTGAGACACTTTTGTTAAGACTAATGGCCCACTCCTATATATCATGAAAAATTTCAAATTTGGTGCCAAAATTACCCTAACCGACATTTTCTCATGGTTTATTACACAAATACAATTGGACAAAGCAAATAATCAAGGATAAGTATAGTTTCAAAGTTCCCGTTTTATTTTCCCTCCCTACACTTAAACTGAACATTGTCCCCAATGTTCCCCGAAAGTATCAAAGTTATGATAATGAAAGGTAATTAAAAAAAAAAAGAAACTAGTACTTCCCTGATTAGCTCGGTAAGATCCGTGTAAAGTAGTGGTTAAATCTTTTCCAAGAAAAATGTATGCGTGAAAAGTTCCTTCCAATCTTTTGTTTCTTCTTCTTGATAAATAAAACCTGCACATTTGAAGAAAACAAACGAAACCTTCGCTTAAAATCGGCGGTAATAATATATATAAGACTCTACTAAACTAAGATATAATGCTTGTGGAATGGATGTTTACAGAATTTCTGGAAAATTAAGACCTGGAAAATTCCAAAAATTTATAAGTAGCTCAGAAAACGAGAAAAAAGTAATCTGTTGTTTTTACTCCTTCCTGACGCCGTCAGGTTGCAATCCTGACGCCGTCAGGTTATCCTGACAAAAACTGGTCTGCGATTTTCTAGAAAAAATTCTGGAAAATTTATATCTTTAGAATCTCGAAAAATTTCTGCAAAACATCCATTATGACTCGATACAAGCATTTGACTCGAACAAACACACAAATATATCTTTTTAATGAATTGTTATTCTCATGTTTACGTTTCTTTTGAAAACGTGTGTAATCCTCCCTACACTTATCCTTTATGTAAAATACCTTTATATGCAATTAAGACGAGGTTAAAAACAAAATAAAGCATTTTTACAAATTTAAACATGAGAATAAACAATTAATAAAAGATATATGACACTAACAATCAAACAATTAAGCATGGGTTGCCTCCCACGAAGCGCTTTTCTTTATTTAAGAGTCTTGTAGCTAGACTCGTAGTCGTGCTCCTACGTACCGATATAAGTAAGCCTATCCTTAACAATATCATAAGGACCAAACTTATCATTTAAGTTCCTAGTAGTACGTTCGGTTCGATATGCCTTTTCAAACTTCTCTCCATCGGGATCATAGATTGTTATTCTAATGTGCCACTCTCCATTACCATCATTAGGTGGTCTATTCCAATCCCACTTATGTTTAGGCTTTTCAAATTTCCACCTATTCATGACAAGGTTGACGGGCAAGCTTCCTAGAAACTCGGTTATTTTCCTAAATACTAAGGCGTCCTCGAATGGGTTCACTTCCATGTCCCTAGCCATCTCTTTTTCATGGAAGGTTGCTTTACTAGCAAAGGCTTCATCTAAGTAGAAAGGTCGTTGGGGACCTATGAGGTTCTTATCTATCCAAGGTCCATATCTAGAAGGCGTCTTATCCAACCTAATCTCGTGTGGGATTTCCTCTTCTTTGTAGTACGTATGCCTTTTGACATCGTAAATTGACCTAGCACTCCCCTCTCCTACCACTATCTTAGACATCTTACAATCGATGATGGCACTAGCGGTAGCTAAGAATCCTCTTCCTACAAGTAATGGGCATGTCGGGTCTTTATTCATGTCTAGCACATGAAAGTCGGCCAAAAGAGTCAACTCTCCTACGTGTACTACCATGTCTTTTATTATTCCTACCGGATGTGCAACACTACCATCCGCTAGACCTAAGATGGTTTCCGTTGGTTCTATCTTACCTAAGTTAAGGCTTCTATGGAGGGACAACGGAACAAGATTGATGCATGATCCTAAGTCGGCTAGAGCATCGAGAGGTTTGGAAGTTCCAAGCCTACACGGAAGAGTAAATAGCCCGGGATCGTCTAACTTCTTAGGTAAATTATTTCGCACAAAAGCGGACCCATGTTTTCCAAGTTTAAGTTCTAACTCATATTTTTCTTTTAAAGCATTATAATAAGGTGCATGAGCTAAGACTTCAAGAACCGGTTTTTCTTGATGGAGTTCCTTGTACTCCTCCTCTAGATTAAGTTTGGGTTCTTGGTTGACGGGTTTCTCAAGAGTAGGTTCTACCAATGGTGCAGGGCCTTGGTATCTCATTTTAGATTGCTTGGAACCCTTGTTGATAGCATTTACCGAGTGAACCGTTGGGTGTGAGGGGCATGGATGTGCATTCTCCCATGGTGAACAAGAACATGAAGTTGATGAAATCGAACTTACTTTTGGATTCTTGATAGTATCACTTGGGAGTGCTCCAATTTCCCGTTCATTAAAGGCTTTTAAGAGGGCATCAAGCTTGTTTGTCATCTCGCCTTGTCTTCGCTTAAAATCGGCTTCAAGCTTAGTCAATCGAGTCTCTTGAGATGACATGAATCTAGATGCAATTGCCTCAAGATTAGTGGGGTTCCCGGTGTTTAGAGAATTGAACCTATTAGGTGGACTAGATGAGCTTTGGGGTGTGCTTGAGTTTTGGTTCCACTTAAGGTTAGGGTGATTTCTCCATGAGGGGTTGTAAGAGTTTCCTAAGTTGTTTTGTTCGGGCTTGAAAGTGTACCACTTTTCTCCCGCTCCATCGGTTCGCATGGATGCGTAGTCCGCAAAAGCTTGTTCGGGGAGTCTTGTGCAATCACGAGTGTCATGGGGACCACTACATAACTCACAAGGAAGAGTGATTTTATTCACTTGATGTGAAGACTTAGGATTTTCGTAGGAACTCATTAGGAATTGAACTTGATCTTCAAGTTCGATCATCCTACGGTCGGAAGATTGTGAGTCAATGGGAGGCAAGGAGATTGCCTTAACGGTTTTGGGCAACTCACGGGGGTCATTCCAACTTTCGTTGTCATAGAGAGCAAGGTCCTCTATTATTCCCCATGATTCTTCCACGGTGAGATCACTAAGTTTTCCACCAGCCGCATGGTCAATGGATCGCTTGGTGGGGAAGTTGACATGATCATAAAAGATTTGGACTTGGAGCCAAAGATCAATGCCGTGATGAGGGACTTTATGAAGTAAGTCCTTGAATCGAGTCCATGCTTCGTAGAGAGATTCACCTTGACGTTGTTGGAACATCAAGATGTCATTTCTAAGCTTAGTGGTTCTCCTCGGTGGGAAAAATTGAGCAAGGAAACGAGAGGTGAGATCATCCCAATTTGAGATGGATCCGGCGGGAAGTCGCTCAAGCCAATTACTAGCTTGGTCCCGTAGAGAGAATTGGAAGAGACGCAGGCGCGTGGTCTCCCGAGTAGTAGCATCAAGGTCAATGGAATCGACAATTTTGAGGAAATCCCTCAGATGCTGATTTGGATCTTCGGAACGAAGTCCATGGAATGCACATCCGTTTTGCACCAACCGGATGGTGTCGGATCACAGGGCCGTAGTTTGGGCTTGATCGGGAAGCTCAATGGTGTTCCTATAGCCTAGGTGGCTTGGTCTTGAGTATTCACCAAGAGTACGGGCTCTTGGCGGGTCAATTGGTGGTGGGTTGATGAATGGTGGGTGGTTATCACCTTCCATGATGAAAAGTGATGGGATTACGAACAAAGGTCACGAAGAAGGGGGATAGACTATGAGAAAGCTAAAAATGAGAAAAATTTACTTGATAGGAATCAAGCAAAGGAAACCTAAACGAGGTGGACTACTAACTAGCTATTCTATTCCCCGGCAGCGGCGCCAAAAACTTGATAACGCTACACGCGTCGTTCGGGGTCAAAGGAAATTCCTTTTCTTCGAGCAAGTTTTATAACACTTTAGGCAGTGAACCTAATCGTTATAGTGTAGTATTAGGGTAAGCCACGGGTATTGATATCGTTCTCTAGGGGAATAGGAATGCTAGTGAGAAGTTACTATGCTAAGGTTGGGGTTGAGGAAGATTATTTTTTATCTTTTTTATGTTTTTTAGGAAATGGAAAGGTACGAATCTCGGGGTTTGGATTTGGGGGTTGGTATTGCTACCGTTTACTCTACTTATCTAATTATCTAATCTAAGGTGTATGTAGTCTATGCCTAATTATTGTGTGCTCGTATGATAGTTTAAAGATGTGTTTACTTAGGTTTTACTACTCCTTAATTATCTCCTATTGGTGGTTGAATTGTCACGTCCTTATTCTTAATTGCGTTGTGTGTCTAAAGTTATAGGGTATGCGTTTATCCCTAACTCTTTGAAGTTACCAAAGGGTCTCGTCTACAAAATACCACTAGGGATCATAAACTCTAACTCTAAGGCCTCTTTGGATAGTTTAGCTTACAACCGCTCAAGGTGCTATAACCTAAGGTTCACAAAGATTAATCAAGCATTAAGTACACAACGAATGATCTATCGCATTACTAGATCATTAACAACTAAGATAAGAGACAACCAATCAATATTCAATAATTAAGTTTCATATTCCCTAAGCAAACACACAAATAAATTAGCCGGACATGGAGAACATGCAAGCATACACACAAATAATCAAAGACATAATTGAATTAATGAAGTAAAACACTTATCTTGATGTAAGATAGGGTTTGGAACCCTAAAATACTGTACAAGACAGCCTTGGTTCGGTTTAGGTTTTTACTCCAAAAGACTACACACTAATACTGAAAAATTCGGATTCTATATATAAGATTACATATGCGACGGCGTCACCTTATGTTGTGTGACGCCGTCGGGTCGCCGTCATTAGGGTTTCGTCTTGGCCACGTTAGTCTTGCGACGGCGTCACCTTGTGCTTGTGACGCCGTCCTCTTCAGCTTCTGACGCCGTCTGGATTGAATCTAGGCCGTCTGAGTTGCGACGGTCTACTCTTTTATAACTTGATGTCGTCACTTGAAAATAAGAGTTTTGGCTTCTGTCCCGTCACAAAATCCTCTGACGGCGTCGCAGTTAAGCAGTGACGCCGTCACCTTGTGTTTTCAGCAACTGGAGTGTCTCGATTCTTGACTTTGGCCATTTTCTTCGTATAATCGCGCCTTTTCGTCCAAATAAGTGCCATTACAGCAATTTGCCTTCAAGAGACCTAAAAAGTGAAAAGGAACGATATTAAGTAATAACGGATACAAAAGTAATCAAATAAGGGCTTAAACGACCCCTCAAAAAGGTACATTTTAAAACCTTATCAGTAAGCTATAAGCTTAGTGAGCTAACAAAAGCATGAAAACTGGAATATAAAACATACAACATGTACTAGTGTTCCTTCATATAAGCTTGGTTCTTGACTTGTCCATGAGTGTTAAATAAGTACGGTATCCACGGAGAATCATGATTGCGTGAAGCATGATTCCACACATAACGTTTTGCCCTCTTTCACGGATAAAACTCAGGTTCCTCATTCCATACATGGCGTGAGTGCATAGAGCACAATATCCACGAAGGATCATGAGTGCATAAAGCACGATGTAGGTACCCATTACTATGCTAAACACACATCAACTATGCTTGGAATTCTAAAGATATATTGAGACATGAGATATATAGAGAGAGAAATATGGTGAGAACTTGTTTAAGGAAACACACACTTACAACTTTTCACACAAGTCACACATCACAAAAGTATAGTTCCACCATTCCCTTCTCGACATGTTCCTTGATGAAATGACATAAAAGAGCAATATGCTTTGACTTTGAGTGTTGAACCGTGTTGCATGAGATTGCGATTGCACTTTTGGAGTCGCGGTACACCAGAATCTTGTCAAATACATAACCATAATCCATCAGTTGTGTTCTCATCCAAATGACTTGAGCACAGCAGGCAGAAATGGCTACAAATTCAGCTTCTGTTGAGGAAAACGATGTGCAATCTTGCTTTGTTGACTGCCATGACACCAGTTTATCACCAAGAAATTGTAAACCTCCATAATTGCTTTTGCGAGTATCTAAGCATCCTGCATGATCCGCATCACGCCCGTGGGGCTTGTTTTAGACCATAGAGAGCTATGTTGACTCGGTAGACATGATTTGGATGCTCTGGGTCGATGAATCCTTTTGGTTGGCCACATACACTTCTTCCCGTAGTTGACCGTTCAGAAATGTTGTTTTCACGTCCATTTGATAAACGGCTATGTTCATGTGAGCTGCAAATGCTAGAAATATTCGAACAACCTCAAGTCGAGCCACTGGGGTGAATGATTCTTCAAAGTCAATTCCTTTTTCCCGGCGATATCCTTTAGCCACCAGACGAGACTTGTTTCGAATGACCGTACCTTCAACGTCTACTTTGTTTTTCCAAATCCATTTTAGTCCAATTACGAAGACCCCATCTGGTCGTTCGACTAATTCTCATACTTCAAGTCATTCAAACTGATTTAATTCCTCTTGCATTGATCCAATCCAGTTTTCATGTTTCATTGGTTCTTTAATATTTTTAGGTTTATCATGAATGACTGTGAGTGCGTAAATGCAATTTTCATCGTCTTTATGTAGTAGTTATCTCATTATTACTGGTTGGTTACGGTTGCCAATGATGTTCACTAAAGGATGATCTCGTGTCCATTTATGTGTCGAGGGTTGGTGTTGATATACTGATTGCAGATTTGATGAAATCCAAATTGCATGTTGATGATTCTGCAATATCTGGAATGGTGGATTCTGATGCAAATGGGTTAAAGAATGAATTTGTATCATAATCTGCAGGTGCATCTACTTCTTGATTAAGTGGATCATCAGTTGGTTCGTTGTTATTCGAAGCAATTTGTTCGACTGTTGATGGAGACTCGATCAGTGGCGCGTCTGCAGCAACGGTTGTTGTTGTGGTTTCAGGTGTATCAGGTATTGGAATGTGATCAGGTTGAGGAGCGAAAACATTTGATACATCTAGAGCACGGTGTTCAAGAGATTCGTTAAATAGTGGAGCAAACAAAGTTTCCAATTGACTACATGTGAGTTCAAATTATGGTCCGGCTGATGATTCAGGGAAGTTTAGACGATTAGCAGCGGGTCCTAAGTTGTTTTGCTCAGAAGACATTACAGTAAGCTCCTTGAAATGTACACGGATGGTTTCTATGGATTCTCTAGTTCGATGGTTTCAAATTCAAAATCCTTTAGAATTTTCACAGTATCCAATGAATACTCCTATATCGGCTTTAGGTTTGAGCTTTCCATGATTGTCACAATCATTATTAGGATAGCAGAGTGCCCCGAATACATGAAAGTGCTTGATGTCAGGTTTACATTTATGTACAAGCTCATAGAGAGTTTTATTGTGGCGTTTATTGATGATTGAACGGTTCTATGTATAACATGCAATTGAAACAGCTTCAGCCCATAGGTAATCTGGTAATTGAGAGTTTATCAGCATCGTTCTTGCATATTCCACTAAAGTCCTGTTGCATCTTTCAACTACACCATTCTGTTCAGGAGTTCAGGCAATTGATGTGTGATGCGTAATTCCCACTTTCTTGAAGTATCCACGAAGCTTTTGATTTTTTAATTAAGTACCATTATCTGTTCTTACTATTCTGACTGTATTCTTGAGTTGAACTTGAATCTTTGTAAGGAAGGTGCATCATATTTAGAGCTAGATCTTTGCTTCGAAGAAAGTAAACCCAAGTCCATCGGGAATAATCATCGACAATTACCAAAATGTAGCATTTGCCATTGATGGTCTGTACGCGCATCGGGCCACACAAATCTATGTGAAGAAGTTCTAACACATGAGTGGTGCGTTGTTCAGGTATTGAGGGAAATTTAGCACGGGTGCTTTTTCCTTGTTCACATGCCAAACATAGGTGATCTTTGAAATACCAAAATCTGGGAAGACCTTAGACTAGTTTGTGTTTTGCTAGTTCAGTGATGGTTTTGAAATTTAAATGTGAAAGCCGTTTGTGCCATAACCATGATTTAGTCGAAGTTGCTTTGGATAGTAAACAGATTGGTGAGGAAGCAATCATATCGTTCATGGAGATAGTGTAAAGACTTGTTTCCCGTTTACCCGACATTAGATCATTTCCCTGCAAATCACATACAAAACATGTTTTCTTCCTAAATGCTACTTTCAAATCCTCGTCACAGAATTGACCGACTGAGAAAAGGTTGTGACCAAGGCCTTCGACATAGTAGACTTGACTTATTTCGATGTTTCCATTGATATAATCTCCATAGCCCATGATACAGCGAAGTGATCATTCCCGAATCTGACAATGCCGATGAACTTTGAGACAAAGTTAACTAAAAATTTGAGATTGCATGTCATATGTCGGGTGCAACCACTATCAACAATCCACATAACTTTGGATCACCTGCATCACATAAAGATAACAAAGGTGAATAATGGTAGAGGTGGAACCCGAAGAGTTAGTGGCTAGCACATATGTTAACAAGTTTGGGTATCCACTTAAAACTAAGTGTACGATGTAACCATTTCTACCATGTCCAACTATTTCATGCTTTTGTCTTAGTGAATTCGCTAGGGGATTGCAATTTCTTAGGAGTTGTTATCGCATTTATGGGCTCATCTATGGCATTCTTAGAATCTACAGTTGGTGCTTTACCTAGCACAGACTTAGAAGCTATAGTGGGCCTAGAAGTGGTGTCATTTGTATGTTTCCAAGTACGAGATAAAAGAGAGTTTGCAACACAGTGATCATGATTACCAGATAACATACTTTTACGACAAAACACACAAGAAGCTTCAACATTCACTTTAAAAGCGTGCACAAGTTTAACATTCATTACATTGCCTTTCCTATTACATTTTTCTAACGCAATATCTAAAGTAGATGCAACATGATTCTTATTCGCATTCCTAATATGATCTTCTACTTCTAGGGCTTCTAGTTTTCCGCTTCTAAGCTGCAAGATCCTATTCTTTTGTTTAATGCTCTTAGGTTGTGATCTGCTAACACTTGTAGGGGAGGCAACTATTCCTGTAGAAGTGGAAGGAATCATATTAGTATCTTGAGGTTTGTCTATAGTGTGCTGCCTAGTAGTAGTATCGACTTTGAACATTCAAGATGCAATCATATTTGTGTTACTAAACTTTCCTTTTTCCAGTTTATCCAGTTTCTCTTTTAATTCAATGATGATGTGTTGTTGGTGTTGAATTTTTGAGTTTAATTTTCCAGACTCATTAATCATATTTATGTAATATTCAATATGTGTATCGAGCTCTTTTGATGCCCGAATACGTGTCTTTTTTAGATAATTGAAAATTATTTTGTATTCCTTTTTCGATTGTTCAATCTCTTGTTTGTATTTGAAAATTTGACATTTCATTGACGCGTTTTCATCATCCTGTTTTTCAAGTTTTGGCGTCAACGTGTTTACAAGAGACTGGTTTTCTTTATTTTGTAAAGCTAGCTCAAAATCAAGACTCTGAGCTTGACACCAAAGAAGAAGTCTTTTGAGTTCGGAAATTTCGATTGATAGTTTACATTGAACATCATTTTGACTAAAATTTCTCTCATTTTCCTCTTTTAAAATCTCAATCTCTTGTTTCAACATTTCATTTTTCTCTTTTAACTTTTGAATGTTAGCATTGTTATCAGTAATGAGCACAATATCACAAGAATAAGTAGAATACATAAATACATATATAATATCATAATATAGAACATCTTTGTGGAAAACTAGAAGGGGGGTTGAATAGTTTTACCAATTAAAACTTCCTTTTAAAATATTTAGATCGACTTATGTCAATCTATTTGGTTGTGTGTGTTGGATGTTGATAAACAAGCATATAAAGATATGTAATGAAAAGATAAGAGTAAGAAGCACAAAACCACAACGCGAGTATTTATAGTGGTTCGGCTACAAGGAAACCTTCCTTGCCCTACTCCACTCCCCGAGTCACCTACTTGAGAGTTCGTAAACACTACACCAATCTTCTTATGACGGAGAAGCCTTCACAACGTCGCCTACCCTTTTTCCGGTGCTAGGCTAACCACCGGGTTCTTTCACACCAAGGTGAACCAAACCTACACAACGTCGCCTACCCTTTATAAGGTACTAGGCTAAGTACCTAGTTCTTTCACTCCAAGGTGAACTACACCTTCACAACGTCGCCTACCCTTTATTAGGTACTAGGCTAAGCACCTAGTTCCATTGCAATGGAGGAACTACTACCACACTACACCAACGACTAATCCCAAAGGAGATCTACTCCTTTACAACATCATCAAGGATATCAATATCCTTGGATCTAATACTAGTCTATCTTGTACATCGAAACACACCATATCGAATGTACATCTAAGGCACCTTTCACTAATACCTTTGACTAGATCTACAAGACACCTTTCACTAATGTCTTGTGTCTTCACTTCTAAGCACCTTTCACTAATGCTTCTTTGTCTTGACTTCTAAGCACCTTTCACTAATGCTTCTTTGTCTTGACTTCTAAGCACCTACCACAAGTGCTTATCCTATAGACGATAGATACCCTTCACTAATATCTTCGTCTTGACACTTGAGACATCTTTCACTAATGTCTTCAACGCTACACTTCTTTCAAGAAATAAAGGAATCATCAACAAGAAGACTTCAGTAGCCTTGATGATGAGGAAGCATGGCAACTCATGGACTTGAGCTTGCTTGATTTCAAAGGTGGTGATCTTGCCTTTAAGAGGAACCTAAAAGATCACACAAAAACAAAACTACAAACATAGATCTCTTGGATCTAAGGTTAGTGAGATTTAACTCAGGGGAGAAAGTGTATTAGAAAGGGGTGAGAAATAATGAAGAAATGGCTCACTATTTATAGAGGAAAAATCCTACTGTTCCCCGGATCCCACGGATCCCTACCACAAGGGATCCGGCTAGCACAAAGCTAGGGATCCGTGGAACGCTCCTCTTTGCCCATGGGTATTTTGGTTATGGGTCATGGGTTGAACCATGGATCTTTGGCTAGATACAATGTATCTTTGAGTGCAATGCACTTAGTCACTTGGGTATGGGTTGATCCATGGGTTATGGATATTATCCATGCATGATATAAGCATGATGTCATGCAATGGGTTATGGGTCAAGATCCATGGGTTATGGGCTTTGAGTTGTACCCAACTACATTCAATGTATTTGCCCAATGGGTTGTGATACTTAAGTTTCTACCAATTTATATTACCCAATATACTACATACTAGTTATGTGTATATTTTATCCAAATATGTAAACACTAGTTGTTGTACATATGTATTACTTAAATCATAAAATCACTTATACTTGTTTTAGTGTTTTATGTGAATATGTTAGAAAATATTAGTTCAAACCATTTGCGTATTTTATTTGTTTCGTTAATATGATTTTGCGTTTGTTATCGACAAAACATTAGAAGACCGTAAAATATAAATAAACGTTTTTACGGCTTATTTGTATTAACAATCTCCCCCTTTTTGTTGATGACAAAACATAAAATTATTTTAAGGAAAAGCTAAAATTTGTAAAAGTTTAAATTTGTAGTTTTTACTTTCTTCTCCCCCTTTTTGTCGAAACAAAAAGTGTTTGAAGGAAAGCAACACATCGTTTTTAAGAAAAACATGTGAAAGAAGTAAAAGTAAAAAGAAATAGAGAGCAAGTAACGGGAAAGGATCTCGTCGTTACTCCCCCTTGACGAGTCCATCCCTAAGTAAGGGCGTCAAGAAACTAATTCTAATCTAGTTCATTTGCAACTAACTTTTGCAAAAGATTACGTCTATGTGACGGGACGTCTATGTGACGGGTGTGCTCCCCCTAGATGATTGCAATTTTGCAACGGGAAGTCATGAAATATAAATCTAAGATTGCAAGTAATTTTGCAATGTATTGTTTTGACACCAAGCTCCCCCTAGCTTTAGGGTGTCAAATTATTCATGTGTAAATTGAATAACTACAAAACAAAGATTAGAAAGCAAGTATAATTCACAATTTCCTGCAAATGTGGTTCAAGTTAGTAGAAAGAAAACTTTCTGTCTCATGGATCCCACGGTTCCCTCCTAGTAGGGATCCGTCTAGGCAATTCTAAGGAATCCGTAGTAGCTGATTAATTTCAGCAACGGTGATATAACAAGTAATGTTATCACAAAAATGAGATATGAAT
Organism: Chrysanthemum seticuspe; assembly: GCA_019973895.1. Taxonomy (NCBI): domain Eukaryota; kingdom Viridiplantae; phylum Streptophyta; class Magnoliopsida; order Asterales; family Asteraceae; genus Chrysanthemum; species Chrysanthemum seticuspe. Next base: position 155,719,148 of record BPTQ01000007.1, on the reverse strand, counting down.
ACAAGGTAATCATATGCTCAGAAAAATAACAAGTAGCATGTAATTCCATTTAATAAAACTAGAGTTATGATAAACATGACTCTAAAAACTAAGAAAATAGACAATACATGATTAGGAATTTCTAGACCAACTAACGCTTGAAGCTAGGACACCACTAAAATCTTCTAGCTCAAGTTTTGTTTAGGTTTAATATCGTCGAAACATTCGATGAAATGATAGAACATGAAACGTTGGTCTTCTCGTACTTCATGTATCAAACTTTCAACATGTTGACAATGATAGCAATCTTTGTCATGGCTAGGTAGTGGTGGTGGAAGAAATGAAATAGCTTGATGCGAAGGATCAAGTGAAGCGGCTTGTGGAGCTTCTAACGATGGAGGGATTGGTGGAGGTACATTTGAGAATGATTCAACCAAGAATGATGGTGGTGGTAGAGAAGTGTCAACTTTCATATGATCGGGTGGTTGACTTTGATGATTTCTCATAATCCAAATGGGATTATATGATGGAAACGGCGAAAAGGAAGCCGGAGCAAGTGTTGACTCAACACCTTGATTTTGAACCATTATTCCTCCTAATGAGGAGAATGTTGTCGACGGAAGCGGATGAGACGGCTTAGGAGGCAAGTCCTCTAAATTGTAGAGATGTGGTGATGATAGTGGGGATGTAAATGAAATAGCTCTAGGAACCAATGGTGATGGTTTAGTGGAGATAATATTGTTTGGCCTAGGAGGTATGGTGGTGTTTGGTATTGGTAGTTTTGTGGGTACTATCCTTTTAGTAATTGGTTTGATTGGATGTGGAAGAATTCTATCATTTGTTGGCTTGACCGGAGATGATTCGGTTGAAGAGATTTCGTGTATAACACGAGCCTTTTTCATGGGTGGTTCTTTGGTGGATAAGTTACTACTTGGGGTTTTCCTCATGATGAGATGATTTCAAGAGGTTGCAAGAGCTGAAAATTAGGATGAGAGTGATGACTATGGAAGGATCAGAAAAAAAAAGAAATAGAAAGAGATAGACTAGAATTCATTGGAATGTGATGATTAACATGCACAAGAGTCAACTTCAGAGGTTGTACTGATCTAGGAATTCATTTAAGATGAGATGGAGTGTTTGAGTTAGGAAGATGAGTTGAAATGATTGTTTTAGCAAGATTTGACATAAACTGTCATCCGGATCCCACGGTTCCTTCCTCAGAGGGATCCGTCTAGGCTACTCCTAGGGATCCGGCTTTCAGCAGTTATGAAAGAGTGGAAATGATGTTTCTAAGATCTAAGACCTATATCATCTTGAGTGTTTCAGTCCTCCTAAGTGTTTTAAATGAAGGGGTGCTTGAGTACTTGAAGGTAATGAATGATGTAGCTAATGATTGTTATTTATGGAAGGATTTGGAACTTTCAAGAGTACCAATGGATGAGCAAGGATGACACTAAAGATTTAGAGTGTCAATTGAAGCTAAATGATCCTAGAGATCAGGTTGTGTCTTAGGATAGTGCTTTGGAAAATATCCTAGAAGCTTTGAGATGGGAAAACTAGATTTTGATCAACTTTGATCAATTTTGAGGTGAGGATGATTTATGATCAATTTTGTCATAATCGAAATATTTCTAAGACTAGATGTGAGGGATCAAGTAAAAAATGAAATGTGAGTTTAAGAGCGGAAGAGTAATGGATTAAAAACGAAACGATAGATCTACAAGCTTCTTAGAGTGTGATCTAGGTGAGTTATGTAAAAGATCAACTTATCTTGATAAGGACTTAATTTACCTTAAGACACTATGTTTAGCTTAGTGTGAGGTATTCTAAGGATATGATTGAAATATAATGCTTGCAATTGCATTTTCTGTTTGCCGGATCCCACGGTTCCCTAAGTGTAGGGATCCGTCTAGCACAATCTTTGGGATCCGCCTATCTGCTCAGCAGGACCTTTACTAAAGGTATGCAATGATCTTGACAATGCATTATATCTCAAGGATAGTCTAAAAGGAGTTCTAATACTAAGATATCAAATGTAGGATGTTATATTTCATGAAAGAAATTGGATTGCATTGATAGAGCACGAGTACAAGAGAATTGATCCTATTTTGGAATACTACTAGGTTTCTTGAGTGTTTTCGCTAGGAGGATTATTATGTGATTGATGAGTGTTGGTGGAATCAAGAATGAAGAAAGTCTTCATGAGAGATATGTTTAGCGGTTCCATCATCTTGTTCACAAGTACGTACAACGGACTTTGAAATTGAGGATGGAAGTGCATAACATTATGATAGAGGCATGTCAAGAACATTCCATAAGGGATGAGTTTATTCTTGGAGCCTTGAAGATTTGCAATTCGCCTTGCGAAGAAGTAGGCGAGATTGTATGGTTGTTGTGTTAGCAGACAGTACAACATGTGAGCACAACAAGCGGGAAGAATTTATCGATTTCCCCTAAGACTCAAAACATTTTCACGTAGGATGAGTGCAAGAGGCTTGTACTCTTCTTGGATATCCCTTGTAAAGATAATGTTTGGATCGGAGTAATATGGTCGAGGTTTGCATATTATGCGATTTAAATCCTCCGGAGAGGGTATGTGTGAACAATATGGACTAGTTTCTTCACGAAAGTTGAAGAGAGAATCAAGAGACCAATCTTCGGTGAAGGCACGTTGTCCATGATTTGGAATCCGGAGGATGTGAGCAAAATGCCCAAGGGTTAGAGTGAACTTTTGGTTTTTGATATAAAACCAAAGAGATAGAGAGCGATCCTCGTTACGAACGAGTTTGACTTGACGGAAGAATTCCATTATGAACCTTGGACATATCTTCTCGTTGATTTCAAGAAGACATTCTAGTCCTATGGCTCGGAAGGAGGTATTGATACCTTCTTCGAATTGTAGAGAGGTGTCTACAATACGTCCTTCGTGGAAGTGACGGTTTTCAAGATTATTGAACCCACGGACATGATTGCCAGGTGTGTTGGGTTCGAGAGAGATGTTCTGAGTGTAGACGCTAGTGAGTGAAAAATCAAACTCATATTCATGCGTCATAGTTGAACCTATAGAAATGATGGGTTAATAAGAGGTGATGTTTATGGTCGACCTATAATTATCTAACGTTTTTATTAGATTTTTATTAACAATGGTTTTTAAACAAGAAAGACACTTGACTCACTTATGGTTTTGACATTCTAGTGGAGTATTACTTCTAGAAGAAAAATGGTTTTTAATTTGCATGTAAAACTGTTCTCCAGTAGGACGGATCCCACGGTTCCTTTTCAAAAGGGATCCGACTAGTATAACTTCCGGGATTCGTGGATCTGTAGTAACAGAAACAGATTTGATAAAAACATAGGTTTTACATTTTTATACCACGAGAAGTGTTTTATCCTACATTTTCTTTTAGCATGCACACATGACTTCTAATGTATCACGAAGGAATATGAAGCATATAAATCACAAGAAAATAAATAATAACAAAGATAACAAGATTATTAGTAATATTGTATTTCAATGCTAAGGATGATACAAAGGATTGGGTATATCATCCCAATGTAGATTAACAACACAAAGTAAATGTCTCCATATGTGAACTTCATCATAGGGAACACAAGTGCGATGAGTGTTAAGGCGATGAGCACGAGTGCGATGTAAACCATGTTGATGACGGATCTTCTTGGTTTCGGTTGAGATGGAATGAGGAGGAAGATGAAGTTTTTTGAGTGAGAGGAAATTTTTGAAATTGAAAGATTTGAAAAAGTGAGGGTTTGATAGAGTGGTCGACGATGGGAGTATTTATGGGGAAGGAGGAATTTTTGAAATTCGTGTTTTATTTTATTATTGGATTAAAAGAAAACAAAACATAAGTTTTATATACCACGACTTTAGACGAGAAATAAGACACGTATGTAAAAAAAAAGAGGCTTCTTAATGAAGCTTCATGTAAAACATGTAATTGCACAAAAGATAATCATACAAATACCTAAATAGGTATACTTAATTATCAAGCAAAGTAAAAAGAAAATCATACCTCTAGCGCACTTAGGAATGTTGTTGGAATCACTCCTAAACCTTATTCAAGTGTTAGTGATTCATATGTAATAGTTAGCTTAATATGGCCTTTATGTTTGTTATTAAGCTTAGGCTTATGTAGAAGGCCCATAAGCCTAGGCCCAAGTCCATAAGAGAAAAGGAAGGGACTAGGAGTGTTGCCCTAGCTCCCTCTCCTATAAATACCTTGTAATAACCCTCACTTGAGGGTTGGTTGTTCAATTTATCTTTCACTCACCTTACGCATAACCTTTCTCTTACTTATACGTGTGTGTGTGTTTGGTTCGTTGTTCATCCGCCTTCATCTCTTCTCTATTTCTATATATTGATGCTTGTGTTACATATATGGTGACCTAACAGTGGTATCATTCGCCAAATAGTTGGGTGAATCGTTTTTGTTGTTAAAAGTAAGTTCGGTCTTACGCGTAACAACGGTTCCAACTTTGGTTCGCTTAAAAACTTATTTTTTACACTTTTCAATCCAAGACTCTTGTACTTTCAATGTTTTAAGGTGTTAAAGTATCTGTTTTTGGCAAAAAGTTTCAAACTTTCCGCGTAGATCTTTGTTTTTGAGCTTGGTTTTATACGTGGTACTAGTTCTACGCATAACTTTTCTTTAAGCTTTGGATCATCAAGTTTCACACTTTTGTGTTATTTTGGTGATATTGAAGCTATCTCATCACAAAAATCTGGTTTGGAAACATCACTTGGCAGAAATCATTTTTGGTTTGTTTCTACGCGTAAGTAAAACCCTAAACTTACGCGTAACTGTTCCTTGGTTTGATCTTCAGTTTCGTAGCTTACTCAGTGATTTTCTTGCTTGGATAAGCCTGAAAACACTTCGACTTTGGATATCTTTTGCATTGTGATAGTGTAAAAGATCATTTGGGCAAAACCCTAAAATTACGCATAAGCATAAGCTTACGCGTAGAATTTTTTACGCATAAGATTTATCTTACGCCTAAGATTTGTCTTACGAATAAGTTAATCCTACGCCTAAGTTTTCTACGCCTAACTTCTTGTTTACGCATAACTTTAGTGTTTTCTCCTTACTTACGCGTAAGCTAATCCTACGCGTAACTATTGCTGTTACGCGTAACTTTGGTGTTTTTACGCATAAGTGGTGCTTGGCTTTTCTTTGATTTCTACGCCTAAAGACTCTTCATCAACAACGGTTCATTCGACTACAAAGATCCATTTAACAACACAAGTTTTTTAACATGTCACAACCACCATACTATAACTATTTTCCCTACACTTATCATCATCAACAACAACAACAACTAAGTCCACAACATCAACAATTTAATCATCAACAACAAATTTATCAACAACAATTTAATCAACAACATACTCCACAACTTGGAGCAATTCCACCACCACAAATGGTTCAACCACCACCTAGTCTTCAAGTACAACCTTACACAAACTTCTACAATCAACATCCATCCAGGAATACTATGAAGGAACCGACATGGTTTGGCAAGATGTGTGAAGCATTAAGTAGCCAACAATCAATTCATGAAGCTGGCTCACTTGATAGACCTCCAATGCTCACTCCCGGTAATTATGATCAATGGGTTATAAGGTTCTTTAGGTTTTGTGATCTAAAGAAGCCACATGGAAAGTTCTTAAAGAAGGTCATTATGGAAGGTCCATTTCAGATGCCTACTATTATCACACCCGCAGATCCAGAGGCCAATCAACCAAGAGATGCTGTCTCCAACATTGCAACTATCTCCGACCTCACTGGTGATGAACTTCTACACTTTGAAGCCGATGAACTAGCAATGCAATACATCCTTTTGGGACTACCCAATCCAATCCTTTGAAGCGTTGATGCTCAAAAGATAGCTAGAGCAATGTGGGAACATATTCATCTTCTAATGGAAGGCACAACACTCAATCAGGAAGACATGGAATCCAAAATCTACTTGGCTTATGAACACTTCATGATTGAACCAGGAGAGACATTAGAGTCATATCATCATCGCTTTTCAGACATCATTAATGATTTGGACAAACACAACATCATCATGCCTCGAATTGCTGTCAACACTAAGTTCCTAAGTAGTCTTGGTCCGGAATGGGAGAAGTATGTCATTTTTCTCCGTCAAGCTAAGAACCTTCATCATGCTACATACGGATTGTTGTACGACTATTTGAAGCCTCACCAAAAAGAAGTTGACAAAGAAAGGACTATCCGTGGATTCCGACTTCACAGTCAATTCCTGATAATCAACAACTTGCTTTGTGGGCTCAAACTAATCTTCCTCCTCAAATAGCTCAGCAACCAGCCCCTCAACCAACTGCAACCATCACACCATATGATCAGTCACAACAACAACCTCAAAAAACTCAATTGGTTCCATACAACAACAACAATGCTCAAACACTTTACAGTGAAGCTGATGAGGACTCTGCTGCTTTCGATGAATTGCAACAAGGATTTGTTATGATTGCTAAAGCCTTCGGTCGGTATACAAACAAATCCAACAATCGCATTCGTTCCTCATCCAATACAAGGAATCAAGCTGTTGTGAACAATGGACGTGTTGAAGTTCGGAACCATGGTTATGGTCGTCAGATGGGAGGTGGTCAAGGGTTTAATGCTATTGGAAGGAATAACCAGGGTGCTCCACAATAACAGAGAGCTCAAGTGGTTGAACAGGGGAATGCTCAGAATGGGGTTAATGGTCTTCGTTGTTATAACTGCAATGAAAAGGGTCATCTGGCTAATGCATGTCCTAAGCCGAGGACAAAAGGCAGTGCTTATTTCAAAGAGGCTTTGCTCTTGGCTCTTAAGGATGAAGCTGGTGGAACTCTTAACAACAAGAAACAGAGCTTTATGGCAGATGCAGACTCTGATGATGACATGGAAGACTTGCAGGCTAATGCATCAGTGATGTTGATGGCACAAATGCAAGCTCTACACATGAGTGATACAGGACCAGTGTATGACACTGATGACTTGTCTCAAGTACCCGAACAAACCATATTTATCTCTGACCTAATATCTCCGCCAACATCTGAATCCGGCAAGGCTCAGAATGTTCAAAATGAGTCGTCCACATCTCATTCTGACGATTTTCAACTAGACCCCGTAGTTACATTTGATGATCAAGATGACCTTATGGTTTCCTTTGATACTCAAATTGACTCCGTGGTTATACTTGAGGATCTGCATAATGATCATGTTGTGTCTCACGTTGAACACGCTGAACCTTTGCCTAGTCCAGATGTTGATCTGTTACTTAAAGACCAACAATCCCGAATGGAAAAATGTCGTGATTTAAATCAGCAATTAAAAAGTAAAAATGCACTGTTAACCAAGGATCTTGAATGCTTAAAAATGTAACTCAATTTTTTCAAAACTCAAGAAAACCGTGAAAAAGGTTTTGAAGCCGCCTTTGCAAAATCTCATCAAAACGAACAATATTTAGAACGACAAATGCGTGATCTAGCCGCTTCGAAGAATGCTTTGTTGTCTAAAATAGAACAACTGAAACATGAACATAAAAAGCAAATTAACGCTCTCACCTTGGAAAATCAAAAATCTAAGGCTGAGTTGTTAAATTGTCAAAAACCGTTCTCTGAATACAAAAAGCATTCAACGAAACGAATAGATGACCATCTTGACGAATATATCGGCTTGCAAAACAAACATAAAGAGTTTCGAAATGTTGTTTACAAACATGGTGAGTCAGTCACAGCTATTCAAAAGTTTACTTTAAAACCCAATCCAGATGGATATGGACCGAATCTTGCTGATTACAAACCTAAGCTTTCAACCAAAGCATTTAAACCAAATCCTGAAGTTTCCAGTGCAGAATATAAAATTGATGATTATGTTATGAGTGTTGTTGAATATCATCGTCAAGAGGAATTAGATGCAGAAGACGAGAGTCGATCAAAATTAGAAAAAGTTGTTTACAACAAACCTTTTACTTATTCACAAGCGGTCACTTTCGTCCCACCAAAGGATTCTTCTAACACACCAAGGATTATCACAAAAACGTCTGAGTCTTCTAATGTTAATCCCAAACCAAATTATGCACAAATTTATGGTCCTTTACCTTCCATCAGTGAAGTAAATTCAAAACCTGAAAATCGTCAAATTCTTAGATATTTTGACCTTTTCATGGCTGACCTCAAACTTTTAGAACATGAGATTGAATTTCATTCTGAAATAAAAGTTGAACATTTTCAATCGCCTCTGGCGCGAGAACAAAGAGACATTTTTTAGAAAAGACTTTTACCCAATGTTAAAAATTTGAAAAACTGTGCATTGTATTGGGAACGGGACTTTCATAAGGAACTTGGATTGATGAAAGTCGTTTTCGAGAAAACAGAAACATCTATTTCTAACACCAAAAGCAAAAAGAAAATGTTACGAAAAGATGTTGATCGACTCTTGGAAGATCTTATTTGTGCTGATGTCTATAATGTTGTGTTATTGCATTCTTTACCATATGCATCTGATTATATCTCTGCTGATACTGTTGATTCTGTTGTAATTGTTGAGAATACTGATAATGTGCTTCAGATCGAGTCTTTAAAAGCTGAAAATGAACGACTGTTAAACGAACTTTCAAATTTAAAACGTCATCTTCAATGGTGTCAAAAAGATTGTCAAAATCGTGAACTTGCTTTGCAAAACAAAATCCACCAGTTGAAATCAAAACCGTTTGATTCTAAAATTGAGCAACTGGATGATCAAAACGTATCTTTGAAATGTCAAATATCAAAATATGAACAAGAACTTTCAAAAGTTAAACAGGAATATGGTGTCATATTTGATTTACTCAAACAGACTCGTGATGAAGCATTAAACGAACTTGATCATTATCTTGCACACACTAAAGAAGTCATGAATTTTTCTGGAAATCTTCGTTCTGAAAATCAAGATTTGGTGCACACTATCATTAAGTTAAGGGAAATGTTAGGAAAGTAGGAACAAATTCAGCCTAGCATCATTAAGAGAATTGCACCTGTAACACTTAGCAAACATGAACCCAGAATGCCTACTGACAAAACACAAGATACTATTGTGTTTCCCTCTACTGAAACAGGAATAGTTGCCTCTTTTCCCAACGTCCGCACTTCACAGCCTAGGAGCAATACAAGGAAGAATAGGAAGTTACGACCTAAGAAAAGATCAATAAAGAATGCTGAAGTAGAAGAACACCCTAGGATCTTGAATAAGACTCATGTTGCACCCACTTTAGATATTGCGTCTGACAAATGTAATGGAAAAAGTGTTGTAACGAATGCTAAACCTTTAAGTACTTTTGATATTCAATCTGATGCTTCTTGTGTTATTTTTCGTAAAAGTGTGCTTTCTGATTGTCATGACAAATGTGTTGCTAGAGCTATCTTGTCTCGTTTACGGAATCTTAAGAATCGGAATACCTCTAGGCCCACTAATGATTCTAAGTCTGTGCTTGGTAAACCGCCCTCCTTAGATTCTAAGAAACGCATTGATGTACCTGTAGTTCAAGTATCACCTCCAAGGAATGTAGTACCACCTAGTGCATTCACTAAGACTAAAGCTAAGACTAGTTGGAGATGGCAGAAATGGATACATAATACACTATGATTTAAATGGATGCCTAAAATCATTGATGTGTGTATTTCTACTATAACTGCTGAGGAACCCTCTAACTCATCGGGTTCCACATCTACCTCTATTCCATCTGTGTCGTCTATGTGTAATGCAGGTGATACAGATCATCCTTTGGATTGTTGATAGCGGATGTTCCCGACACATGACAGGCAATCTTAAACTGTTATCAAACTTTATTGCAAAGTTCATTGGCACTGTCAGATTCGGGAATGATCACTTCGCAGCTATCATGGGCTACGGAGATTATATCAATGGCAATATTGAAATTAGCAGGGTTTATTATGTGGAAGGCCTCGGTCACAATCTCTTTTTAGTCGGTCAATTCTATGATGGAGAATTGGAAGTTGCTTTTCGGGAGAAAACTTGTTTCATTCGTGATCTACAAGGAAACGATCTAATGTCTGGCTCTCGCAATTCTAGTCTATACACAATCTCAATGCAAGACATGATTGCTTCATCTCCCATCTGTCTACTTTCAAAGGCAACATCAACAAAATCCTGGCTATGGCACCGTCGTCTCTCACATTTAAACTTTTAAACCATCACCAACCTTGCTCGACACAAACTTGTTGAAGGTCTCTCGAGATTCCGGTATTTTAAAGATCACCTATGTTCAGCTTGTGAACAAGGAAAAAGCACCCGTGCTCATTTTCCCTCAAAGGTGGAACACAGCTCTCAGCATGTGCTTCATCTTCTTCACATGGATTTGTGTGGCCCGATGCGCGTGCAAACGATTAATGGCAAACACTACATCTTGGTAATTATCGATGACTACTCACGATGGACTTGGGTCTACTTTCTACGAAGTAAAGATCAAGCTCCACAGATGATCATCACCTTTCTCACAAAAATTCAAGTTCAGCTCCGGAACACCGTCCGCCAAATCAGAACAGACAAAGGAACTGAATTTGTAAACCAAACTCTTCGAGATTTTTATGAGAAAGTGGGAATTGAGCATCAGACATCTATTGCACGTACACCAGAACAAAACGGAGTTGTTGAAAGACGAAACCGTACGTTAGTGGAAGCTGCAAGAACAATGTTAATCAATGCTAAACTTCCAGATTACTTGTAGGCAGAAGCTGTATCAACTGCATGCTATACTCAAAATCGTTCAATGATTACAAAACGCCACAACAAAACACCTTTTGAGCTTATCCACAACCATAAACCGAATCTCAAACACTTTCATGTATTTGGATCCCTTTGCTACCCAAATAATGATCGTGATGACTTTGGAAAGCTCAAAGCCAAAGCTGACATTGGAGTCTTTATAGGATATTGTGAAAATTCTAAGGGTTTCCGGCTCTGGAATCGTCGTACAAAGCAGGTTATGGAAATGATTCATGCTAATTTTGATGAACTTACAGAGATGGCTTCTGAGCATAACAGCTTGGAACCCGGTCACAACCGTTTAAACTTCCCTCAAACCCCATCATCAGCTGAACTAAGCCCCCAGCTTACTCGTCAACAAATGGAAACGCTATTTGCTTCGCTGTTTAGTGATGACATTGATGAACGTGCTACAGGTGTATCCGATGTTTCCGCTGCTCAACCTGATACTACTCTTATACCTGATACACCTGCTACAACAACTAATGTTGAATAAGCACCACCAGTAGACTCTACAACAACAGTTGAACAAACTGCTTCCAACGACACTGAACCAGCTGCTGATGTTCTTAATGAAGTACCCCCACCTGCAGATTTTGATCCAAATGCGTTCTTTAACCCGTTTGCCAATGAAACTGCTGCACCTGATGTCGCGGAATCATCAACAAATCATTTTAATCCTCAAAATCTGCATAATGTATATCAACATCAACCTTCCACATATCGTTGGACGAAATACCATCCTCTAGAGAACATTATTGGCAACCCAAATCAACCAGTCGTTACGAGACAACGTCTTCACACAGATGGTGAACATTGCATTTATGCTCTCACTGTCTGCAAATCTGAACCTAAAAACATTAAAGATGCAATGACCAAAGACAACTGGATTGAATCCATGCAAGGAGAAATCAACCAATTCAAACGTCTTGAAGTATGGGAACTGGTTGAAAGACCAACATGGGTCTACGTCATTGGTCTCAAATGGATTTGGAAGAACAAATTGGATGCTGAAGGGAACGTAATCAGAAACAAGTCACGTCTGGTGGCTAAGGGTTATAGACAGGAAGAGGGTATTGACTTTGAAGAATCATTCGCTCCGGTTGCTCATCTTGAAGCTGTTCAGATCTTTCTCGCGTTCGCGGCTCATATGAATATAACGGTCTTTCAGATGGATGTCAAAACTGCTTTTCTGAATGGTCAACTAAAAGAAACGGTTTATGTCAGCCAACCAGAAGGATTCGTTGATCCCGCGTTCTCGAACCATATCTACAAACTGAACAAAGCTCTGTATGGTCTCAAACAAGCTCCTCGGGCGTGGTACGATAAGTTATCATCTTTCCTAATTGCCAATAATTTCACCAAAGGTTCGGTCGACCCTACACTTTTCATACAATATCACGGGGAATATATTTTAATCGTTCAAATTTATGTGGATGACATCATTTTTGGGTCAACACATTTAAAATACTCAAATGCTTTTGCAAAACTTATGACAAAACATTTTGAAATGTCAATGATGGGTGAACTTACATTCTTTCTCGGATTGCAAGTTCATCAATCACCCCGTGGTATTTTTCTAAGTCTGTCCAAATATGCCCTTGAAATTCTGAACAAATTTGGAATGAATACCTGTGATACTTATGCCACACCAATGTCACATACCAAGAAGCTAGACGCTGATTTGCATGGGAAACTGGTTGACCCTACAAAATACCGTAGTATCATTGGGTCTCTCATGTATCTAACAGCTAGCAGACCTGATATTGTCTTTGCCGTATATCTTTGCTCCCGTTATCAGTCGAGCCCAACTGAAACCCACCTCTCAGAGGCTAAAAGAATCCTCTAATACATCAAGGGAACCATTAACTTGGGGATCTGGTATCCGAAGGATTCTGGTTTTGAACTAATAGCTTTTTCAAACGCTGACCACGCAGGATGCTTAGACTCTCGGAAAAGTACTTCAGGAGCACTACAATTTCTTGGTGACAAACTAGTGTCTTGGCAATCAAAGAAGCAGGATTGTACATCGCTGTCCTCAACAGAAGCAGAATATGTAGCCATGTCGGCATGTTGTACTCAAGTCATTTGGATGAGAACACAACTCAAACACTATGGTTACGTATTTGACAGAATCCTGATGTACTGCGACAATCGGAGTGCTATTGCAATCTCGTGCAACTCTGTTCAACACTCGAAATCAAAGCACATCGATCTTCGCTATCACTTCATCAAGGACCACGTGGAACAGGGTACTATTGAATTATACTTTGTGGGTACAGAATACTAATTGGCAGATCTTCTCACCAAAGCCTTAGCTCCTGCTAGGTTTAATGAGTTGGTCCACCGGATTGGTATGCGGTGTTTGACTCAAGAGAAACTGGATGAACTCTTAAAACATTCTTAAAAACCAGTCAAACACAAAAACCTCTTTTGTAAATATCTTTCAAAAACAAAATAAAAAAATATATAATCTGATAAAACAACAAAAATATTCTTCTATCTTTATTTCTTTCAACATGGCAAGTACAAATCTTCCGTCAACACTCAAATCTTTCAAAATTCAGTATTTTTCCGATCAAGTGTTGAGGAGGAGAAAGCAAATATTTTTCAGTTTCATAAAACCTTGTACTTGCATGTTATCTTATCTCGGTTGTTTCTTTAATAATGGTGGTCACATTTCTGGTTTACTGACACTCCTCGGACTAAAATTTATAAACTTTCATTATTTCTTAAGTCGAGGGGGAGTGTCGTCATATTTCTTTCCAAATATCACTCGTTTGGTAATCAAAATGGAAGTTAAAGGCATTGGATGAAAATGGAAAAGGTGGAGGGGCTAAAACTGTCAAAAGCTTAAAGTTATTTTAATAAAACAACTCACCTAACCACATTTACTCATCACATTTAATTCTTCACCAAACCATATCCTACGCCTAAAATTCGTTCTTCTAAACCGTGTTTTGGATCATCAATTTGTAAGTGATAACATGTTCTTTGTAAACATCTAAGCAATGCTTTTTAACCGTTTTGAAATCCAACGGCTAGATCTTTATCTAGAAGAGATTTTGTGTTCTACGCATAAGCGTATGAACACAAAATCAATGGTGTATGTTTGTGGTTAAAATAATTGTGTCAAAACACTTCTATAACATCATTGAAATCATTTTTATCATCAAACATCACCCAGATACACGAATTGATTGATTTTTGAAAACTAGGGTTTATGCGTGGGTTTGGGTGTTTTCATATGTGAACGTTTTTGGTGATAAAGATTGTTGTATGAGGTTGTTTTCAAGATGAATTGATCATATCTAGGCCCAGATATTACCCAGAAACACTAATGATTCATAAATTGGAAATTAGGGTTTATGTTCATAAGTATTAGGTATTTCTGATTCTCTTAGAGATTGATGTTAAAACTTGGATAGAACATCTCAATAGGCATCTAAGATATCCCATAAATACTTTGGTGCAAATTCCTATGGCTAGATATCTTACGCGTAATTCTTGAACTTTAGGGTTTAGGTCTACGCATAACTGTTTTACGCGTAACTGTTTGATGAGTTTTTATGTTTGAGCTGATAAATATTGAATGTATGTGTTATAATTTGTGCTATGATTAACTTATTTCAGGTTTATTACGCGTGAAATTCAGAATCAAGGTTACTAGCAAACTACGCATAAGGATCACCTTACGCGTAGAGAGTTATGCGTAAGAGTAATCTTACGCGTAACTGTTACGCGTAAGGTTCTACATAAGGGACTACGCGTATCCTGTGAAGGATATGCGTAAACAGTGACTTCTACGCATAAAGTTGACTCTTACGAGTAAGCCTTACGCGTAAGGTTTTATATACGCTTACGCGTAAGCTCTACGCATAAGGTCTCCTTTTCCTACGCGTAACATTTCTTACGCGTAAGTCAGGGTCCTACGCATAAGCTTACGTTTTACGCGTATACCTATCCTGTTTACGCATAAGCTTCCATTTCTACGCCTAAGCCTTGTCTTAACCTTAATTATGAATTGTTACGCTTGCAAACTTGTAAATAAATAAATCATAACGCCTCGAAACCAATAATGTCACTAATAAGCTTAAATGTTAAAAAAGTTTTGAATAATAAGTGAAAACATTGACTTTTAAAAATTAAAATTAATCAACTCACGTAACTTATCACGACAACATTGGACTATTAGACAAACAAGTGACATTGGACTCGTAACAATCATCGACATATCACATTCAATAACTAGACAATATAACCATCTGTTAACTAACATAATGTCTTTCGATATGTTGGTTCTTTTGGCTAAATATCTTTCAGATCATGACATGGACGCTCAAATGCAGAATGTGGATGCACCAAATGTTCTCACCATTGCTGACATCTTCCCTAATGGCTATCCGATGAAGATTGGAAAGAACAACCTTTGTGTTGACTTTGAAACTCTCACCTGCTCAGAGTCTTCTTGCTTGATTGCTGTGGATATTCTGAAGAATCATCCTTATCAGAACATGCTCTCAAATTCTGCTACAGTGCCTGAGATTTACATTCATCAGTTCTGGAACACAATGCAAAAGATCAAAGGACAAAATGCTGTGACAGTGACTCTAAACCACAAACAAGTCACCATCACACCTGCAGACTTAAGGTCTGTTCTCCTCATTCCCGACATCGAGCCTACCGATTACGTTGCTGCACCAACTGAAGAGACTGTTCTACAATTCATGATCGACATTGGTTATGACGAAGCTACAGGAGTAATCACTAAGCATTCATACGTGGATCTTAAGAATATTCCTCAACCCTGGAGAACACTCTACATCATCATCACCAAATCGGTTTCTGGTCGTGACAGTGGCTATGAGCATCCCAAGCTCATGGAACTGCAAATCTTTTGGGCTTTGATCAACATGAAGCACATCGAAATTGAAGCTCTGATATGGGACGACATGATGTCATTCCTCAAAAAGCTTGGCTCAAAGATTCCTTATATCAGATATACAAAACTGTTGATCCAAAGAGCTCTTGGACTCAATCCTGATATCCCCAAGAGACTCAATGACCCCAACAATCACGACATGTTGTCTGAACCTACCCTAACTGTCAGATTCAAGGAATCAACAACGAAGAAACAGGGTGCTGTGTTGCCAGATCACCTTCTGTCTGATGAAATCAAAAAGCTCTACACATACAAAAGGTATCTGGTGGCAGTTGAAGAAAACAAAGTCGGTTTTCTCGATGACAAGTCTTCTGGCACACCCACAAGGAAAACCAGAAGAGGAAGTGCAGGAAGTGCTGCAAGCACTGAGAGTAAAAGCAAGTTCCCTAAGAGGAAACCTGGACACAGACGGAAAGTTCCCTCTAAGGAAGCTGTTCCTATTCCCATTCCTAAGTCTGAACCGAAAAGAAAGCTAGTGGATGAAAGCTCTGAAGATACCGAATCAGACGATGAGGTTTTCTACTCTGAAACTACAACCGATATTACTCCATCAGTAGCTAAACCTCCCAGTCCACCAGCTAACAAAGGTAAAGGGAAAACCCCAGTGATTGAGCATGATAAGGAGAGTTATGAAGATGAACCAGTTGACGAAGAAAGAGAATATCAAATGAAGTTGAAGGAACTCAGACAAAAACACTTTGCCGAAGAATTCGTAAATAATCAAACTCGTGGCCCTGGAGGTTCAAGTGGCGGTACTCAAGCCACACCAGTTCCTGATGCGGTTAATCGACCCGATAAGGGAACTGGTACTACCATCACTCACGAACAACAACAACGACAGATTGAGGATTCCATCAACTTTGATATTGAGGAACCAGAAACGGAAAAGACTGAGAAAACTCCTGCTGATGATACTAAGGCTGATGAAACGGATAAGTCTGTAAATGAAGAAGAAACCGCCTATGATCACTTTCTTCTAGACAGTCCCGCACGTTCTAAGGAGGAAACTTCTGAACCACCAAAGGACCCCGAGTCTCCTCACGTCTCATCATCATCAGACTCGTCTTATCATTCTTCACCACCACCATCCAAAAGATCAACCAGATCTACATCCAAATCAGTGAAGAAGCCAACTGCCTCTTGGATCTCTCAAGCTAAGACACGAATCGTTAAAGCTGTCAAACAGGTCAGAAAGAAAGACGTGCTTTACAAAAAGATGAATTTTCTCGCTGACCAGGTACAGTACCTTCATGACGAGAATGACAAGATGAAAGAGGCAAGGGAGTACATCCAGAAGTTCATGGAACGTGATCCTCAAGGGGAAATGAACGAGATGATCAAAGGTTACACTCACAAGTACCTTCTTGACATCGTTCCTGGAGTTACAAAGGAGATGTTTACCAAACAACTCTATCCGAATCTATTACACTTGGCCAAGAAAACTATGAGATCAACACCAATGCATGTCAACATCAACCCAGTTGATCCCATAATATTCTCAGATGCTGAATTGGTTAACAGGCTGGTAGCTCAAATGTCTAAACGCTCTGCAACATTTACTTCTTCTGAAGGTAAATTGTTTGAAGCACTGTTGGAATATCAACTCAAATCAGCTTACAGGGAAGAAGCTCAAAGGCCTAAACGTCCAAAAGACGAAGAAGATAAGGATAAGGATAAGCATGATGAGCCTAAAATCTCGAAGAAGTCTGGTGAATCATCCTCCATGCAACCTCCACCCCAAAGGACTCCAGCTCAACCACGATCTCCTCCTCGCTCTTCTACTGAAAAACCTCAGGATTCTGAGTTACCACCCCAGACTCAGAAAACTGGTGATCACTTCGAGTATACGGGTGGTGACGATGAGGAAGTCCGTGAGCCCCAACAACAACCCACCTCTCCCGACACAGATAAGAAACCAACATCCTCATCTAGGCCTAAGAAAAAGAAGAAGAAGGCGCCCAAGGCTGACGTCGTATCATGGCTAGACGAGGATGACACTGATGAATACAACTGGTTTTCTACACTTGTTAATTCTACTACCTATCCATCTGAAGGTCAAGATCTGGTAGACGGTAGTACATTAGAGCATGCAAAGTTACTGCAAGAAAAATTCCGAGTGAAGAAGATGACGAAATCAGAGTTGAAACGAATCAAGAATGAAGCCTTTCAACTGCTAAAAGACAGCTCAGAAAGTGCCATCGAGGTTGAATACCATCTTGAAAACATAGCACCGGACGGCTCGGGAGTTGAGATAGCATTAACCTTCCTATCACTATTGGTCATGGCTTTCAAAAGGTTATCTATCTTCCTATCCATTTCGGCTTATTTTTGGTTAAAGCGGTCCGAGAGTTTAGCTATTTGGGCTTCTTGGGATGCAACTAGGTTTTGCAACATCCCCTCGATGTTTTGTTGGTTAGGACCTTGAGGTGGGGGCTACGAAAAATCATTGGAAGTGAATTCCTTAGTTTGTCCCCAATAGAAGTCGGGCTTGCCCTTCCATGCTTCTCGGGTTTCATTGAAATTCCTAGGTCTGGGTGTTGTAGGGAATCTTCCTCCTGTTCCATTAATACGCGAGGATACGTAGTCAACGGAAGCATGTTCGGGGGATCGGGTGCAAGTGCGCGTGTTTTGAGGATCATAAAACGGCTCACACGAAGAAGAAACTTTGTTCACATGGCGTGAAGACTTAGGGTTTTCGTAGGAACTCATTAGGAATTTAACTTGATCTTCAAGTTCGATCATCCTATGGTCGGAAGATTGTAAGTCAATGGGAGGCAAGGAGATTGCCTTAACGGTTTTGGGCAACTCACGGGGGTCATTCCAACTTTCGTTGTCATAGAGAGCAAGGTCCTCTATTATTCCCCATGATTCTTCCGCGGTGAGATCACTAAGTTTTCCACCAGCCGCTTGGTCAATGGATCGCTTGGTGGGGAAGTTGACATGATCATAAAAGATTTGGACTTGGAGCCAAAGATCAATGCCGTGATGAGGGACTTTATGAAGTAAGTCCTTGAATCGAGTCCATGCTTCGTAGAGAGATTCACCTTGACGTTGTTGGAACATCAAGATGTCATTTCTAAGCTTAGTGGTTCTCCCCGATAGGAAAAAATGAGCAAGGAAACGAGAGGTGAGATCATCCCAACTTGAGATGGAGCCGGCGGGAAGTCGCTCAAGCCAATTACTAGCTTGGTCCCGTAGAGAGAATTGGAAGAGACGCATGCGCGTGGTCTCCCGAGTAGTAGCATCAAGGTCAATGGAATCGACAATTTTGAGGAAATCCCTCAGATGCTGATTTGGATCTTTGGAATGAAGTCCATGGAATGCACATCCGTTTTGCACCAACCGGATGGTGTCGGATCGCAGGGCCGTAGTTTGGGCTTGGTCGGGAAACTCAATGGTATTCCTATAGCCTAGGTGGCTTGGTCTTGAGTATTCACCAAGAGTACGGGCTCTTGGCGGGTCAATTGGTGGTGGGTTGATGAATGGTGGGTGGTTATCACCTTCCATGATGAAAAGTGATGGGATTACGAACAAAGGTCACGAAGAAGGGGGATAGACTATGAGAAAGCTAAAAATGAGAAAAATTTACTTGATAGGAATCAAGCAAAGGAAACCTAAACGAGGTGGACTACTAACTAGCTATTCTATTCCCCGGCAACGGCGCCAAAAACTTGATAACGCTACACGCGTTGTTCGGGGTCAAAGGAACTTCCTTTTCTTCGAGCAAGTTTTATAACACCCTAGGCAGTGAACCTAATCGTTGTAGTGTAGTATTAGGGTAAGCCACGGGTATTGATATCGTTCTCTAGGGGAATAGGAATGCTAGTGAGAAGTTACTACGCTAAGGTTGGGGTTGAGGAAGATTATTTTTTATTTTTGTTATGTTTTTAGGAAATGGAAAGGTACGAATCTCGGAGTTTGGATTTGGGGGTTGGTATTGCTACCGTTTACTCTACTTATCTAATTATCTAATCTAAGGTGTATGTAGTATATGTCTAATTATTGTGTGCTCGTATGATAGTTTAAAGATGTGTTTAATTAGGTTTTACTACTCCTTAATTATCTCCTATTGGTGGTTGAATTGTCACGTCCTTATTCTTAATTGCGTTGTGTGTCTAAAGTTGTAGGGTTTGCGTTTATCCCTAACTCTTTGAAGTTACCAAAGGGTCTCGTCTACAAAATACCACTAGGGATCATAAAATCTAACTCTAAGGCCTCTTTGGATAGTTTAGCTTACAACCGCTCAAGGTGCTATAACCTAAGGTTCACAAAGATTAATCAAGCATTAAGTACACAACGAATGATCTATCGCATTACTAGATCATTAACAACTAAGATAAGAGACAACCAATCAATATTCAATAATTAAGTTTCATATTCCCTAAGCAAACACACAAATAAATTAGCCGGACATGGAGAACATGCAAGCATACACACAAATAATCAAAGACATAATTGAATTAATGAAGTAGAACACTTATCTTGATGTAAGATAGGGTTTGGAACCCTAAAATACTGTACAAGACAGCCTTGGTTCGGTTTAGGTTTTTACTCCAAAAGACTACACACTAATACTGAAAAATTCGGATTCTATATATAAGATTACATATGCGATGGCGTCACCTTATGTTGTGTGACGCCGTCGGGTCGCCGTCATTAGGGTTTCGTCTTGGCCACGTTAGTCTTGCGACGGCGTCACCTTGTGCTTGTGACGCCGTCCTCTTCAGCTTCTGATGCCGTCTGGATTGAATCTAGGCCGTCTGAGTTGCGACGGTCTACTCTTTTATAACTTGACGTCGTCACTTGAAAATAAGAGTTTTGGCTTCTGTCCCGTCACAAAATCCTCTGACGGCGTCGCAGTTAAGCAGTGACGCCATTACCTTGTGTTTTCAGCAGCTGGAGTGTCTCGATTCTTGACTTTGGCCATTTTCTTCGTATATCCGCACCTTTTCGTCCAAATAAGTGCCATTACAGCAATTTGCCTTCAAGAGACCTAAAAAGTGAAAAGGAACGATATTAAGTAATAACGGATATAAAAGTGATCAAATAAGGGCTTAAACGACCCCTCAAAAAGGTACATTTTAAAACCTTATCACTCTTTAACTATGCAACGTAACCGTGTCCCTCGGGGAATTGTCTATCTTGAGTCGATCAATTCAAAAGTGCGCGCTCTTCTCTCACTGTGCAGATTTCTATCAAAATTCTTAAGCACATGTCGAGGGGGAGTATTTCTTAAAATCTAAAACTCTTGAAGTGTTCAAACATATTTTTCATTCACAAACACTTCGAGAGATTTTCATGAAAATGGTTTTATGGCAATGGAGTTATAAGGTGATTAAGGTTAGGAATAACCGTCCTATGATCCGCCAGAGCCGGAGGGATTTACCCAAGGACACTACCAATAGTTAGAATTAGAAGTCCTTAGGTATAATTATAAAAAAGGAGAAATTAAGAATCGGAGAAAGAAGGAGTTGAAGAATTAAAAAGAAAACCAAAAAAAAATGGGTGAAAAGAAATAGCCCTCCAGATTATTCAACTTAGGGCAGACACCTGGTTCAATTCATATGCTACTGGTTGTCACTTAGTGACACCGGTATTGAAGATTAAAAGTCGTCATGGACCCAGTGACGCATGCACTAAACCTTCTTAGCCACTCAAGTTTCTCTCAACAGAAGCTTGTTTCATTCTCACAGGGAACCCTACGTAAACTATCGGCTTTTTCTTAGAGATTGCTGGTATTGAAGAAGGAGACCCTCTCCCTAGTCTCCGCTCAGGAAAACCAAAACGCACTATTGAGTCTAGAGCCACGAGATTCATCAAAAGATCTCTTAGGTACACTTGACATTTCATCACTTGTTGTTCAACGATAAGAACAACAGTGGTACGTTATCGAGTCCTTCACAGATCTTAGCAATCTGTCGAGAACATTTATGAGATGTTCACATCTGTGATCCTCAGCGATTGAATGGAAACTCCTGCCAGGGTCAACATCAAACAGCCCTGACAGCAGGTCGCTTCGGTAACTCCCCGTGGATTACGCTTAGTGGTCTCAAACGGTCTACAGTTGTGAGGTGATGCTTCGGTGTACCTCAGCGACTCATCTGAACCGTAGGTTCACTTTGGTACATCTCGTTATCTCACTTGTGGGACTCCAGTTCAGGAACGGCCTATGTAAGAATTAGAGTTGTGTTTTCACACTATGCTGTTAACACTCTCGAAGTTCAAACTTGTAAGTGCCGGAATCCGCTTATTACTAACCTTTCCTATGT
This sequence comes from Chrysanthemum seticuspe, assembly GCA_019973895.1. NCBI lineage: Eukaryota > Viridiplantae > Streptophyta > Magnoliopsida > Asterales > Asteraceae > Chrysanthemum > Chrysanthemum seticuspe. Next base: position 155,697,168 of record BPTQ01000007.1, on the reverse strand, counting down.
TTACTTCTTATGGAAGCTCTGGAGCGGACTGATCGTGCAGATTCTCCACATGCTCATACCAAACAACACTACTTATGAAAGTTCTCTCATAATCAAAGGCAACACAAAGTCAGAATGATTCTTTGTCAACAAAGAATCTACAGAGTTTAAAGACTTAAAGAACTTCATCAACTGTAATCCAACGTTAAAGAGTGTGTGAGCATGTTGGAGAAAGACGTGGAGACACTGGAGCAGCGAAGCAGACCTGATGCAGATTACCACAACATACTATCACTTTCAAAGAACAAAGAACTTAAGAACAAAGAAAATGAAGACGTCAAAGCAGAATACTTCAAAAGAAACAATTTCTCTACACTGGGGAGATTGTTCGAATCAAGACACTTCTTCTCACAAGAAAAAAGAATGTCAGAAGACGTCAAAGCTACTATTACATCAGCACCTACAACGTTTATCACTCATTCACTCATCACTAACCCTTAGGGGGAGATTGTTGGAATCACTCCTAAACCTTATTCAAGTGTTAGTGATTCATATGTAATAGTTAGCTTAATATGGCCTTTATGTTTGTTATTAAGCTTAGGCTTATGTAGAAGGCCCATAAGCCTAGGCCCAAGTCCATAAGAGAAAGGAAGGGACTAGGAGTGTTTCCCTAGCTCCCTCTCCTATAAATACCTTGTAAACCCTCACTTGAGGGTTGGTTGTTCAATTTATCTTTCACTCACCTTACGCATAACCTTTCTCTTACTTATACGTGTGTGTGTGTTTGGTTCGTTGTTCATCCGCCTTCATCTCTTCTCTATTTCTACATATTGATGCTTGTGTTACATATATGGTAACCTAACAAATGTCTTTACAAATGACACAGCAATTGTCACTTAGACTATTCCCGCTCCTTTGGGTTTAAGACACCTTCTTAAGGAAGGTATTCTTGTTACCAAGCGACTCCTAAAGCTTTGGTGGGTATGAGCTTTGACTAATCAACATGACAAAGAAGATTAGTGCAATTATAAAAAAGATAAATAGGAAAAAAATGTTGTTATCAAATCAACATCCAAACATATAGTTTTAAAAAACATGGTGTTTGTTTTTATGAAAAACCTTCTTTGTAGTTTTCAATTAACCATGGATCATATCAAGTTTTTAAAGTACAATATACTTCAAGAAACTTGGTAACGAAGCTCTGATGCCAATTGTGGAAAACTAGAAGGGGGGGTTGAATAGTTTTACCAATTAAAACTTTCTTTTAAAATATTTAGATCGACTTATATCAATCTATTTGGCTGTGTGTGTTGGATGTTGATAAACAAGCATTTAAAGATATGTAATGAAAAGATAAGAGTAAGAAGCACAAAACCACAACGTGAGTATTTATAGTGGTTCGGCTACAAGGACACCTTCCTTGCCCTACTCCACTCCCCGAGTCACCTACTCGAGAATTCGTAAACACTACACCAATCTCCTTATGGCGGAGAAGCCTTCACAACGTCGCCTACCCTTTTTCCGGTACTAGGCTAACCACCGGGTTCTTTCACACCAAGGTGAACCAAACCTACACAACGTCGCCTACCCTTTATAAGGTACTAGGCTAAGTACCTAGTTCTTTCACTCCAAGGTGAACTACACCTTCACAACGTCGCCTACCCTTTATTAGGTACTAGGCTAAGCACCTAGTTCCATTGCAATGGAGGAACTACTACCACACTACACCAACGACTAATCCCAAAGGAGATCTACTCCTTTACAACATCATCAAGGATATCAATATCCTTGGATCTAATACTAGTCTATCTTGTACATCGAAACACACCATATCAAATGTACATCTGAGGCACCTTTCACTAATACCTTTGACTAGATCTACAAGACACCTTTCACTAATGTCTTGTGTCTTCACTTCTAAGCACCTTTCACTAATGCTTCTTTGTCTTGACTTCTAAGCACCTTTCACTAATGCTTCTTTGTCTTGACTTCTAAGCACCTACCACAAGTGCTTATCCTATAGACGATAGATACCCTTCACTAATATCTTCGTCTTGACACTTGAGACATCTTTCACTAATGTCTTCAACGCTACACTTCTTTCAAGAAATAAAGGAATCATCAACAAGAAGACTTCAGTAGCCTTGATGATGAGGAAGCATGGCAACTCATGGACTTGAGCTTGCTTGATTTCAAAGGTGGTGATCTTGCCTTTAAGAGGAACCTAAAAGATCACACAAAAACAAAACTACAAACATAGATCTCTTGGATAAAAGGTTAGTGAGATTTAACCCAGGGGAGAAAGTGTATTGGAAAGGGGTGAGAAATAATGAAGAAATGGCTCACTATTTATAGAGGAAAAATCCTACTGTTCCCCGGATCCCTACCACAATGGATCCGGCTAGCACAAAGTTAGGGATCCGTGGAACGCTCCTCTTTGCCCATGGGTATTTTGGTTATGGGTCATGGGTCATGGGTTGAACTATGGATCTTTGGCTAGATACAATGTATCTTTGAGTGCAATGCACTTAGTCACTTGGGTATGGGTTGATCCATTGGTTATGGATATTATCCATGTATGATATAAGCATGATGTCATGCAATGGGTTATGGGTCAAGATCCATGGGTTATGGGCTTTGGGTTGTACCTAACTACATTCAATGTATTTGCCCAATGGGTTGTGATACTTAAGTTTCTACCCATTTATATTACCCAATATACTACATACTAGTTATGTGTATATTTTATCCAAATATGTAAACACTAGTTGTTGTACATATGTATTACTTAAATCATAAAATCACTTATACTTGTTTTAGTGTTTTATGAGAAAATGTGAATATGTTAGAAACTATTAGTTCAAACCATTTACGTATTTTATTTGTTTCGTTAATATGATTTTACGTTTGTTATCAACAAAACATTAGAAGATCGTAAAATATAAATAAACGTTTTTACGGCTTATTTGTATTAACAATCTTCCAAGTGTCAATTAACATCATTTTGAAGAATTTTGTTTTTTCTTTTTGTGTTGGAAATTGTTTTTTCAGTAGCATTGAATGTGTTCATCATGGATGTTACTTCTTTTTGTAGTTCTTGTTCCCAGTGGGTTGCACAAAGATGCAAATGTTTGACATGTGGCAAAAATTGGGTTTGAAACATTTGTCTTTGTTCTCTTGCGTAAGTAGATTGAAAAATGAAAATTTTGATTTCAGAATGACGTTCAATTGCTTGTTCCAAAAGTTTAATATCCTCCATAAACGTATCAAAATACCTAAGTACTATAGATTGGTTAAGAAGTTTTGGTAATGAATTACTTTCGCAAGAAGAAGGTAAGGGACCACTTATTTGTGCCACTGGTTTAACGAGACCTACATTAGAAGAAGATTCATGAATTTTCGAAACATACCATGGTTATTCTAATTTTTCTATTTGAGGAACAAAGTGTTTGTGAAGAGAAGGTAATGTTGAATAATCAAATGGTTTATTTGTTAGGAATTAGAAATTCCAGGTATTAAAGAGTCGGTCACCTCAAGTATATGTAATTATTAGAAAGCTCGTAGTCGTAGTTATTTCAAGCTAAGTAGTATTTAGTTAAGTATCACCGTGGAGGACGGACGGGTCTTTACCCACTGTATGCCTGATCCACAGCCCATTGTGTGGCGTTTTATGTAAGACTATAAATACTCTCTACCTCCCAAGGTAGAGAGTTGGAGCTCATAATAATATTTTCTTTCTCTCACTATAGTTCCCAACTCTCTTCCTTTCTCTCACTAGAACTTTCTCTCTCTAACATACTTATACGCCTACTTTGATCATGGTTTAGAGTGTTTGTGAAATCCAATATTTTACATTTGGTATCAAGAGCCATGGTTTGATCACTCATCTTTCATGCTCTTTGTTTTGGTGGATTTCATAAGGTTTTTGGTGTATTAAGGGTTTAGGAGAGTTTGATTCATTTGGACAAATTCTAGTGGTAAAGTTTGAATTTTGCTTGTACTTTTGTGTTTAGGATCATCATATGTGTTTATGTTTTGAATTGGAAGGCTTAAATCATTGTGGTTTGGTTGTTTTGGATTGATAAAGTGGTTATTTATGAAAGAAGGACTAAGCGAGTTGAGTCTCGGACTTGTGTTTCTTCAAAACGAGTTGCTTTGTTATTTGATGCGAGTTGGTACATGCGACTTAGCTGTTTAGCGAGTTGATATTTATGCGACTTGGGTTCTTTGCGAGTTGTTTCTTTAAGCGACTTGAGATCTAAAGCGACTTAGCTATTTAGCGAGTTGTAACGCTAGCGAGTTAATTTAAGCGACTTAGTGTTCAAGCGAGTTGATTGTGTTGAGAGTTGATACTAAAGCGAGTTGGCTATTTAGCGACTTGATTCATTAAGCGAGTTGATTGTGTTGCGAGTTGATGCTGATGCGACTTGGCTATTAAGCGAGTTGATTACTTAAGCGAGTTGTTAATTAAGCGAGTTGTGTAGGTAGGTACTTATTCATTTAGGCTTGTTACTTCTTCGTGATACATTCTTACGGTTGTTCTTTTGGTTTAGTAAAATCCCGTGAAAGAATCAATTTCCTGGTTTAATCAAAGAATAGTAAAATCCCGTAGAGCTTGAAACATGTCTACAAACGTTCCTACTATCATCTCCACTGTTGCCGAGGATGTTCAAGCAGCTGGTTCAGATACTCGTCCACCCATGCTTGACAGAACTGACTATGACTCTTGGGCTCAACGAATCAGATTGTACTGTCTTGGAAAAGAAAATGAAGTCAACATTCTCAAATCCATTGATGAAGGACCATATCGGGTTGAGACGACTAGAGACTTAATTGATACAGCTGAAGATGGAACAATGATCTATGGAATTGACAGACCAAAGACATATGATGAGCTCGATGATAAGGAGAAAAAGAGTTTCGATGCTGATATCAGGGCTTCTAACATCGTACTTCAAGGTCTTCCAAAAGATATCTACAAGCTGATCAATCACAACACCGAAGCAAAGGCAGTATTGGATAATGTCAAGATGCCTCTGTCAGGTTCTAAATTAACCATGGAAGACAGAGAATCACAACTCTATGATGAATTTGAACACTTCAAGATGAAACCAGATGAGAGTGTTTATGAGTACTATGTGAGATTCCACAAGCTTGTTAATGATATGAGGAACATCAGAATGACTATGCCTAACATTCAGCTGAACTCTAAATTTGTGAACAACATGAATCCCGAATGGCACAATTTTGTCACTTCTGTGAAGCTCACTAAAGGACTGAAGAATACAAACTATGAGCAACTCTATGCCTTCCTCCTTCAGAATGAGAGACATGCTATGTTTGAAAAAAGGATTCTTAATCAGTTCAAAACCAACCAGGGAGAGACAAGTTCTTCTAATGACTCAACTGCCTTCTACTCAAACATCGGAATCACAACCAAAGCCTCACAAGTCATACCCATGGGTAATGGTAATCACAAACTCATTCCTGATCCTATGTTCAAACAAGCTGATGCTGATGCACACGTGGGAAACAACATTAATCAACTAGCTCTTCTGATTAGTCAAAACATGAATTCTCTCCCACAAACCAACAACAACCTCAGAACAGCTTCTAACCCACACAATCAAGCTACTGTCAGAGATGGGAGGATCGTGGTGCAACCAGTTCAGGAAAGACAGTATGACCAGGGAAGAGTGGAGCTGGTAGAGGTTATGTTGGTAATCAGAATCGAGGAAGGAATGGAAATCAATGTCAAGCTAAGCCGATCAAATGCTATAACTGTGGTGGTGAGGGACACATTGCAAGGAACTGCACATCTCCAAAACGTCCACTGAATGCTGATTACTTCAGAGATAAGATGTTGCTTGTGCAAGCTCAGCATAATGGTGCTGCTTTGGATGAAGAGGAGTTGTTGTTTCTTGCTGAGGGCAATGCCAAGACCTATGATGCAGATGTGGATGAGCAGCCAATTCAGGAGATAGGTCACAATCATCAGAATGCCTTTCAAGTCGCTGATTGTGATGCATACGACTCTGATGTGGATGATGGACCAACTGCACACACAATTTTTATGGCTAGCATTTCTCCAATGGTTTCTCCTAAGGTCTCATCTTCACCACAAGCTGGCCCATCCAAAGACAAACTCATCTCAGAGGTATTAAAACTATACGATGATGCTGATGTGCAAAAGATGCATGACAAAGTACAATCAACTAAAACTATTGAATCAAATATTGAAAATATGGGTAATATCAATGTTGTCCCATATGATCAATATGTGAAACAAAGTGAAAGTGAAGTTGTACCAAGTGATGCATCTTCTGCAGTCAACAATGACTATGTTTTTTATGAATACACTGCATGTGCCCCTGATGATTCTGTTATCTCTGAACTGAATGCCTATAAAGAACGTGTTGCTATTTATGAACAACGTGCAAAATTTGAGTTGACCACCCGTGAGCAGGAAATGGATGACCAAATGCGTACAACTATTAGAAAAAGTAGGTTTAGAGAAGAAGTATTAAAACAAGAGTTAAACTCCTTACAAGAAAATCTTTCTAAAACTGCTAAGCAAAAGCAAGAACTTCAAGAAAATGTTAAAATGCTTAAGCAAGAATTCAGTGCTAAGGAATCAAAACTTTTGAATGATTTTTCTAATCTAAAAACCTTGAAAAACAAGCTTGAAAATAAGTTGTACGTACAAGGAAATACCATTCATACTGCTCACTTAATCACTAAGCATAGAGTCTTAAGCGATAAGCATAGCATTCCCCTTGTTGAGGAACCAAATCCAGAGGTCATTAAAAAGGCTAGAAATGCTCACAAGGTTCTTTATGATGGCAATGAAATCCTAAAACCTAGACAGAAACCTAGTTGCGTTGAGTGCACTAAGGAAGATAAGAAATCAGATGAAGTCACTAGGGAAAAGATGAACAAGAAATTAGATGATCCTAAATGTAAAGAGAAGAAAATAAAGATCACACCCTATGATTACAAGAAGGAAAACTGGATTTCCTTGAACATGTTTAAGCCTCAGACATTGTTGACTCCCGAACAAGTTTTCTGGAAAATGGATTTATATAAGCAGAAAGCTGAAAATATTTTTGAAACAAACCCTCCCCTTTGGAAAATGCCTAGAGCGACTGTGTATCCTCCTAATACACCAATGCATCTTGTTCCTAGAACAATTGCCACTAAAAGCAAGACCTTAATTAGTCAATATGTTATCTTTCAACTATTTGTTGATTTTGAGAAAACTTGCAAGAAAAGGATCACACCCACTGGTATAACTGAAGGAGAAAGGAGTTTTGAGCAAACGAAAGAATGTTATTTAACTGAAGTCATGCCTTTCTTTAAACTGCTAAAAGATCATTTTGAAAGTCTTAAAAAGGGAATGAACTTAGACATTAAAGAAATGGAAACGGAGTTTGATGCAATGATAGTTGAGGTTAGTGACTATGAGCGAGCACTAAAATATAATGAGATTGAGAGAAAGAACTTGCATACATTAAATGAGACTCTTATTACTGAATGTGTTGCTCAAGATATGTTTTTCACTGCTACAAATTGTTCTATTAATGCTTCCCAATTTCATGAACTATCTGTTGCCCTGAAAATCTCCCATGATCGTGTCATTGAGCTTGAAAAAACTAATTCTGAACTGAATGAGAAAATTGAACTGGATGATCACGACAATTTGGTTAAACATTTCTCTAAACTAGAAGTTGAGCATTTTAACTTACAACTAAAATATCAACATCTTAAAGAAAATGTCAAAACTTCAAATATCAAGACATCCTCAGATGCTCCAGAGTTTGATGCAGTTTTTCAAATTAACAAACGTGATGAACAGATTCAAGCTCATTGCAACACGATCAGAAAGTTGAAAACCCAAATCTCTCAATTAAAGGGTCAAACGAACAATATGACAGGCTCCCAAATGCCTCCTCCTATAGATTCTCAGTATTCTCAAACGTTTCATCTTCAAAACTTGGTAAATGCATTACAAAAGGAAAACGAAAGTTTTCTAGAAGAAAATGAAAAGGTTAAACGTCATTTCAATGAGTTATTTGAATCAATAAAGGTCACTCGTAACAAAAATAATGAACAAATAGCTTCATTGCAAAAGGAAATTGAGAATCTGAAGAGTCAGGTAAAAGGGAAAATGCCAATGACCAATGGGGAGAATGATGTATCAAAGGTTCACTCTTGTAATAAATATGCTTTGTCTGTGAAATATGTCCCCCTCATCTCAGGAATAACAAACTTGCTATTCAAACATATTTCTCATCCCTTAAGGATTGTCTAGAATGTCTACGTGAGATTGTTGAAGAGGAGAAATTAGAGAAACCACTTGACAATGCAATTGGGCATGCATGCTTATATGCCAAACGATCTCAAGAAATTCTAGAATGCTTAATCACAATATGCCCAAAGTCCTTAGGTGAGAGAGTTAATCCTTTGATTCCATGTTCGATGCCTAGTGCCAAGTATGATATTCATTCGATGCCCAATGTTTTGAATGTGAACCTTAGTGTGCCTTTAAGTAGTTCAGTTTCCAGATCTGTCAATACTAAGAAAGAGAACTCTAGTATGCCTTCTAGGAGTACAAATCTCAGCACTTCTAGCGTTAAAAAAGTGAACCTTGGTGTGCCTGCATGTAATTCAGACCCCAGAACATCTAAACAGGAGATGCAAAGAGTAGCAAAACCAACTAATGTTCCCATTCCCTCTACAGGAGTAATCAGTGACATTAAAGCAAGCAGGTCAAAGTCTCAAGACAATACAAGGAAGGACACGACCTCGCAAGCTAAGAATGTGCATTGGAAGAGAGTAGAAGACCTACCTAGAAACTTTAAGTTTGAGCCGAATAAAACAAATTGTGTTGATTCTAGTATTAGGCATAGGCGTACTGTAATTAATTCGTATTCTGATACTATTTGCAAACCTTGTATTGATGTCTGCTTGAATTCTGTTTCTAATCATGAATGTGGTGTTAATGTTTTGCCTAATGATGTTAATTGTCCAGTTAATATGGTTAATGCTAAAAATCATGCTAAGAAGGCTAAAAGGCAAAAACGAAAGAAAGTTAGAAAACAGTGGAAACCCACAGGAAGAACATTTAGTAAGATAGGCTATCATTGGATACCTGTTGGTCATAGGACTAATCATATAATGCCCACTAGAAAATGGATGCCTACTGGTAGAACTATTCCCTTAAGAAGTGAGCACACCTTGAATAGGGCTAATACAGACACTAGTAATGCATCTATTCATAATGATTCCATTGCCTTAATTTCTGATATGAATGCTTCTATTTTTGATGTGGGTGTTCCAACCATTGTTACTAACCAAATGGAACCCATTCTTGCATGGGGATCCCAATTATCCAGTTATCCACTCTTGTCTGTGTTCAACTGCAGATCGTTCAAATCGTTCTGTGGTACCTGGACTCAGGCTGTTCCAAGCATATGACTGGCGACCGGTCGCGGCTCATGAACTTCGTGAGCAAATTCATCGGGACAGGTAGATTCGGGAATGATCATTTCGGTGCTATTATGGGTTATGGAGATTATGTTGTTGGCAAAAGTGTTATCTCCAGGGTTTACTATGTAGAATGTCTTGGTCATAACTTGTTCTCTGTTGGTCAATTCTGCGATTCTGATCTAGAAGTAGCCTTCAGAAAACACACCTGCTTCGTTAGAGAACTTGATGGTAATGAGCTTTTAAGAGGTTCACGTGGGTCAAATCTATACACCATCTCTATCGAAGATATGATGAAGTCTTCTCCAATTTGCTTGCTGTCAAAGGCTTCTAAAAGAAAGTCATGGTTATGGCATCGTCGTCTCAATCACCTGAACTTCGACACCATCAATGATCTCTCCAGAAAGGACTTAGTTGTAGGTTTACCTAGACTCAAGTATGAAAAGGATCATCTTTGTTCAGCATGTCAATTGGGAAAAAGCAAGAAGTATGCCCATAAACCCAAACCCACTAACTCTGTCACAGAAGTTCTTCATACAATTCATATGGATTTAGGTGGACCAATGAGAGTGCAGAATATCTTTGGGAAGAAATATGTGTTAGTTGTGGTTGATGATTACTCTAGATTCACCTGGGTCAAGTTCTTAAGGACAAAGGATGAAACTCCTGATATCATCATCAAACTCATCAAACAGCTGCAGGTCTGACTTAACAAAACCGTCAGAATTATCCGAACAGACAATGGAACTGAGTTTGTTAACAAACAACTTAGTGAATTTTATGAAAGCATTGGAATCAGCCATCAAAGAAGTGTTCCACGAACTCCTCAACAGAACGGTGTAGTTGAAAGACGAAATCGAACTCTTGTAGAAGCCGCTAGAACAATGCTGATTTACTCAAAGGTTCCAATGTTTCTCTGGGCTGAAGCTATTGCCACTGCATGCTACACACAAAATCGTTCCCTGATTCACACTGTTCATGGAAAAACTCCATATGAACTTGTCCACAACAGAAAACCTAATCTCTCTTTCCTTCGTGTGTTTGGTGCATTGTGTTATCCAACTAATGAGGGTCAAGACTTAGGCAAACTTAGAGCTAAAGCAGACATTGGAGTATTTGTAGGGTATGCACCAAACAAAAAGGGATACCGAATCTACAACAAAAGAACCCGAAATATCATGGAAACAATTCACGTTACGTTTGATGAGCTGACCGGTCAAATGGCTCCTGGATAATCCAGTTCAGGACCCGCACTTCAAAATAGTCCCATTAGTTCATCCCTTGTACCTAATTCTTCTCCAGCAACTCCATATGTACCTCCATCTGAAGATGATTTAAAGAAATTGTTTGATCCTATGTTTGATGAACTTTATGAGCCAAGTACTAATGAGGTGTCGATCCCTACAACAGAGGCTGCTCATATTCCTTTGATTGAAGTCAATCCTTCAGTCTCAATATCATTAAGTCAAGAAGCGCCTGCTGCTGATCCTTCAGTCTCATCAACAAATCATCATTCTTCAAATGTACATCATGGAACTGTTTCTGGCATCAATGATGAAGTTAATCCCTTTGCTACTCCTGAAGATGCTCCATTTGAAAACATATTTGCTCCTAAATCATCATCAGAACCATCTTCTTCAGGAGACATCGACTCTGCTACCTCAGTCCCTCAACAACTGCCACATGAACACCTTAGAAAATGGACTCACGATCATCCACTAGACAACATCATTGGAAATCCCTCTCGTCCTGTATCAACACGGAAACAACTTGCAACCGATGCCTTATGGTGCTTCTTCAACTCCGTACTATCTAAGATCGAACCAAAAGATGTTAAAACCGCCATGAATGAAGATAGTTGGTTCAATGCCATGCAAGATGAAATTCATGAGTTTGATCGACTTGATGTATGGGAGTTAGTACCTGCTCCAGACTGTGCTATGATTATTGCTCTTAAATGGATCTTCAAAGTGAAACTTGATGAGCATGGTGATGTGTTGAAGAACAAGGCTCGATTAGTTGCTAAAGGATACCGTCAAGAGGAGGGTATTGACTTTGAAGAATCTTTTGCTCCAGTTGCTCGAATTGAGGCAATTAGAATCTTTTTGGCTAATGCTGCTAGTAAGAACATGGTAGTCTATCAGATGGATGTGAAGATGGCATTTCTGAACGGAGATCTTAAAGAAGTCGTCTACGTCAGCCAACCTGAAGGATTTGTAAATCAAGAGCATCCTACTCACGTTTATCGTTTGAAGAAGGCTCTTTACGGTTTAAAGCAAGCTCCAAGGGCATGGTATGATACACTGTCAAAGTTTCTTCTATCTACCGGATTTAGCAAAGGAGCAGTTGATCCAACATTGTTCACCAGGAAGTCAGGCAAACATTTAATTCATGTTCAAATTTATGTTGATGATATCATCTTTGCCTCGACTGACCCCAATGAGTGTGACCGTTTTTCAAATGAAATGAGTTCAAAATTTCAAATGTCAATGATGGGACAAATGTCATTTTTCTTGGGATTACAAATTGCACAAAGTCCTAGAGGCATCTTCATAAATCAAAAATATGCAACTGAAATCTTAAAGAAATTTGGATTTGATTCAAGTGACCCTGTTGACACTCCCATGATTGATCGAACCAAACTAGATGAGGACCACTCAGGGATCATGGTAGACCAAACGAAATATCATAGTATGATTGGATCCCTGATGTACCTCACAGCTAGTAGACCAGACATCTTGTTCGCTGTTTGCATGTGTGCTAGATACCAGACTAAGCCTACTAAAAAGCACCTTGAAGTAGTTAAACGGGTCTTTTGGTATCTCCAAGGAACCATCAATATGGGACTATGGTACCCGAAGGACACCGGTATGTCACTAACGGCCTATGCAGATGCTGATCATGCAGGTTGTCAAGATACACGTCGAAGTACGTCTGGAGGTGCTCAGTTCTTGGGTGATAAGCTTGTGAGCTGGTCTTCAAAGAAGCAAATGAGTACTTCTATTTCCTCTACAGAGGCTGAATACATAGCCATGTCATCTTGTTGCGCTCAAATATTATGGATGAGATCTCAATTATCTGACTATGGCTTTGAATTCAACAAAATCCCTCTGTACTGTGATAATAAAAGTGCTATTGCTCTCTCATGCAACAACGTACAACACTCAAGAGCAAAGCACATCGACATTCGACACCATTTCATCAGGGAACAAGTGGAAAAAGGTGTGGTGGAACTCTATTTTGTGAGGTCTGAATATCAGTTAGCAGACATCTTCACCAAAGCTCTTCCAAGAGAACGTTTTGAGTTCATACTTCCACGACTAGGCTTGAAAAGCCTTCAACCAGAAACACTCAAACGTCTTCAGGAGGAAGACAAGGAGTAAAGGTCTATGCTCATCTATCTCTTGTATATATCTATTCGAAAAACAAAATACAAAATTATAAAACCCTCAAAAATCAAATAGAAAAATATAAAACCTTCAAAATCCATAAAAATCTGAAAAATTCGAAAATTCTTCAAAAATTATTGTCAATTTGTTATGTTTTTTTTTTCGGTTCGACTATATCTACGGTCTTTGTGCTGTCATTCAAAGAATGACACGGGACTTTAGATGCTGTTCGAACTCTTAAAAAAAAATCAAAAAAATCAAAAATTATTTTGAGAGAAAGAGGAAAAAATGGTTTATTGTCATTTCAGGCAGTAACCCGCTTTTTTAAAGAAAGAACAGAGCCATTCTTTATCATGTTTTTCAAAATTCCATGCTCTGATTCTATAAACATTTATCTGCTGAAAACTAACTGCTTTGAAAAATAACTCAGTCTCTATTTTTGATAATCATCTGGACTTATTTGTCAAAATATCAATCTCTCAATCAACAACCTATGTCATTGATTGAGGGGGAGAATGATTTCAATTAAATTAAAAAGTTATTTGGCATTCAATTGTTTTCAAAAGATATTCATGCATGTTTTATCAATGGAGTTTAAAGTTTTAAAATCCGATCCTTATCAGTTAAAACGCTTTCATAATCAAGTCACAATTCTCCTTAAAAGCTTTCAAAATCAATTTAAATCTATAAGAGATCACAAATCTCAAATGATTTGATAATTGTGATCGGGGGAGAATGTGTGATTTAAATTGGATTTAAACTGATAATTCGGTAAATGGTTTTATAAGGATGTACATGCTATCCTTCCCACATGTGACAAACGATTTCAAATTTTCCATGCACATGTTGAGGAGGAGCATCTATCTTAAACCTATGATTTGAAACGTGATCACTTATCTCAATGTGCAGGTTCCCTCTAGTATGTGCAAAACTCTTTTCAAACCTAGAAGCACATATTGAGGGGGAGCAAAATCATGAAAACCTCATCCTTCCCCAAAATGCTTTATCTACTTGATTCGATTAGGGAAGTGATGTTGATATCTTTTAGAAAATGGTAATCAAAGAAGTTAATTCTTCCTCTTGCCTCCGTGTGCAAAACAATTTCAAACATTTGATGCACATGTTGAGGGGGAGCACTTGTTCTAAAAATATCAAAAACAATTCAGGTACAAAATGTTTTGACAATATATCACCAGTATCTGGATTGATTTTCAAATGGTTTTCAATTGGTTCCAAATGGCAGATGAACAATACCAAATAGACCGACCTACTTTACGTTATGTACGGTGATATAAGGATGATAAGGTTAGGTATGTGTTCCCATGATCCGCCAGAACCGGAGGGATCTACCCAGGGACTATCCACTAGTTAGTGTAGAGTTCTTAGGTATGATGATAAAAGGAGAAAAATGAGAAATGGGAAGAGTGCGGACTGAGATAGAGCTAGTACTGGAACAAACCTAACAAGGTTCTAGCTATGAAGTCTCGGTAAGCACTGAAGGGGTTGAAGAATGAAAAAGAATCAAATGAGATAAGGGTGAAAACAAATAGCCCTCCATATATTCAACCTTAGGGCAGAAACCGGGTTCAATTCATATGCTACTGATGGTAACATCGGTATTGAAGACAAGACGTCATGGACCCAGTGACGCACTATACTTCAACTTTCCAAAACCACTCAAGTTCCTCTTAAAAGGACTTGTTTCATTCTCACGGGGAACCGACATTATCTATCGACTTTCTCTTAGAGATTGTTGATATTGAAGAAGGAGACCCTCTCCCTAGTCTCTGGCACAGGAACCAAATATGCACATATAGAGTCTAGAGCCACGAGATCATCTATAAATATCATTAGGACACTTTCAATGAAGACTCTCTATTTCACACAATGTGGAAAGAGAGATTATATCTTGAGTCCTACGCATTATCCTTGTGGTATTGCCAGAACATCTGAGTGATATGCAAACATATTCACAATGAAGATGGAAAGCCCTCTGGAGCCAACATCTAACAAGATCCTGGTGGGTGGCATGTGAGATCTATTCAATAGATCAACCATGTGACAACTGAACAGAAACAATGGGGCGATTCAATCTTTTGAATCAACCCTGGTTCAGGTTATGGATTGACGGATACCTTTGAAAAACCGGTCATTGTGCTTAAAAACTCTTTTCTTTAGCACATTGATCGTGTTCGAATATTTCAAATCAAAAGGTGTTTTATGATTGATAATTGATTTTCATTAAAACCTTCGTTGCATTGCAAAAACAATTTCTATTGAGCAATACACGATTGTCTTTCAAATCTCTTTTCATCAATCAGTGAATTTCTATTCGCTGGTTCACTCACTCCGTGTTGTCTTCTTTGAGATGTTCCGGTTTGAGAACAGCTAGAGCAGCTGCGAAACCCTGTCAAGGAAATTCTTCGGAATTATACCTGATCACAGGCAGTACTTGTACTGATCAACGGGGAACCGTGGGCCGTGTACCTCAATTCAACGAAAGTGATCAAAGACACTTTCGTGTGCTTTATTGCTAACTGTTTTATGCAGGTACATCCTACGTTTGCAGCTGATCAGAATGAAGCGGTCAATCCATAGCCGCATGCTCACACTACACATTCATCTCAAAAGAAATCATGATAAGTGCATCAATGACTATGATATTTTCACTCCATGCTTCTGCTACGCTGCTGCCAATATCATGAATCAACAAAAACTTCCGCTACTCTGATATGAAGATTTCATGATCCAGAATGTGAGCATGTCGGTCCGAAAGTCACAACATCACATAATACCAACACCACAATGGATGTCTCAGAGATTTTTGTTAGCTGATGATCTTAAAAGCTGGCTTAAAATTATTATCACGTGGATCAGTAAAAGACCTCCACTTGGATTAACCAAACATGCAATGAGTAGAATCAATGACTACGAGCTTCAGAGCAAAGTACTACATCAAGAATGCAAGAACAATTGTTAATGTAATATCTGATTGTATTCAATGTATTTTTAGTATATGTTTGAGGTGACCTCCCTTAGGGGGAGATTGTTAGGAATTAGAAATTCCAGGTATTAAAGAGTCGGTCACCTTAAGTATATGTAATCATTAGAAAGCTCGTAGTCGTAGTTATTTCAAGCTAAGTAGTATTTAGTTAAGTATCACCGTGGAGGACGGACGGGTCTTTACCCACTGTATGCCTGATCCACAGCCCGTTGTGTGGCGTTTTATGTAAGACTATAAATACTCTCTACCTCCCAAGGTAGAGAGTTGGAGCTCATAATAATATTTTCTTTCTCTCACTATAGTTCCCAACTCTCTTCCTTTCTCTCACTAGAACTTTCTCTCTCTAACATACTTATACGCCTACTTTGATCATGGTTTAGAGTGTTTGTGAAATCCAATATCTTACATTATTAAATTCCTTTTTGCTCATTTTTAATCGACTCTCTTCTTCTTGTTCCCATTCTTCCTCACAATCATATACAATAACATGAACAATGGAGGAATCCACCAAAACTTAAGCACTATACAACTTTGGATTTTCTTTGAGAGCTGTGTGTAGAACACGTGGATTATTGTAGCCAAGAGCAAAACTTTTTGTACCATAAAATTTGGTTTTAAAGTTAAAAATTTGTATTTGTTTAACTGGCTCCCCATTTTTGTAAACAAGATTTTTAAAATATATTAACTTTTCTTCTAGATTGATGATTTCATCAAGGTAAGAATCAATTCGTTCCCTAGACTTTTTCTTATAGTCAGAAAAGTTTCCTTGAAAAATTGACATCTCCACATTTGTTTTTGAAAGTTCTGTTGTAAGATGTTCAACTTGTTGTTTGAGTTCAAAGTTTTCTTTTTCAATTTTCGACACCAAGTCATTGTTGGAAACAATCAATTATCGCATCTGATGTTGTAAGTCTTGTTCTTTCAAATAAGATTTTTGAAATGCTACTTCAAAACTTGGTTCACGTTTACTTTTATTTTTAAAGTTTGTAAGTTGTATTTTACAACTCTCAAGTTCATTTGTTAATGACTCAATCTTTGCATTTTGGGTGCTATTAATTTCATTGCATTTGGAAATACGAGATTGGGTGGTCATGACTAAGGCCATAAGTTCTGGATCTTTATCATTTGAAGTTTCAATCTGTTCAATTTGATCATTGGTATATTTTTCAATTGGATCATCAAATGTAACTACTGGGTTAATCTGATCATCTTCTTGTGGAGATAGCAATGAATCATTTTGAATAGATTACTCCTTGTCATGTGCAGATGCAGTTGGAGACACAATTTCATGTATGAGACATGTATTTGGATTGGGTGCCTGAGACAGGCCATCAGTATCATAAACTGGGCTCGCGTCACTCATATGAAGTTCATGCATGTTAGCCATTAAAATGACAGCTGCATTTGCTTCCAAATCTTCCATGTCATCATCTGATCCTGCATCAGCCATAAAACTGTGTTCTTTATCTGAGAGAGTGCCACCTGCTTTGTCTTTAAGTGCTAAGAGTAGGGCCTGCTTATGATATTCATTGCCTCATTTCCTTGGTTATGGTCAAGCATTAGCTAAATGACCCGTGCCACTGCAGTTATAGGATTTGATGACGACCTTTCTTTTTTGTGCATTCCCAGTTTTAACAATCTCAACCCTTTCTTTGAGGATCACCTGCGTTGTTTGCATTTCCAGTAGTTCCAGTGATCACTTTTCCATAACCTGAATTTCCAGCAAATCCCTGAGTAAATCCTTATCGTCCCTATGATCGACTTTGCACTTCAACCCGTCCACCTTGCACTACAACTTGATTTCGTGTGTTTGATGAGTTTTGGAGATGATTGTTTGACTGATTGGAAAATCTGCTAAAAGCCCTGGCAAGGAATGCAAATCCTTCATTCAATGCTGCAAATGCCTCATCATCTTCATCGTTTTCTTGTGCATAGTACACTGTGTCTTTGTTATCATATGGAACAATTTGACTATTGGTTGAATGTTGTTGTGAGTCATATGGAACGATTTGGGTGTTGGGTGATTACTGAGGATTGGTAAAGTTTTTTTGGTGTTGAAAAAATGCGTGATTGGTTTGTGGAAATGGAAATGGATAAGACTGAGCCATGAGTGCTAATGATTTTGGAGGTGTAGGAAGTTAAAGCATTCCACGATAGCTCGATCTTTTTCAACTTCAGATTGATGATGCTTCAAATAATTAAACAACAACCCATATTTCACATCGTGAATGTTCTCTTCCTGACAAACAAAATTTACATATTTCTGCCAATCTGGACCTAAGGAGTTTAGAAACTTTGTATTAACAGCAATCCTTGGTAAAATAACGTTGTTTCTTTCTAGGTCATTGACTATGTTGGTGAAACGATGATAGTGTGATTCTAAGGACTCATGTGGGTCAATACTGAACATATAAAATGCGTGATACAATTTAGATTCCATGTCAATTTGGTTTAGCTCAGTGCCTTCCATTAGGAGGTGTACATGTTCCCACATAGCCTTTGTTGTAGTCTGAGAGTAAACACTTCGGTAGATTAGACTGGGTATACCAAGAAGAATAATCTGCATTGCAATTTCATCTGCCTCATGGTGAAATATTTGATCTGGAATAAGTTGACTTTCTGGAAGGACTATCACAGTGTCGGGTCTTGGTGGAACAACATTTGGATCCCTGGAACCGTTGTAGTAGGCATTTCGAAAGGTCCTTCAAGTACCACTTTCTTCATGTATTTTCCATGAGGTTTTCTGAGTTCCATGAACTTTAAGAATCGACTAGCCCATTGAACATAGTTCCTGCGTGTGAGCATTGGTGGCTTTCCATGGATCCAGCTTCATGTATTGATTGTTGACTACTTATAGCTTCACACATTTGAGCAAACCAATGTGGTTGTTTTTGTTGTGTAGGAAGTTGTTGCACAGGAAATTGTTGTGAAGGGTAATATTATTGCTGAGGATATTGTTGTTGTTGATTGTATTGCTGAGCAAAGTAGTTGAAATACGGTGGTTGAGACATGATTAGTTGATTTAAATTGTGTAAAGATGGTGGATCTTGTAGACGATTAAGAAGTGTGTTGTAGTGTTGATAATGTATGGTACTTGGCTTTAAATTAGAAAGATGTTTGAAATTCTAACAAATCCGAAACTTTTGAACAAATCCGAAAGTTACTATAGAAAATTCACAAATCCGAAACTTCTGTAGCAAATACGAAAGGTAACAAATCCGAAGAATTAGAAACAAATCCGAAAGTGTGAAAATCTGAAAGTTTTGAAACAAATTCAAAAAATATACAAATCCGAAAGATTTGAAACAGATCCGAAACTTTTCTTCCAATTTGTACAAATTAGAAGAATTTCCCAAAGTCCAAGTGTTTCTCAAACTTATACAAGAGAGAGAAGCACTGAGTAATCTAGTAACTTTGAAGATGCTGAAGTATTCTCAAATCCGAAAAATGTCCGAAAGTTAGGGTTTGACAAATCCAAAATTTTCATTTTCATCCGAATTCGAAAGTTAGGTTTTCGCGACAAATTCGAAAATTGTATAAAACTTTCAAACAACCTAAATTTCAGCGACAAAGATTTTCAAACATGATTTCTTGTACAACTAAGCTTAAAAACAATCTAACTTAATGAAAGTTGCAAACTTTAACATTTTCAAGAATTTTTGCACAAATCTGAAACTTAGTTATTTCAAACTTTTAGAATAAAACACTTGACTTTAAACCACAAAGCTTGAAACTTTCTTGTTTTACTATGTTTGTAACACTTATTTGTGATCAAAAGAGTGCTAAAACAAAGAAAGAAAATAATAAAAATAACCAAATTCGAAAAGAAACGTGTAGTTCAAATTCAAATAATATTCGAATACACACAAAAACACTTCTAAACCGACTTCTAGCAATTGATACCACTTGTTAGGTCACCATATTGACACACACAAGCTTATATTTTAGTGGGAGAAAGTTACAGAGAGAGAATGGAAGGAACAAAGTATGCTTAAGGATGATAAAGTGTAAATTGCATAAAATGAACCAACCACCTCAAATGAGGTGTTTACAATGTTTATATAGTTGTAGCATTAGGGCAACGCCCTTAATGGGCTTTCTAGATACTTCTACACGGCACATGGGCTTACTACATGAGTCGTGGGCTTTTATAAACATATAAGCCTAATTAATAAACAACCTATTACATAAAACTAATGACCAGCACTTTATATTGATTACACGTAATCCCAACACGTTTATAATCCTAACAATCTTCCCCTAAGGGGTGGTCATTCTTAAAGTGTGTCACTGTGATTAGGTCTTTTGTAATCTTGTGCTTGAACCTTGTGTGATGTAATAGGATAGTCTTGATTATTTGCTTCTTTAAGCTTTGTGATCTTTAATGGAATATCGTGTTCTTTCTTGAATTTGATCAACATCTTCTTAAGGTAGTCGTTGCGTCTTCTCCAACATACTCACACAACTTGAAAGTATTTGATCTTCATACTTATGTCTTCCTCGCTTTTATACTTGAACTTGTTCTTGATACTATTAATTAGCTCTTGACTTTGAATTGACTCTTTGTATCTATCTTGATTTTTTCTTGAACGTTCTTAATTTGAGCTTGTTGAGGAAGAAACATGTAAGTATGAGTAGTTGGAGATGAAGATGTTGATGTTCATGGTGGTTCTTTAGGAGCGGTGCCATTCATCAGTGCCTGCACAATTATGGTAGATAATAATGACGTTAGACCAATCGATCATTGTTGACCTTTTCATAAAGAGTCGTTCCACTACGATTGTTCTACCGATGAATGTCTTGATTTCATTCACCTTGGTCAGGCGAATCAGCCTCCAAATCCTATTAAGAAAGGTTTTCAATACATTGGATAAATCCAAGTATAGACCTACGTCATCAGGATTCGATTCATGAAAGGAATATCCTTGGTAAAGTTTCTAGCTCTAAGTGTTTGGATATCTAGAACAGATGCATCCTAAGAGGCTAGCAACATTTTAGAATCTTTACACTTGACGTTACCATATATTGGATGCCCTCAAGTAAGCTAACAACAATCTAGGTTAGCCGCTAGAGTACACCTAAGTATCACTCCACGATTGTAGATCGTTTGAAATAAATTTACCATCGTAACGAACATCTATGCTTAATCCATAAAGGATTAACTAGGAGACCCACTGTCAGTGTTGTTTGATGTTGACACTGGCGGGTTTTCCATTCAACTATCGAGGTTCACAAGTGCTATTCCACTATGAATGGTCTAGCAAGATTACATGATCTGCGAAGGACTCTTAAGTACAACTTATGTTCTTATTGGTGAACAACAAGTGTAATATGGAATTTTTCCTATCAAGATTTTATTTGTAAATTTGTTTCAGTTCTAGACTCAATTAAGTGCGTTTTGGTTTTAGTGAGCGGATGCTGGAGCAGATTACCACCTTTTCAATATCAACACATCTCAGAATGATAGGTCAATAGATTACGTGTTTAATCTTCGTGAGAAATGAAACAAGAATATATTGAGAGAAAATTGAGTGGTTGGAAACGAGTTGTGCATTGCATCACTAGGTCTATGATGTCTGTCTTCAATACCAGTATCATCTTTGTGATAACCGATAACATATGTATTGACCTGGTTTTTGCCTAAGTGTATGAGGGGTTTTCAGTTCTTTAACCCTTTCATAACTCATTTCTTTTTCATTCTTCAACCCCTTCAATGCATGTCATTTCGTCCTTACTATCACCTTGGTGTGATTGTTCCAGTGATAGCTCTTCAATTGATAACATTATTCCTTTTGCTCAATCGTCTGCTTGACCTACAGACTTCTATTCTAACTAGTGGAATGTCTTTGGGTAGGTCCCTTTGGCTTTGGATGGACCATGAGATAAAAATTATAACCTAAACCACCTTATTTCTCCACGAACATCAGTGTTGGTTTGGTGTAACGCCGTAGCCATGAAACCATTTATAAAATCAATCAATAGTGTTATAAGAAAACTTGTTTATTTAACACCTTGAGAGTTTTTTTTGAAGAACTACTCCCCTTATACATGTGCTTATGAAGTTTCAAAGATTCAAAAGATTTTGCACACGGAGGAATGAGTACGTACGTTATTCTTTTCGAGCGTTGATCACAATTTTTCATAATTTAATCACGTTTTCTCCCACTCAAAAATAGCATATTTATGATATTTTCTATATCGACTAATAAAATGTTTTATGAAATTTATAGAGAGAAGAACGGATCATATTTGCATAAAATTGGAAACATTTTCTTTTTATACTTCCCCTAACAAAATATAGTACATTTTGAGGTAGTTTCTAAGAAAGTTTTGGTCGGTAGTTATTTAATTATATTTGTACCGATTGTGAAAGATTTTGAGAAGTCTTTTTAAAGTATCTTGAGAAATGGTACACAAAATTATGATGATTTCTCACCATTTATATGAATAGCGCACTGAAACGTACACTAGGGCTCACTTTTTTGAAATTCTGAGTTGTACACTGAAATGTAAACAAGTTATTTTTAAGAACGAGTCCTAAACTAAAATACTTGTAAGTCAATTTTAGAAAGAAAAAATATTAGAAACGACATGTTTTAGAAAATATTATTTGGATAATTGAAGAACTCTCGCTCAAACATATTTACATTTTCGTATCATTCTTGAATGACATTTCTAGAAACGTAAATAATATCGATTATACGAGACATGTTGTGAAAAGAATATTTTTGAATTTTGTGAGTTTTACAATGTTTTTTTTGAAAATTTATAGTTTTGTATTTTCTTTTTGCTGATTTTTCAAACTTTGTATTTTGTTTTTGAACAATATTTATAGCGAAGCTTTTGAGATAGAATCAAGAAGATTTGAGAAGTCCTTCTAACTACTCAGGAGTTAGGCTTCGCATTCCAATTCGATAAACTAGATACTAAAACCTTTCTTTTGGAAGGACTTTTGTAAATAGATCAGCGAAGTGGTAATCTGTCTTCACGAAATATAATTCAACGGAACCTTTTTTTACATGTTGTTTAATGAAGTGGCAGCGGAAAAAAATATGTTTTGTGCGAGAATGTTGTATTGGGTTGCACGAGATGGCTATGGCACTCTTCGAGTCACAATACATAGGTATTTTATCGAAGATAAAGCCATAATCCGTCAGTTGTGTACGCATCTAGAGGACTTGCTTACAACATGCAAATAAAGACATATACTTGGCCTCTGCTGTAGACACAGCAATATAATCATGTTTCTTTGATGACCAGGTGACTAGCTTCTCATCCAAGAATTGTGCACCACCTGGTGTGATTTTTGCTGTGTCTTAACACCCTACACGGTATACATCTGAAAATGCAATTGGTTTGATTCTGGAATCATTCGGATACCAAAGTCCCATATTAGTGGTCCTCCTAAGGTATCGAAAGATCCGTTTGACCTCTTTTAGTTGTGCTTCGGTAGGCCTTGCTTGAAACCATGCTAATAAACAAACAACAAATAGAATATCATGTCTACTGCCTGTTAGATACATTAGAGAACCTAACATGCTTCGATATTTCTTTGGTTTGATGGGTTTTCAATGTAAATCAAAATCCAGTTTGGGTGTAGTAGCCATTGTTGTGCCAACGTTGTCACACGATTCCGTGTCATGTTTTTTCAAAATCTCCAAGGTATATTTGGATTGGTTGATAAAGATACCACGTGGGGATTGGTGTATTTGTAAACCAAGGAAAAATTCAATTTCCCCCCATCATTGACATCTCGAATTTGCTCTTCATTAAGTTTGCAAATTGGTTTGAAAGATTCGGATTAGTGAAGCCAAAATGATGTCATCCACATAAATATAAACAATCAAGATGTCATTGTCGTATCTTTTTGTGAAAAAAGTGGGATCAACCATACCTTTGGTAAATTTGTTTTTGATAAGGAAAGAAGAGAGTTCATCATACCACACCCTTGGTTCTTGCTTTAGGCTATAAACAACCTTCTTTAACCTATAAACTTTTTCGAGGTGTTCCATATTGATACGCGTACAACGCGCGTTCGGGGTCAAAGGAAACTTCCTTTTCTTCGAGGAAGCTTTTCAACCACCTATGCAGTGAACCTAATCGTTGTAGTGTAGTATTAGGGTAAGCCTCGAGATTGATATCGTTCTTTAGGGGAATAGGAATGCTAGTGAGAAATTACTACGCTAAGGTTGGGGTTGAGGAAGATTATTTTTTTATCTTTTTATATTTTTTTAAAAATTAAAGGTACGATCTCGGGGTATTGGATTTGGGGGGTGGTACTTCTACCGATTACTCTAATTATCTAATTATCTAATCTAAGGGGTAGTCTATGTCTATTGAAGTGTGCTTGTATGATGATTAAAGATGTGACTACCTAGATACTATTACTCCCTAGTTATCTTTTATTGATGGTTGAATTGTCACGTCCTTATTCTTAACGCGTTGTGTTTTCTAAGGTCGTAGGGTGTGCTTTTATCCTTAACTCTTTGAAGCTACCTAATGTTAATGACTACGAAATCTCTAGGATTCATAAACTTAACACTAAGGTTATCTTTGGATATTTAGCCTACAATTTCACTAGTAACTATAAGCTAAGGTTCAACAAAGATTAATCAAGCATTAAAAACACAACGATGACTTTAAGCACTCCTAAGCCAATTACAATCAAGATAAGAGACAACCAATCAATATTCAATAACTAGGTTTCATAGATCTAAGAAAACACACAAGTAAATTAGTCGGACATGTTAAACATGGAAGCATACACACATTAAATTGAAGACATAATGAAATCAAGGGAATAAATAACTTATCTCGATGTAAAATAGGGAATTAGAACCCTAAAATACTGTCCTAGACGGACTACAATCGTTTTAGGTTTTTACTCGACAAGTCTACCTCTCTAAAAGTCTGAAAATTTGAATTCTATATCTAGAGTTACAACTGCGACGACGTCACCTTTTAATTGTGACGCCATCAGATCACCGCCATTAGGGTTTTGTTTTGGCCAAGTCAACTTTGGGACGGCGTCACGTTGTGGTTGTGACACCGTCAGCTTCAGCTTCTGACGTCGTCTGAATCTGGATCTAGGCCGTCTGAGGAGAAAAGTCTTCGTGACACCCTACTCTTCAAAGCCTGACGCCGTCAGGTGCAAAATAGCAAATTCGCTCCTGAGCCGTCACAAATATAGGGACGGTGTCGCCCTTTGTTTCTGATGCCGTCGGGTGCACTTCCAGCAGCTTGAGTGTCTTGATCTTGACTTTAGCCATTTTCTTCACATATTCACGCCTTTTCGTCCAAATAAACATCATTCCAACATTTTGCCTTCAAGAGACCTATAAAGTGAAAAGGAACGAAATTAAGCAGTAACGGATATAAAAGTGGGCAATTAAGGGCTTAAATGACCCCTTAAAAGTGTACGTTTTAAATCCTTATCAAATATCCCTACACTTGGTATTTGCTTGTCCTCAAGCAAATGTGATTTTGGTCAATCAATTTATAAGTTAGGGGGCATAAAGCAATGGTTTAACATAATTCATAACAAGTATAAGCCCTGCAAAAGTCATAACAAGTACGGAAATTATATACTAGCACCTCACAAGTAGTGTTTGGATACTCTCATCTCTCGGGTGTATATGAAATATATCAAATGGAAATGGAAGATAAACCTCATTTACCGGTCATAGTACATATATTACCATAGGCTTGAGACTAGATCAAACCTCCACCGCCTTGGCGTAAGCACCTAGGAAAAACTATCTAAGAGGTCTTTTAAAGGGTTGTAACGTTAGGCTTACGGTTAGGGAAACAAATGGTTTGGTTGGATAGGCGATTTAGTCGTGGCAAGTCAAAAATCTTTATGTTACAAGCATGAGAAGAATGGCGTTGCTAAGCCAAGACTCGACTCTCTAAACTCTAGAAAACTTTGAAACAAACAAACATAAATATAAAAATAGATGTAGGATGGCAACCCGTATGTTTTTTTTTTTCCATACACTTTTACTCTACCGTCCTCTATGGTAACATCAAAATATAAGGGATTTATAGGCACATCCCTACACTTGAGTTTTTATTACTCTAACACTAATTTGACCTAAATTGAAAAGATCAAAACACTTGGAGTACATTATTACGTAGATAAAGGGAATGTGAATTTAACGTTCTTTCCCGTCACTCCATAAAATTTAACTTTACCCATGAGTCCCAATCATCCTAAAACTGTATACAAAGGATATGATTCGACTTAGCAACTTATGCAAGTAACTAGATAATTGAACTAAAAGTTAGTGCATACAAGGTAGGCTAAGGCGATTTGGGTGTACATTTGGGGGTGGATTGTAAACAATGCTCTTCATTGATATTCCGGAAAACCGAAACATCACGAGAACCGCGAAAAGGATAGGCTCTGAGGGGTTAACTAGGGGTATCGTATAGTAAAGATGAGTACAACGCAAAGGTATGGGGGAATTACTCAACCGATGTGGAAGAAGTAATTATAATACGGGTATCAAACAAGGGTTATCCTAATGCCTCTTATTATTTAGTTATTCCTAACTACACAAGTGTAGTCTCACTAGCGATCTCGGGATGCATCACAAAACAAGTTCTAGAATCTATTATACTACCGGTACACTCTCGAAGCATTAAAGGTGAATGCTTTAATTCCTACAAATCTAGGGGCGAACCTCACATTTTTGGGGTGAAATTTGAGTGGTAAAGTTTTTTGTGCTAGTCATATAACTTCCTATCCATAAGACGCTTTATTAAGACTAAAGACCCACTCCTACATGTCATGAAATTTTTTAAATTTGGTGCTAAAATTACCCTAACCGATATTTTTCATGGTTTATTACACAAATGAAATTAGACAAGACAAATAATCAAGGATAAGCATAGTTTCAAAGTTCCCGTTTTATTCTCCCTCTACACTTAAACTGAACATTGTCCCCAATGTTTCCCGAAAGTATCAAAGTTATGATAATGGAAGGTAATTAAAAGAGAAAGAAACTAATATTCCCCTGATTAGCTCGGTAGGATCTGTGTGAAGTAGTGGTTAAATTCTTTCCAAGAAGAATGTATGCGTGAAAAGCTCCATCCAATCTTATGTTTCTTCTTCTTGATAAATAAAACCTGCACACTTTAAGAAAATAGACGAAACCTTCGCGTAAAATCGGTGGTAAAACTATATATGACTCTACTAAACTAGGATATAATGCTTGTGGAATGGATGTTTGCAGATTTTCTGGAAAATTAAGACCTGAGAAATTCCAAAAATTTATAAGTAGCACAGAAAACGAGAGAAAGTTAGATAAGCTGTTTCTGCTCCTCATGACGCGGTCAGGTAGCGAATCTGACGCCGTTAGGTTATCCTGACAGAAACTGGTCTGCTGCGTTTTTCTGGAAAAATTACATCTTTAGAATCTGGAAAAATTCCTGCAAAACATCCATTATGACTCGATACAAGCATTTGACTCTAACAAACATATATATATATATATATATATATATATATATATATACATATATATATATATATATATACATATATATATATATATATACATATATATATATATATATATATATATATATATATATATATATATATATATATATATATATATATATATATATATATATATATATATATATCTTTTTCAAGAATTGTAATTATCATGTTCACGTTCTTTTAAAAATGTGTGTAATCTTCCCTAAACTTATCCTTTTTGTAAAATACCTTTATATGTAATTAAGACGAAGTTAAAGACAAAATAAAGCATTTTTACAAATTCAAACATGAGAATAAACAATCAATGAACAGATATGACACACAAACAAGCAAACAATTAAGCATGGGTTGCCTCCCATGAAGCGCTTTTCTTTATTTATGAGTCTTGTAGCTAGACTCGAAGTCGTGCCCCTACTTTCCCCTTATTTTAGAAGCCCATTCGATTTCCTTAACTCTTCTCTCATCACGAATATATTCAGGGCCTAACTCTAGACAAGCGGTGTAGTAGACCTTGTTCTCCCAATCCACTTCAAAGGCCGGAATGTTGTCTACATCAAGATCATTAATACCCTCAAACTTCATATTTTTGTAAGGCATTATATATTCAACACACTCGGTCCCGTTTGAGAACTTGGCTATTCCTTCCTCTTGATCATAAACCATCTTAGATTCCTCAATAAATGGTCTCCCAAGTATCACATCTCCTAAAAACCCATCAATGATGCCCATAACATTTTCCAAGATCATGAAATCACACCTATATGTGAAGTTACCTACGAAGACATGAAACCTTTAACCTTCCCAACATAGTTACTCATTTTCCTAGGGTAAAAGGGGTCCCTCATAGGTCCTAACTTTTCGCTCATGATCCAATTGTAATAGAGCCTAGACATTATGTTCATGGGTGCCGTATAGTCTATGTAAGTGTGATCCCTATATGAGTACCCAATCATGCACGGTATCTTAATGTTTTTAGGGCCACCACTTTTTATGGGAGGCTCGAAAGGTGGTCGCGGGAAGTTAACTACGTTATAGTGATAGGCGGTTTCCTTCCCGTTAGGGTATGAATCGAAATACCCCCAGTTCCTCCTCCTCCTTACTACCCACCATAATTTCTAATACCTTATAATCTCCTTCTTCTAATTCATCCTCCGAATCGCTTGAGGTCGAATCACTATCTAAAGTACTAGTGGATTCCTTAAGGGCTTCCTCAAGTGCACTTTCAATTATCCTATTCAATTTCTTAAGCTCTCCAATTTTACTAACAATACGAGCTCGAAGTTGGTTGGCAAAGGTTGGATCAAGTGGTGGGTATTTGTTTGATGGTAGGTTGTTGTTTGGTGGGTTATCACCTTCCATGATGAAAAGTGATAGGGTTACTAACAATTTCACGAAGAAGGGGATAGACTACGAGGAAGCTAAAAATAAGAAAAAAAGTCTTACTTGATAGGAATCAAGCAAGGAAACCTAAACGAGATAGAGATCTAACTAGCTATTATATTCCCCGGCAGCGGCGCCAAAAACTTGATACGCGTACAACGCGCATTCGAGGTCAAAGGAAACTTCCTTTTCTTCGAGCAAGTTTTTCAACCACCTAGGCAGTGAACCTAATCGTTGTAGTGTAGTATTAGGGTAAGCCTTGGGATTGATATCGTTCTTTAGGGGAATAGGAATGCTAGTGAGAAATTACTACGCTAAGGTTGGGGTTGAGGAAGATTATTTTTTTTATCTTTTTATATTTTTTTAGAAAATTAAAGGTACGATCTCGGGGTATTGGATTTGGGGGGTGGTACTTCTACCGATTACTCTAATTATCTAACTATCTAATCTAAGGGGTAGTCTATGTCTATTGAAGTGTGCTCGTATGATGATTAAAGATGTGTCTACCTAGATACTATTACTCCCTAGTTATCTTTTATTGATGGTTGAATTGTCACGTTCTTATTCTTAACGCGTTGTGTTTTCTAAGGTCGTAGGGTGTGCTTTTATCTCTAACTCTTTAAAGCTACCTAAGGTTAATGACTACGAAATCTCTAGGATTTATAAACTTAACACTAAGGTTATCTTTGGATATTTAGCCTACAATTCCACTAGTAACTATAAGCTAAGGTTCAACAAAGATTAAGCAAGCATTAAAAATACAACGATGACTTTAAGCACTCCTAAGCCAATTACAATCAAGATAAGAGACAACAAATCAATATTCAATAACTAGGTTTCATAGATCTAAGCAAACACACAAGTAAATTAGTCGGACATGTTAAACATGCAAGCATACACACATTCAATTGAAGACATAATGAAATCAAATGAATAAATAACTTATCTCGATGTAAAATAGGGTATTAGAACCCTAAAATACTGTCCTAGATGGACTACAATCATTTTAGGTTTTTACTCCACAAGTCTACCTCTCTAAAAGTCTGAAAATTTGAATTATATATATAGAGTTACAACTGCGACGACGTCACCTTTTAATTGTGACGCCGTCAGATCGCCACCATTAGGGTTTCGTCTTGGCCAAGTCAACTTTGGGACGGCGTCACGTTGTGGTTGTGATGCCGTCAGCTTCAGCTTCGGACGTCGTCTGAATCTGGATCTAGGCCGTCTGAGGAGAAAAGTCTTCGTGACACCCTACTCTTCAAATCCTGAAGCCGTCAGGTGCAAAATAGCAAATTCAATCCTGAGCCGTCACAAATATAGGGACGGCGTCGCCCTTTGTTTCTGATGCCGTCGGGTGCACTTCCAGCAGCTTGAGTGTCTTGATCTTGACTTTAGCCATTTTCTTCACATATTCATGCCTTTTCGTCCAAATAAGCATCATTCCAGCATTTTGCCTTCAAGAGACCTAAAAAGTGAAAAGGAACAAAAATAAGCAGTAACGGATATAAAATTGGGCGATTAAGGGCTTAAATGACCCCTTAAAAGTGTACGTTTTAAATCCTTATCACATACCGACGAAGCCGTCCGGTTAACTCACATATACTTCTTCTTTGAGAGGCCCGTACAAGAATGCGGTCTTGACGTCCATTCGATACACTGTAAAGTTCGTGTGAGTTTCATATGTCAGGAAACATGCTTCAAGTATTACCACTGGCGCGAATGATTCTTCAAAATTGATTCACTCCTCCTGTTTGTATCCTTTTACCAATATACGACCCTTGTTACGAATCACAGTATGTTCTTCATCCAGTTTATTCTTCCATATCCATTTGAGTCTAATGTTGTTTTTATCAAGTGGTCTGTCAACTGGTTCATAGATGTCATGTATTTGATACCGAAGAAGTTCTTCCTACATCACTTCTATCCAGCTACTTTCTGCCATTGCCTCCCGAATGTTTTTAGGCTCAATGGTGCTCACAGTGAGAGCATAAATGAACATATCGGGATCAGTAGCTAGCTTGTTCCTTGTCTGTACTGGCTTTGTTGGATCACAAGCACTTGTTCCAGTGGATGATCTTTTGTCTATTGGAGTGTAGATAAGTATTGTTGATAGAATGTATGCATGTTTGAAGAATCTTGAAATTGTGAAGAAGATTCAGCAGATCCCGTTGTCGGTGTGGCAAACGGATTTTCAAACACTTCTTCTTTTAACACTGCATCATTCTGATTGTGAACTTGCTCTTCTTGATTAGGTTTGGTTTAGTTGTAAGATATAGGATTTCACAGTCACATTAAAGCACAACCAAGAGAGGATTATGTAAGTTTTAGAGAGAGAAAGGGAGATGTTCTAGTAAGAGAAAACTCATGGAAGGCTAGATTCCAAGTGAACATTCAAACCTCTCCCTTGTGAGGAGAGGGCTCTTTATACAAAATATAACACCCTCCTACGGGCAATGGATCAGGCATACAATGAGTAAAGACCCGTCCTTCCTCCATGGTGTTGCACTAGACTAAAACTAAGCAAATAACTGACTAACAACTAACATAATAAATGATATGTCTACGAGCTAACTTAAGCTAGATTATGCTTGGGGTGACCAATGCTTCACAATAGAATTTCCAATTCCTAACAATCTCCCCCTAAGGGAGGTCACCCCATGAATTACATTGTGAATCCTAGCATTCTATTTAATCTTTAATCTTGAGCTCGTAGACATCAACTCATCAAAATATTCAAACATTGTGCTTCCGAGATGATTTCATCATGGTCCAACTATAATGTATATTTCGTGGAGGTTGTAGGGCTGATCCACTTTGATGACCTTTGAGCATTAGTAGAAGTCATCAGCCACAGTTAATCTCAGCATCACCCATTGTAGTGTTGCCAGCATATGATGTTGCAACATTTGGACCGACATGCTCACATTCTGGATCATGATATATTCTTATCAGAGTAGCGGAAGCTTTTACTGGATCATGATATTTGCAGCAACATAGCAGAAGCATGGAGTGAAAGTATCAGAGTCGTTGAAGCACTTATCATGATATCTTATGAAATGAATGTGATGTGTGAGCATGCGGCTATGGATTGACCGCTTCATTCTGATCAGCTGCAAACGTCGGGCGTACCTACATACAACAATTAGCAATAAAGTGCACGAAAGTGTCTTTGATCACTTTCGTTGAATTGAGGTACACGGCCCACGGTTCCCCGTTGATCAGTACAAGTACTGCCTGTGATCAGGCATAATTTCGAAGAATTTCCTTGACAGGGTTTCGCAGCTGCTCTAGCTGTTCTCAAACCGGAACGTCTCAAAGAAGACAACACGGAGTGAGTGAACCAGCGAATTAAGATTCACTGATTGATGAAAAGAGATTTGAAAAACAATCGTGTATCGCTCAATAGAAATTGTTTTTTCAATACAACGAAGGTTTTAATGAAAATCAATTATCAATCATAAACACCTTTTTATTTTTGAACTATTAGTACACAGTCGATGTGCTAAAGAAAAGAGTTTTTAAGCACAACGACCGGTTTTTCAAAGGTATCCGTCAATCCATAACCTGAACCAGGATTGATTCAAAAGATTGAATCGCCCCATTGTTTCTGTTCAGTTGTCACATGGTTGATCTATTGGATAGATCTCACATGCCACCCACCAGGAGCTTGTTTGATGTTGGCTCCAGAAGGATTTTCATCTTCATTGTGACTATGTATGCATATCACTCAGATGTTCTGGCAATACCACAAGGATAATGCGTAGGACTCAAGATATAATCTCTCTTTCCACATTGTGTGAACCAGAGAGTCTTCATTAAAAGTGTCCTAATGAGATTTATAGATGATCTCTTGGCTCTAGACTCAATCGTGCATATTTGGTTCCTATGCCGGAGACTAGGGAGAGGGTGTCCTTCTTCAATACCAACTATCTCTAAGAGAAAGTTGATAGATTATGTCGGTTCCCCGTGAGAATGAAACAAGTCCTTCTAAGAGGAACTTGAGTGGTTTGGAAAGTTGAAGTGCAGTGCGTCACTGGGTCCATGACGTCTTGTCTTCAATACTGATGTTACCTTGGTAACCACCAGTAGTATATGAATTGAACCCGGTTTCTGCCCTACGGTTGAATTTTTGGAGGGCTATTTCTTTTCACCCTTTTCATATTCATTTCTTTTTCATTCTTCAACCCCTTCAGTGCTTACCGAGACTTCATTACTGGAACCTTTTTGGGTTTATTCCAGTTCTAGCTCTATCTCAGTCCGCACTCTTCCCATATCTCACTTTTCTTCTTTTTTCATCATTCCTAAGGACTCTACACTATCTAGTGGATTGTCCCTAGGTAGATCCCTCCGGTTCTGGCGGATCGTGGGAACTAATACCTAACCTTACCATCCTTATAACTCCATGCATAAAGCAAAATGGTCGGTCTTTTGGTACAGTTCATACCTTCTCGAAACCAATTGAAAAATCATTTTGAAAAACAATCAAGGTACTTGTGATACGAGATCAAAGCATTTTGTACCTTAATAGTTTTGATCATTTAGAAAAACTCCCCCTCAACATGTGCATATGATTTAGAAATTGTTTAGCACATGGAGGCAAGAGGACTTTGAAATATTTTCTTTGATCACTATTTTCATAGAAAAAGCCATTTGATTTTCTTGGTAAATTCTCCCCCTCAATATGTGCTTTGGATAGTTGAAATCATTTTATCACATAGAGGAAGGAGAACTTTTAAAGTATAACCACGATTACCAAACATTTAGAAACCATTTAACACACTCAAGATACCTTATGATAAAACATGGAAATCTTTGTACCTTGAAGATTTGTATTTGATTTGAAATGCTCCCCCTTAATATATGCTTCGAGATTCGAAAACAATTTAGCACATATTAGAGAGCAGTATGCACTTTGAAATGGTCATCTTTTATCATCTTTCATATTTATATCACATTTTCTCCCCCGATCAAAAATTTCAAATCCTTTGAGATTTTGGATCTCAAGAGATTTAAATATGTATGAAACAAAATATTTGGTGGAGAAAAAAATGTGTCTGGTTTTATAAGATCTGAAGTGGACAACACCGAAGTTCCCTTTTTTATATAAAAGGGAAGCCACATTACATAACCTAGCACTATTACATACGTTATAGTTGTTTATAGTAATTACACCAATTTTTACACATCCAAATACAAAACATAAAATACTTCCGGAAGATATCTTCATTCAGTTCTTTGAAGCAGCTTATAGTGACCTGCACGAAGTCTACCACCCACAAAGCTTTCAAGGCTGCGATAGATCATCCTAGTCTTCAATCTTCGTCTGATTGCAGCAATGAAATCTTCACACCTCTTCACATCCTCATCAGACCAGAATTTCGTTTTGTTCCCCGGCTTCATATCAATTTTGATTTCTTTTACTCTAGAGTTCAATTCTTCTTCGACCATCTTGAGTGTACCATCACTGAATTTGTATAACTCACACAATCTCATTAACATTCTTGACTCGTATCTGTCAGTGAAGATGACTGCTCTGGGGGTGTCGATCACTATATATTCATGACGATATTCATGTCCTTTGGATTCCCATTGCGGTCTTGTTAGGTTGACACGAGTTTGGTAACTTTCAATTCCTAATTGAAAATCCCCAACTCTTAGTCGAATGACCAAGCCTCTAATCCAGAGATTGATAGCAGCCGAGAGAGCCTTTTTCTCACGAGCAGAAAGATGGTCAAGGTGTGCTTGGAGGTTCAGAAGATAGAGATCTTCAAAGTCATTTGGCATTAGATGCTTGAAGTTGTTTTCTTCTATAGTGTACTCTTTCGAGTCTGCTCTTCGAAGAACAATCTTCTTCAGGTAATCTTACCCGTAGATTGAGAAGATCTCTATTCTGGTAACACTTAGAATACGCAGCCTGGATCGAACAGCTCTGCGACTCTTTTTAGCACTATGTCTTTCGATGTAGAATTGCTTCTTCTTGAACCACCAATGAGAAATGCCATATGAGGCGGCAATGTCATACTGTTGCTCTTTGTCTGCCCAGAATTGATCCGGAACCATCTGTTCGAGACCTTGATCAGTGTAGGTAGCTGCTTTCATCTTTGAAATCGATAAAGCTGGTCTTCTTTCAGAAGTGCGACCACATAGATAGTCCAGATCATGGTTGAAGAAGAATTCTGACTGAATGATCTTAAAT
The DNA here is from genome assembly GCA_019973895.1 of Chrysanthemum seticuspe. NCBI lineage: Eukaryota > Viridiplantae > Streptophyta > Magnoliopsida > Asterales > Asteraceae > Chrysanthemum > Chrysanthemum seticuspe. The sequence goes on along the minus strand of BPTQ01000007.1, from coordinate 155,662,222 downwards.
CCAGGTTCACCGCCGAGAGGAAGAGGGTTGTTCACATCAAACCTATTGATTTGCTCACTGACTTGATCATTCAGCATTCTATAGCATTCCTCCATCTGATATTGAAGCTGATTAACATCCGAGTGGAAGACTTTAACTATTTCAAATGCTGGGCCTTCAAGATCTTTAGGAGTGATTGATGTAATTTCCTTCTGCTCACAAAACCACTTTATAAAGCTTCCCATATCCCTTGTGAAGTGAAGAAGAGAATCTTCTGCTGGTGCTTCATAGTTGGAAATAATAGTTGACGCCCAATTATTTTCTGGGTTTGTTGAATCAGACTCGGGAATGAACCATGAAGGTTCAGGAGTTTGAGGTTTATCTTGGGTAAGCCAACTTTGAGTAACATCCTTTGAAGGTGTAGCTCTAGACGTTTTGATTCGTTTTCCCTCAATATAAGCATCCAACCAATCTTCTTCTTCTGTAACATTGGGGATGTGCTTGGTAGAAGCGTCATCATATTATGATTCAGACTCTTGAGCAACGAAAGACTCTTCATTTATTATTTGCTCTTCTGGAATAGTGGGGATGGTTGGTGTAAACCGGGAGTCAACGGTGGTCCATGCAGTAGACATTTTTTGAGATTTTTGACCACTTGAAGTCCCGGATTGTTTCTGAGTTGTTGGTGGTGGTGAAGGTGAGCTTGCCTTGTGAGAAGTGGTTGTTCCAGAGGATCCTCCAACTCCTGATGTGCCAGTACCACTAGTAGGAGGTGGTGGTGGTGACTTTGGACCTCCAGACATATCTTTTGAATCCATCGGAACTGATCTTCTTTTCTTCTTAGCCTCCCTTTCACGAACATCGACTACAAACTGCTCATAATCATCATGCCTCATAGATTCCTCGAATGCCTCATAGATTCCTCGAGTGCCTCATATAATTTCTTATGTGTACTGCGCAAGTGCTCTCCTGCCTCATACATTACTTCTGAGAGAGCTGATCTCATGTCAGAGATCGGCAAGTCTTTGAATCGCTGAAGTAATGGAGCCTTCATTGCCCATTCAACCTCGTCTTTAATAATTGCTTCTATTGCCTTTGTTACGACTTCATCGAGATTAAGATTCTCCAGTTTTTTGACAGGACTGTCAAGATTGTTGACAGCTACAGGAAAATGTTTCTCAATAGTTGCAATGCGTAACATTGCCTCTTAAAGCAATTCCTCAGTTGTTTTAACAGAAGGAGGTGAGGCAGGAGGTGGTGAGGCAGGTGGAGTGACAGGATCACTGATTGTGACAACTTGTAGTGGATCATTTGCAGGTTTAGGTGGTGGAAATGCAGTAGTCATAGCAGGCTCGAGTGTCGGTGTGATTGATGGAGATGTGTCAGCAGTGGAGACCTTTGGAGCCGTCATCGGAGGAACAGTTGAAGAGTCTTGTTGAATAGTGACCGAGAACATGGACTGAACTTCTTCCTTTTCATTTGTTTGCTTGTATGATTCGATGTATGAGGGACCGTCTTTAATGAATTGGTCACCGTATGAGAAGTCAGCATCAAGATTCTTGAGTGAGGAAAGAGATCCTGTAGACATGTTTGTTTCTTCAAGACGCCTGTGTACTTCAGATTCTGACTCAAGGTTCTCCTGTGGGTCTTTAAACGGCTCATTTTTATCACTTACTGTATCAAGCACTGGGATCTCTGCAGTAAAAGAGGTCTCCAGATTATCTTCATGTGCATCACTGGACACAGGAGATTCAACCAATCTATCTGCCACATCAATGTCCATCCCAGATGGCTCTTGTGTAGAGGATGATACAACATCTCTTTTCTTGAGGATAAACTGGGTAGTTGTTTTGGGAGGTGGAGAAGAGATATTCAGTAGCATGTGTGCAGCTTGTTCTGCTTCTCTTCGAACAATTCCTTTACCTTTGTCTTGTGTAGCAAGATTGATTTGTCGAGGTGCAGACTCAGGCTCTCTTATTGTGACTCCTCCCACTGGTGGTCTTTGAGACTCGTTCAGACTGTCAAGGCTTTGCTGAATTCCTTGTTGAAATGCAGCTTCGTCTTCATCAATCAACTCTGTCTCTCTTCCTGGAACCTTAGTTCCCTCATCATTACCCTTACCAGCGTCTCTTTTTCTCCTCTTTTTCTTTTGTGAAGGAGAGACATTAGATACAGAGCTATCAGGTCTCTTGTTTTTCTTGGGAAGACTTGAGTATGTGGTTTGTGATAGTTTAGATTTTGATTGTGTGGAAGTGGACTTCGGGATGTCAGCAGTTGTGGCGGAGGCTTTCTTTACATAACTCTTGAAGTAATCAGCATTCTTGATTCTATCATTAAGCAAAGCTTCAGGAACTGACATACCAAAAATCTCCTTGTCATGTCCTCTGGCACTATATTTAAGGTTGCCAAGAACAAATTCATCACTGGCTTCATGCCGGGCAGACTCGCTACGTGAGTTGATCCGGTGAGTTTGTAGCAGATGATGGATAATGAGCTTTGAGAATCTGATGCTGGGAATCACTCTTTTACCAAGACTTTTTCTTCCTTTGACTTTATTCTCAGAGTTAATTCTATCAGAGATAAATGTGTCCAATGACAAGATGAATTCTTCCCAGATAAGTTCAGCGAAGTCAATATTTTTCCCTTTGACTATTCCCCACAGTATCTGCATAATGGGAGCTCGAACTCTGTCTGTCCCTGATGTTTTACCGGTTAGGCATAGGTTGAGGATTGTGACGATTGATCTCCATGGTTGATATATTTCTGCATTGATGAGTGATGAAATCTTGGTTATTCTTTCCTGGTATCCCAATTCGTCGACAAAGTTTAAGATATCATGAATGGAGGGTGGAGTGATGAATTTGTTGGAAGGGTTTCTTGGTGTGATCTGAAGAGCATCCCTGAGTGTGTCAACCGAGATGTCATACCATTTGTCTTCGAGCTTACACGAGTATGACGCAGAAATCTTATCCCAGGTAATTGTTTTCCAGAATTGCTGAAGATAGATGGATGGGATAGTGCAACGCTTGGTTAAGGCATTAAAGAAGTTGGTATCCTTCAAGATGTCGACAGCCAGACGGTAAGTAGGATTATGTTGCCCTCTATCTACGTCTAAGAAGCAGTTGCTCTTAGCAATTGACACCCATTCCGCACGAGGAAGTAATTCTTCATCAGTCAGGGTGACAGTTGGTGCAGAGGCAGTAGGAACATCAGAGGATGTGATGTCAGCCATTGAGATCTGAAAGTTACACATACAACACAAACCATATCCAGGAAAATTGTTAGGTTAAGTCACTGATACATATTATGACCAATTTATAACCCAACATTTAGAGTTTCAGAAAGAAGGATAAGACATATATGGAGACATAGGATGCAACACTCAGAAAAATGTGATCAGTATGCAGAAACTTATGGGTGTAGGATAACATTTGGGAGAAGACATCAAAATAGATAATACCATAAGCAATATTGACAAAGATATATGTTAAATCACACTCTGCAACTTGCTTTGGAACAACAATTTGAACAACTCGCATAACACACCACGCATAAGTAATAGTTGGAAATCAACATGCATACTACAAGACATATGAGATACGTAGCATATGGCAACTCGCATCCAACAACTCGCTTAGGTTATATAGTAACTCGCATACATTACAATACCATAGTCAACTCACATACATTACAATGTATGAAGCAAGTCGCATATGGCAACTCGCATGCATGAACTCGCTTTGGTCAAACAATGGTTGGTCAACATATATATGCTAACTCGCATACATTATAGACAGCAAGTCGCATATGGCAACTCGCATGTGATGAAAGATAACACGCATAGTCAACTCGCATAGGATACGTTGAATCTGGACATATCGCATAGGCGACAGGCAACACGCATACATGACAGTGCAATTTGCATATAGCAACTCGCTTTCAATAATAAACAATGACAACTCGCATTTAAGCACACCTTGAATGAACCATCAGGTCAACACGCATCCAAGAAATTCTAGCCAACTCGCTAACAAGAACTCTCCATGAGCAACCCAATTAAACACTCGAACACATGAATATATATATTCAAACAAGATCACAAACATGTAAAAGACAATGCCAATCAACCCACTCAAATCCAATAGTAATTTTTAACCCTAACCATTAGTTATCCACAACACGCATAATCAAAAGGATCGAGCAGACATTAACAAAATATGTCATAACTTTAACCGAATGCATCTAAGACTACTTTCAACAACATTTCATCAAAAACTTACAAACCTAGCTTCCAAATAATTGATCGAGATGAGAACGAGGGGACAAGATCTGCAGGGGTTTTAAGATAAAAATGGTTTAAGTACAAATCATTTCAAAGCGTTAAGATGAATATGATCAGATATCAATAATGACCTACCACACAATCACCAATTGATAACTCGCTTACAAGAGAGTTGAGAGAGAGAGTGGTTTATGCGAGATGCGAGTTTTGACCGAGAAAAAATAATGTTTTGACCATGACACTCAACCCGCATACTTAGGAAAACAATTATAGAGAGTTGACACTTTTAGTCCCTCTACTTAGCAAAGCAACTCGCATACCAGTTACATAGATATAGTGGGTTGACACTTTTAGTCCCTATACAACGCGTAGCAACTCGCATACAGGTAAAACATAGTAACTCGCATTATATAACATAGCAACTCGCATAGCATAGCAACACGCATACAGATAAAATAGCAACTCGCATAATATAAAGACTGTACTAAAATATCATCACATAGCAAACCACCTTTTATCATACCACATAAATTAACACCACATAGCATGCAACAGCCAAAACACACAAATAAGAATGCAGATGATTAATCAAGCAATGTACTGAATCAACTAAAGGTGCACAATTCTCCCCCTCAATCAATGATGCGAGATAGTGAGTAATCATTGATTGACATAGTATTATGAGATTACTACAGCTAAAGCATGAGATTGTAAAAACAAATAAAATAAAAGGTTTTAACGGCTCTGTTCGAACTTCATCTAAAATCCCGTGTCATTGTTGAATGACATTTCTAGGACCGTAGATGTTATCGATGACAGAAACTAGAGTAAAAATGAGTGAAAATTTTACAAGACTTAATAAGTAAATTTTTTTTAAATTAGTAAAAATGAGTGAAAATTTTTAAAAATTAGTAAAATGAGTAGAAATTATTATTATTATTTTTTACAAGACTTAATAAGTACGAGTCATGAAAAGAGGGGATCAGGAGTCAGAGTACGAGCTATATCAATTCTGACAAGCTACCATTCCAGAGTAAGCATTCTTCAGTTCTGATGGAAACCAGGTCATGATGTTCATGAATGAATTGAGCATTGTACATGAAAAAGATTGAGGACACTTTGCACTAATAGCACATGTAGTATTGCAAATAGGTGGGTTAGTGACAGGTATATCCTCAATTTTTGATGTAGTACAGTCAGGTCTAGGAGTATCATTAATGGACATCCCGTTAAGTTCATCATTCTTAAAGATTTTTCCTGTGGGGATCCACCTAAGAAAACTTCTAGGTAAGTAAGTCCGTTTGGAACCCGTAAACTTAAAGATTCTACCAGTAGGAATCCACTTAAAACAACTGCTATCAACGTTAGATGAGGCTAGATTCCTATTCTGAGCATTAGTCCTTTTGCATTTAATTTGCTTCTTAGGGGATTGGTCTGTCATTTGACTCCTTAAGTTCCTGATCTTAGATTTCTGAGCCTTCGGCTGGGAATTGTCATTCCTCAAGTTGGAATGAATTAGCGAAGTGACTGGTTTTGACAAAACTATATTTTTATCAACTTGGGAGGCAAGCTTAGATTTTGATAATTTAAATCTTTCTGTCTTAAATGCATTGGGCTGCCTAATTACAGGGCGTTTAGTGGCATTATGAGCAGTTGATTTCTCCAATGTTGATGGTTTTGCTAACTTAGTATTCACTCTATTTCCCGTATTTTTCCTAAGCTCATTTTTTAAAGCAACGATAGTGAAACTCTTATCCTGAATTTGGGTTTTGAGGGCATCTATGTCTGATGTCATGGAGTTGATTCTATCTATCTGTTTGGTCCTACACTCCAAAAATTTCTTCTTCAAGGATTCATTTTCTCTTAGCAACTTAGCAACACATAGGGCTAGTTCCTCATTCCTAGACTTAATTGCATCACAAACTTCATATTGAATATCCGTATTCATGTTCATTTAAATGTCTGATATTTGTTTTTTCAGGTTACAAATGGTTGAGTCTTTGTCTAGAATCTGTGTTTTTAATTGATTAATTTCAAAAAATTCACGGAATTCTGGATTTGTGCATGCATTTGAAACAAGAGAATTTTCTTCCTTTTGCTGTAGTGCAATTTCCAAGGAAATGCAGTGTTTTTCAAGAATTGAATATTTGCAAGAAAGTTCATCAAATGCCCTTTTTGAAACCATATCATTAGTTTTATAACATACAGATTCAGTCTCAACCATAACAATTTTATCAGACTCATGTTCAGCATTAAGATCAGAATGTTTAGGTACACTATCAGATGCACTATGTTGAATATATAAGGGTACCTCATCACATGACACATGTTCATTTGTAGGTCTGATATTTGCATCCACATCATGAGTAACAAGAGTCACTGAACCACTAGCTGTTTCAAGCTTATCTGTCTCTGAGCCTCGGTATTTAGTGTCAACTGATCCATCACCCGATGCCTTACTGGCCTCAACACTACAATTTATTAGTTGTACCCGACATTCATTCACCTTTCGGATCACAGCATCCACTTCTTGTGTGTTAAGAGTAACTGAAGAGCTGGTTACATCATTAATTGTTGTTTCTGATATTCTGCAATCAACAACACCCGACCTTTCAACTGAAACATTACCCAACTTATCACAACTTTCACTTAATTGCACCTGACACTCATTCATATTATCATCCTCTTGAGCAGCTTCCTTAATGTACTTTTCCACATTATCCATAAGTTGGATAAATGTGTTGATGAACTCATGAATTTCCATTCCGGTATGTTTCTTTAAAGAGATTCCAGTCGCATGTTGATCGAAGTCTGCTGAATAATCCCCATTGATGAATGGCTGAAATTGTTTGTGAATCATCTGAAGTACAGCCATGGAATCATTTTTTATTATTTTTTCGTTGATGAGCTGGTTCTTCAATTGTTCAAGGTATTTTAACAATGTTTTCTTTAGTGAAGGTAAATCCTGACGGAAAAGGGCACTGCATGTTCGATCCATGGATGTGGATAAAAGTTGTGATATATGAGAATGAAGCAGTAAATAAGGTTCAATACTGCATTCAATATGTAATTTCTGCTGAGGTTCATTTGGAATGGACTCAAAGTATGACGGGTTTAGATCATCATTTGTTGAATCTGTTAAGGTCAAGCATTTTGACTAGTACATACTTTGTCTGCAGTCCACTGAGTCATATAGTTTGAGCACTTTAGCAATTACTGAATCAGTGGAGTGAGCCATGAATGTTGGACTTTGCGGGATTTTATAATTCTTTGATTAAACCGGGAAATAGATTCTTTCATGGGATTTTACAAAATCAAAAGAACAACTGTAAAGCGTAGTAAAAGGAAGTATATTGTCTTAATAGACAAGTCGCTAAATAGTCAACTCGCTTTAGTATCAACTCGCAACACAATCAACTCGTTTAATGAACCAATTCGCTTTAAGAATCAACTCGCTTAATAGCAAGTCGCAAACAGACACAACTCGCTTAACCACCAAATCGCTTTAGAGCTCAAGTCGCTTAAAGAAAAAACTCGCATAGAACCCAAGTCGCATAAAAGGTCAACTCGCTAAATAGCCAAGTCGCATATATCAACTCGCTTCTAATGAAGAAGCAACTCGCATACAAGAAACTCAACTATGAGACTCAACTCGCTTTGTACATTTTTCACAAATACCCACTTTATCACTCAAAAGCGACCAAACCACAATGATTTAAGCCTTCCAATTCAAAACATAAACATATATGATGATCGAAAACACAAAAGTACAAGCAAAATTCAAACTTTAACACTAGAATTTGTCCAAATGATTCAAACTCTCCTAAACACTTAATACCCCAAAAACCTTATGAAATCCACCAAAACAAAGAGCATGAAAGATGATTGATCAAACCTTAGCTCTGATACCAAATGTAAGATATAGGATTTCACAATCACATTAAAGCACAACCAAGAGCGGAGTATGTAAGTTTTAGAGAGAGAAAGGGAGATGTTCTAGTAAGAGAAAACTCATGGAAGGTTAGATTCCAAGTGAACATTCAACCCTCTCCCTTGTGAGGAGAGGGCTATTTATACAAAATATAACGCCCTCCTACGGGCTGTGGATCAGGCATACAATGAGTAAAGACCCGTCCTTCCTCCACGGTGTTGCACTAGACTAAAACTAAGCAAATAACTGACTAACAACTAACATAATAAACGATATGTCTACGAGCTAACTTAAGCTAGATTATGCTTGGGGTGACCGATGCTTCACAATAGAATTTCCAATTCCTAACATTGGTTTTTCTCATCAACATTTTGTGGTATGCTATGTGAAGTACTTGGAGTGTCATGAGTTGCAGTAGATGAAGTATTTGGTGTGGTCATGCAAACAAGCTTGATCACGAAGCTCCTCTTCGCCCTACTCCACTCTCCGAGTTTTCGACTCGAGACTTACTTCACTAAGTCAACAGTCTTCCTTCTCGGCAGAGAAATCCTATGATGTTTACCTATACTAAGCTAGATATCGAGTTCTTCTCCAGGTACAACTAAACTCGTTATGTTTTATGACCCAATATAGCAAACCTATTACTCTTGTGTTTTAAGGCCTAAATACACTAACCAAATTACCCTTGTGTTTTAAGGCCTAAACACATAAACCATCTAACTTCGAGTTTGGTGTATAGTTTGTGCTACAAGATGTTGTATAGGGGTGATACATGATGTTGTATAATAATTATCCAATACATTGTTGTCTAATAGATATGAATGTTTAATCTAAACATAAATAACTCTAGCTAGATATGGCTGAATTTCTCTTGGTAAGAAGCCTTTAATGGATGAAGATGACAAGAGCTCTAATCTTGTTGTGGTGGATCTTCATATTTAAATATGCTTTGGTGGATTAAGATGGAAAGATCTCTAAGCTTGCTTTGATAGATGATCAAGTGAAAATATGCTTACAATAAATGAGAGTTAGAAGCATTATTATCAAAGGTTAAAGAGGGTTTTGAAGACTAGAGAATGTGTTAAGTTCATTGCAAAATCTTAGAAAATGTTTGCAATGGATGAGAAAAATGGCATGCAAATGGCTTGCTTAAATAGGCAAAGTGAGGGCTTCATAGGCAACGACGGATCCACGGATCCCTTTTAAGGGATCTGTCCCTTATGAAGGATATGCCCCTCTCATGCAAGCCCAAATCACTAACCATTTTTTATGGGTCATTCATGTCTTTTTTGGAATATTTTCATTCTTGTGATGCATGAAAATGTGCATGAATGAAGGCCAATATTCCTTCTTAAATTGTTAAACACATAATACCATAATATGACTACTAATTTTTTTCATGTAAAAACAAGTTTGATGTTTTCCTCATTTGGTCTTAGATTATTATCAAAATGGTTAATCCATTTCTCAATGCAAGATTGCATTTGATTTACTTCCCAATGAAGAATATACCTTCTAGATTATCGAGCAAGATTGCATTTGATTTACTTCTCAATGGAAAAGATACCTTCTGGATGGTCAAACAATTAAGTCTTGATTTATTATCAAAAATGGCTAATCCATTTTCATGCAAGATTAAGCTTGAATTCATTCTCAAAGGGGAAGATTCTACCTAGTTGATCAAATGTGATATCAAAACATTTTGTTTAAAGAAAACTATTCTGTTTAAACAAAAGTAAATAAAACTTTTTGTGAAAGTTTATAAAAGTATGCCAGGTTATGTAAAATGATACAATAGATTTTATAAGATGATAAAAACATTTTGATGTAATGTATATTAAATAAATGCAAGTTTGATCATTCGCTTATCTACACCTTGTATTAAATGTAATGACTCCAAAATGTATTTTAGATATTCTCAATGATTTGTGACATAGTTTAATCATAATACAATATAACAAACATATTCGAACCTTTGTTGAAGCATGAGAAGACTCGAGACATTGATGGGTGTTGAGGAGTATGTGTTTGACAATTTATGGGTTCGAGTAACTAACGCATTTTACGTTATATATTACAAGTTATATGCTTTCATCATTAGAACATAGAGATCGTTTAGTTTAAATATCTTCGTATTTGCTCTAACAATGTCTTTAAATTACGAAAAAATATTAGGGCTCAAACTTGTTTGGTAAACATCTTGGGATTGCCATATTTTTTTTATTAAGGGCATGTTTGGCTAAGCTTATTAAACATATGCCCATTTGTGCTTATATTTCATAAGGCTCAATTTTCTGGCTTATTTTGAGACTTGTTGGCTTATAAAAATTTATTATGATAATAAACTTATATAAGCTCACAAGTCTTAAAATAAACCAAAAAATAGGGCTTATGAAATAGGAGAGGGATCCTCTCAAGTTGTATGACACAAATTGACTCAAGTTAGCCAATTGTGAGCCATTGGATTTGATTCAATGGTTCAAATTAAAAGAAGTTCTTTTGATTTGAGTCATTGGATCAAATCCAATGGCTCATAATTCCTTAACTTGAGTCAAGTTATATTTACAACTTGAGAGGATCTCTCTCCTATGAAATATAAGCTGAAATTTCGTAAAATTTCGGCTTATATTTCATAAGCCCTAATTTTTTAGCTTATTTTGAGACATGTGGGCTTATATAATAAACTTACATAAGCCCACAAGTCTCAAAAGAAGCAAAAAAAAAAAAATTAAAAAAAAAAAAAAAAAAAAAAAAAAAAAAAAAAAAGTTGAGATTTATGAAATATAAGCCGAAAAAGCTTATCTTTAATAAGTTTAGCAAAACATGCCCTAAAATGATCACGTGGCTATTAGTTATGCTACGCACCTCACAAAAGGATGATCAACTTTCTCAAATAACGTGAGTAGAGTGAGAGATCCTAACCAGTTTATCGTGAGCCAAGTCAAATGCGTCGTAGAAAACAAAGTTTTTTGAACACACGTGTTGTTGAAGCTATTGTATTTAATTTAAAACCAATCGCATTATCATTTACTCTTTTAACAACTACTGTATATATTTAGCATACAATAATCACAATTTAACAACCTTCTAATGTAAAATAATGTATCATTTAGCTAGCTATCGCTTATTGCTCGTAATATCAAAATCAAGTTAAAGTCAATAGAAGTGAGTATAAATCATGTATCTTAATTAAGGGTGGTAATCAAGTCGTGTTCGAGTTGACTTATTCAGTTTCGTGGGTTGACGAGTTAGCATAACATTTACCCAATCATGTTTTATTTATTAATCATGTCAAGAAACTCAACCCTAACTCAAGTCTGCATAATACGTGTAACCCGTTTAACCTGTTTAAGTATATAGGTCAAGTAGTAAAGAAGATTGATGGTTTATCGATTCAACATTTAAATCTAAAAATGATATAAATAACGTACAAATAACTATACAATAATTTCAATGATATTCGAGTTACGGAGATCAAAACTAGTCTAACACGTGTAGAATAAATACCATTGGTGACTAATAAGGAAAATTGATAACTAATAAGGTAGACGAATAACTAATTATATATATATACTAAAACTCATTGGGGGATGAACAGTACCCCGCGCATGAACAGTGCGCAAAAAAAAAAAAAAAAAAAAAAAAAAAAAAAAAAACTTTAGCAAATTCATTCCCGTGAATAAAATGATCGAGGGCAACGCACTCCCGTCGCAACGCACGGGTTAACCCGCTAGTTTATTACTATTAGTTAAAGTTTTTGCATATGTATAGCCTATTCAATTACCGCAAACACATCCTTTACAAGCCAAATAACTTTCAAAACTGTTTAGAAGATTTTCGGATTTCAAAAGACAATGACTCATTAGGGAATAAGATAAAGAGAGTGGCTGTTTTCCTCATCTAAAGATGATTACATGTTAGCGTGTATATATTTAACAAATTGCCGTGTTGAATTTTGCAAAGTGGGAGAAAAGAATGAGAAATGATGATTATATAATAAAGTGCCGTATATTTTTTACCTTTATCGTGTTCTTAGTTGCCTTTGACAAAATGAAAAGAGCTTTTAATACGATAATGTGCCAGCAACTCAGTTGTCACATTGACCTCCTAAAATAGAAGGATTTTTACCTGGTTTGAGTTCAAACTTTATAATTTAATCGACTTAAAAATCAAAAAATAGAGTAAAAAAAAAAAAAAAAAAAAAAAAAAGCTGGAAAAGAAAGACATGGAGAAGTTAGAAATACATTTTTCTTGATGTTTAGATAGAAGAGCACATCATAAATTTGGACGAATACAGCTTGTTCGAGTAGAATTAAACATCCTATGAACGTGAAGAAAAAGGTATAAATTTAGTACTTGAAATTTCAGAGGATCGCGAGATAGTTGTAACGAGTGTGGAAACCCCGCGCGATGCAGCGGGATTGCTTTTGTAGACGTGAATTTGGATAGGGACTATTTTTGCCAAATTGCTATAAAGGACTTACTTTGCAGCGACACTTAAACTTTAGGGACTATTTTTGCCAACTTAGACTTACTTTCCAACAACACCTAAACCTCATGTACTGTTTATGCCAAATTACTAAAGTTAGCAATTAATGCAAACAGTGTTTTGCAAACACTGTTGCCCGCTCTTTAGTTAATATATATAATGTATACATCTTATCGTTAGTTTGAGTTAAAGAAAAGTTATGTACACAAAACAATTTTAACTGTATGAGCGGACCCAAGACTTTAACTCATCAGATGCACGGATTTTTTTACGAGTTAAAAAAATAAAAATGAATTAAAAAGTATGATTTCTGTTGATACAAAAGTTGAGCGTTCCTTGTTCGGGGCTCCGGCTCTCGTACCAATTGCTGATTGTTGCTTGAGACCTGCGCACTAAGAGACAGAAAACACCGTTAGGCTTATCGTGGGATTGTCTCCCACGATTATCCTCCGGCGTGAGAGTAAGTAATCGGTTTAGGGTTAAAGGAGAGTTAGGGTTTATATCGTACCTTTAACGAGGGATGGGATTCCCTTTATATACACACGGAATCCTTGTTGGTTCCGTGTTCCTCAACCTTCGGCGTATCCCGCCTAAGTCGGTTGGGGAATGATTATCTCCATAATTAGGAGATATCCATTATCTATTCCGTGAATAGCTTTGGGTTTGGGCCGTCATGAGCCCAAACATTTATCGGCTTAGCCCAGTTCGTACTGGGCTAAGTTAGCGTTGGGCTTTAGTCGGGTTCGTGACCCGGATATAGACTATAAGTCATCATGTCCCCCCAGTCTAGTATGCACAGTGACTAACTGCGGATGCTAGACTAATAACCGTAGTCAATGAAAAAAACTCAGAAGCGTAGCCAAGAAGCCATAAAAAATGCACCGGCCAATACATTGTATCTAGACATGGGATTAAAAAAAATGGGCGCCTCGTAAGTCGGGGGAAAGTTACTGCAACAATGTCCCATCAAGCGATCTTAGCCACATAGTAAGGGTTGGTGGGGTCCACGTGTCACTCATCGCGTGGATGAGGGAGGTTATATAACCCTTCACTTTATTTCCACCGTTTTCCTCACAGTAAAAAGAAAACTCAATTCGTCATTTTCAAGAATCCTTACCTTTGCAACCCAGAAAAACCGCTTATTGCTAAGGTAGTCGCGCGTGCGCTTTATAAAACAATACCATGGTCAAACAGTTGTCTGATTTCACCTCCGACCTCACCGAGAGTGATCTTCTAGAATTCACCTCGGACTACTTTATACCACTTGACGTGCATCCGGTTGTTCCGGGTGTGCAGGCATCCATTGCAGATTTCCCCGAAGGGAAAATAGGGGTATACACACGTTTCTTCGAATTCGCGAATCAACGTGTGCCCATATCCCGATTTCTGTGCGATGTGTTAAATTATTACGAGCTGCACCTATCCCAGCTGCACCGTATAGGTGCGGCTAAAATCACCAATTTTGAGGTGAATTGTCGTTTACTGGCGGTTAACCCAACCATCCACCTATTCCGCGCCTTTTATCACACGACATGGGCACATGGGTGGGTATCCTTTGCTAAGCGCGCTGGTAGGCTTCAGTGCTATACTGAGAAGCTAGACGCGCTTAGGAATTGGAGGGAGTCCTTTTTCTGGGTAGACGACACATGCTTTCCGTGGCACTACAATTTTTATACCCGGGGTACGTTGCAGAGGGATGAGTGCCCCTTACCTGGATCATATGTCGCTGAGGATGCGGAACTGATAAATGCTAACCGCATCCCCATTAGTTCCTATCCTGAGGAATTTTTGGTGCATATAGGCATCAGCCGTAATTATTTTGGCATGCCGGATGAGATGCCAATCTTCTTAGGCGCCCATGGCCAGGGTGGGTACTCGTTCTCCTGCACCCCCTTTTGTAATTAATGTAAGAAGTTTTCTGCCTTTTTCCGCACATTATATAACGTGTGTTGTTTGTTGTTCCCTGTTGCGCAGAGATGGATCTTTTCACCGTGGTGCATCTAGCGAAGCCAGTGGATGTGAAAACAGGGACACGGCCATTGAAGGATGGAGAAGAGCCGATACTGGCTGCTACCGCAGGGCGTACCCTGGAGATGAATGTGAGAGAGATAGGGACCAGCTCATCGGTTGCAGTGGAAGCGACGCCACTGCAAAGTGTGCCAAGTCCTAGGGTGCCATCCTCCGTGGCGCAGCCACCACCCATAGTGGGGGCGCAACCAATGGAAGAAGAAGAAGAAGAAGAACAGGAGTCTGGGTTAAAGCGCAAAAGAGTTCTCGGAGAGGATGGCGCAAGCTCCTCGAGGAAAAAACGTCCGGTGATCCTTACTGTAGAATCATCCGCCAGTGACGCTGTGTCATCGCACCCATCCGCTGATATATCTGGCCCACACTAAGTAATGTCATCAATATATATTGTTTGCACGCCAACTGTTTTTTTATGAGAAACTGACAATTCTCTGTCTGGGTATGCAGGTTTGAACAGGGTGCGGAGTCGCCCCCTCCTAATAGTCCTGCACAGTCTTCTGAGCCACACAACCAAAAAAGCGAAGATGTGTCTGCTGGGGATGCTCCAGTGGAACAATTGGTTGAAGAATTGGTGCAGGTGTCTGCGCATCAAGCGTCGTTGGTTGAGAAGCTAAAGGCGCAAATTTATGGTGAAAGCAGCCAAGGCGCTCAAAAAGATCAGAAGATTGCCTTGCTGGAGTCGCAGCTGGCCAGTGCCAAGGCTGAGGCCGAGAGTCTTTCTGTGTATGCCCAGAAGCAGGCTGATGAAAGGATGGCGTTGATGGGCCAACTAAACCAAGAGCGTGCAGAGGCCTCAGGATACAGGGCTGCACAGCTCTGGGCACTGAAGTATTTGGAGATGGGCAAAGAAGACTTGACTTCACAGCTCGAAAACTTTGGTGCCACTGTGAAAGGTGCTCTAGAGGCGCAGGAGGCAAAATTGCGCAAACTCAATATTGAATACGCCGAGGAGTTGTACCCCCAACTCTTGTCGACTATAGCTGAGCGCAGGTGGCTTATAGCTCATGGTCTTCGTCTCGCCGCCCTTACTACCCTAGAGTCACCAGAAGTGGTTAATGCCTGTGGGGAGGTAGTCCAGTGCGCTCTGGAGCGCGGTAAAGCAGAAGCTGTGGAGAAGCTTCATGAGGCAGATTTGTTGAAGGTACCTGCTGAACAGGTACCCGGTTATAATGTGCAGTCTTACGATGAGCTAGTGACTGCTATGGAGAAGATGAAGTCTTTGGAGCTTCCAATGATTGCTGAAATGGAACGCGACCAAGATTACCCTATAACTGTGATTATGGAAGGGTTGACCTTGGCGCGCCATCGTATTGAGAATGCAGAAGCACAACCGGACTATTTTTTGAAGCCCGACGTCTCTCAGCTGCAGGTGCCTGTTTTTGCTCACCCTAGGGACATTCTGAATCCCTTTGCTTTAGAGAAAGAAATGTCCTTGATGGAAGTATTGGAAGCGCATGCTACCAGACTTGCGAAAAAGGAAGGTATTAAGGGTAAAGCAATTTTGTGCGGGGTTGGTGCAGCTCATCTTCCAAGATCTGATGGCGTGCCAGTGAGTGTTGCCACCGTGTCTCGCCAAGACTCGGACTTGTTGAAGAGGCTTAGCGAGAGTGTAGATGCTACAAGCCGCGTAGGGACTTCATCACTGGAGCGATCTAATAGTATATAGGATCTTATGTGTATGAACATCCTTTGCAATAACATAGTCCTTAATAAAAATCTCCTTTTGCTAAATGTGTGTTAATATTTATTGCAGCTTGTGACGTGCGTACTTATCTGTCTATCTTTGCGTAAAAGATATATTTATCTGAGTATCCAAGTTGTACCCAAGCGCAAATAATGTGAGAAATTCATAGTCATGTATGAAGATCATAGTATACTTAAACATTGTTTCTAAGTAATAGTGTCATAATCGTGTATGATGTGATATGCAGCGTACTGTAAATATCATCTTAAAGAACCAAGCGTGTTGATTCCTTATGTTGTTAAATGCGCACCATATGCATGGTAGCGCATCCGTCGTGGGAGGCGCACAAACTTATTCCAACGTCTTGAGAATAAGGTGTTTAACAAGGATACGTGATCCAATGTTGATGGGTTTGCAACCCTCTTACTCAACAAGTTGTTTAGTAGGTTAACTTATCCTTTTACCATCGTGGGTTTATGTAGTGCATGCACGCCATGAAGGCCAGAAATAAAAAATTGTTAAGACATACAGTATATGAAAATAACATATGAAAATATGTCGCGGAGTTAGCTAGAAACCGCGGCGTTTTATTGATACTTGCAAGTTTTTATGAGAAATAAATGAGACATTATACTAAGGAAACAAAAGTAAATACATAGATATTTATTGGGCATTTCCATAAAGTGTCAGGGCGTCTGTGCGCTGGGCCGTAGCCATCCTTATAGGTAGCACCTCTTGAGGTTGCAGATGTTCCATGTGCGTGCCAGTTCACGACCATCCAAGCCTCGTAGCTTGTATGCGCCTGTTCCCAATGCTTCAGTAACCTCATAGGGTCCTTCCCACTTTGGTCCAAGCTTACCTGTGTCTTCTGCGTGGCTCGCATCATTGGCGCGGTAAACGAAGTCACCTGGTCTGAATGAAACACGGCGCACTTTAGCGTCATAGTATCCCTTCATCTTTGACTTAGATTTTTCTTCCCGGATAGCTGCGCGTTCGCGCCGTTCTTCTAGCAGGTCTAAGTTGACACGTCTCTCCTCATCATTGGTTGCCACATTGATTTCCGTAGTGCGGATAGTTGGCATTCCGATTTCGGCTGGTATGACAGCTTCTGTCCCGTAGACTAGAGAGGAGGGAGTGTCTCCCGTGCTGGTTTTGATTGAGGTGCGATGTGCCCACAAAACATGTGATAGCTCTTCAACCCACCTTCCTTTGTGCTTGTTCAGGCGTGCTTTAATTCCTTCACCTAAGCTTCGATTTGCACGTTCCACTAAGCCATTGGTTTGTGGGTGTTTAACTGACGCGAAGTGCTGTGTAATTTTCAACTTCTCGCACCAGTCTTTGAAAGGGTTGTCGCAGAATTGTTTCCCGTTGTCCGAGATGATTTTCCCAGGCAGTCCGAAGCGGCATACAATATTTTCCCAGAAAAGCGTTTTACCTGGTTGCCAGTGATTGTCACTACTGCCTTTGCTTCGATCCACTTAGTGAAGTAGTCGATAGCGACTATGAGGAATTTTAACCCCCTTGCTGCAACAGGGAAAGGGCCTGCTATGTCGATACCCCACTTGTAGAATGGCCATGGTGCTGTAATTGGTGTTAGCTCGTGCTGTGGTTGGCGCGGGATGGGTCTATGAACTTGGCAATCGTTGCACTTCCTGATTAAGTCCCGCGCATCACGGTGCATGGTTGGCCAATAGTATCCTAACCTTAAGGCGCGAGCCACTACGGACCGTGGTCCCGAGTGCATGCTGCATGAACCTTCGTGGATTTCTCGCAGTACATAATTTGCTTGTAGGGGGCCAACGCAGCGGAGCCATGGTTGCAGGAAGGAGCGTCGGTACAGTATGTTGTCTCGAAGTTCAAACCTTTGTGCTGTGCGCCGTATCCTTCGGGCTTCCTTCTGCTCCTCGGGTAATACTCCCTTGCTTATGAATTCCACTATCGGTGTCATCCACGTAGGTCCGTCTTCCTCTATTACCGTGGATACTTCCATTTCTGAAATGGATTTGCTCTTCAATGTTTCCACCAACACCTGTTTGGATAGGTGTGCAAAGCTTGTGGATGCGATTTTGCTTAATGCATCCGCCTTGCGGTTTTCCCCTCTTGGGACCTGTTTGATGGTAAACCTGTCAAAGCTTTGAATAAATGCTTTGGTTTTGTCAAGGTACTGGATCATGTTTTCCTCCTTGGCTACATACTCACCCAACACGTGGTTAGCTACTAGCCTAGAATCTACATTCGCTTCCAGGTTGCATACACCCATTCGAGATGAAATGCGTAATCCAGCTATTAGGGCTTCATACTTTGCCTCGTTATTTGTTGCTGTGAATTCGAAACGCAGTGCGCAAGTGAATTCCATTCCTTCTGGGTTTGTGAGGATGAGGCCTGCTCCTGACCCATCTACGCACGAGGATCCATCTGTGAACAAGATCCATGGATCTGGTAGTTCCTTTGTACCTGATGCGGGTGCGGCACCAGTGTCTGGTTTTTCAATGATGAAATCTGCGAGTATCTGCCCTTTTACCGCAGTTCGTGGTCTGTAGGTGATGTTATGCTCACCGAGCAACAGACTCCATTTTTGCAGTCGTCCTGATGCATCAGGCTTGGAGATGATTTGCTTGATCGGTTGGTCTGTGATTACCGCTATTGGGTGCGCTTGGAAGTACCTGCGTAGCCGTTTAGCAGCAAACACCAATGCCAGAACTAATTTTTCCATGGCGCTATAGTTCATCTCCGTCTTTTTGAGCGCCTTGCTTACAAAATAGACTGGGGTTTGTACTGAATCCCTATCTGTTAGTAACACTGCGCTGAATGCTCCATCAGTTGCGGATAAATACATAATCAACTCTTCCCCTGGTCGGGGTGCGACAAGTGTAGGGAGCGTTGCCAGGTGTTGTTTCAGCTGCGTGAAGGCCTCTTCTGCCTCCGTAGTCCACCGGAAATCACCCTTTTTTATACACTTTTTGACTGTTTTGAAAATGGGTAATGATTTGTCTGCTGACTTGGATAGGAATCTGTTTAGACCAGCCAGCTTTCCGTTGAGAGATTGGACTTCCTTCAACGTGCACGGTGAGGGAAGTTCAATGACAGCCTTAGTTTTTTCTGGACACGGTTTTATACCGTCAGGTTCTATCAGGTATCCCAAGAACAGGCCTTCAGTAGCGCCGAAGGTACATTTTTTGGGATTCAGCTTCATGTTGATCTCTCGTAGAGTTTTGAACGTTTCCTCAATATCGCGCACTAACTCATCTTCAGTATGGCTCTTTATGACCAGGTCATCAACATAGACCTCAAGGTTGCGGCCCACCTGTTTTTCGAAAGCATTATCTACTAACCGCTGATAGGTGGCGCCTGCATTCTTCAAGCCAAAGGGCATTTTTGTGTAGCAGTAGACGCCTTGGCTTGTGTGAAAGGCCGTTTTTTCCTCGTCCTCCTTAGCCATCTGGATTTGATGATATCCTTTGTATGCATCGAGGAAACACTTTAATGGATATCCACACAAAGACTCTATTTTCCAGTCTATCTCTGGTAATGGGTAGCAGTCTTGTGGACATGCTTTGTTTAGGTCGGTGAAGTCCACGCACATCCGCCAGCTACCATCGCTCTTCTTTACCATGACTGGGTTGGAAAGCCAGTCATGATAGTAGACTTCCCGCATAATTCCTGCCTCTACTAGTTTGTGTACCTCTGCCAGGATTGCCTGCGCGCGCTCTGGAGCCTGGCCGCGCTTCTTCTGGCGTATGGGTGAGTATCCTTGTCGGATTCTCAGTTTATGCTCTGTGATTGAGCGTGGTACCCCCGTCATGTATTTTGGCTCCCATGCAAAAATGTCCAAGTTCTTTTGCAAGAGTGTACATACAGCTGCTTTGCCGTTGTTCGACAGTGACCCTCCGATGGATATTTCCTGTTCTGGGTATTCCGGGTGAATTGCAACCTTCAAGTTTGGAACTTTGGTTGCGCGCTGTTCTGGGATCGGTGCCGTTTCGCATGTAATCGTGTTACATTCTCTATGTGGTATAGTGGCATTGTGAAGAGTAACAATACCACCTTCCACTGGGAATTTAAGCATCCCGTGCGCTGTTGATGGCACTGCGCGCATAGCTGATATCCCAGGTCTCCCGATAATGCCATTGTATGGCGAGGGAGATTTAATCACCATAAATTCCATCCAGGCCGTCGCGGAGTGTTTTTTATTTCCGATGCTGACTAGTAATCGTATTTGCCCCATAGGCCATATCTTTTCACCCGTAAAACCCGTCAGCGCCGTTCTGACCGGGCTTAACTGACGGCGTATTTCAGGCCGCAGTCGCTTGAAGCAGTGCTCATACATGATGTCTGTAGATGCTCCACCATCAATGTACATGCGGTGGATGTCGTGACCCCCCGCACTTATCTCTATGGTGAGTGGTTCCACCACTGCGTTGTCCGCAGTTAAGGTGGGGAAAGAGATTTCGCTTCCTCGAGAAAACTCCTGGCTGACCTTCTGCCTAGTGACCCGCTGCCATGATTGTATCATGTAGATGGTGTCGGCCTTGTCTTTGGGTGTCTCTTTCTTGTTCCCACTCTTCTGTCTATCCTTTCCTTCCTTGATGTTTTTGACCAAATGGTCCAGTCTGCCCTCTTTAACCATTTTGTCAATGAGCTGGCGCAGTTGGACACATTCGTTAGTGGTGTGGTCCTTCTGTGCGTGGTAGTCACAGTATCCATTCCCGGTGCGCCGATCCTCTAGTGTGCGCATTTGTGGCGGTCTTGGGAAGTTCGCACCTTCTGTTGCGAGTATTTCCTTTGGAGTCTTGGTCAGCGGGGTGTATTTGTCATTATCCCTTCCGCTCCCCTAACTGCGATAGCTCCTATTACGGTTGCTACCCCGGTCGGTGGATTGTCTCCCAGGTTGTTCTTGTGACCGATAGTTCGAGTAGTTTCTTTTGCTATCTGCTGCGGCAGCTTCTCCTTGGACGAAGGACCAAGAGCGTTTCATGAGTTCATCGAAGGTTTCGGGAATCTTGTCGTTCAACCTCTTGATGAGTTCTGGGTTGTTAATCTCATTCAGGAAACCAGAAATCTTTAGCACTTCAGGGCATGCTTTAACCTGCATGCATTCGTCTTTAAAGCGTTCCATGAATGTGCTTGTAGATTCTCCCTGGCGCTGCTTTACCCTGGCGAGTTCGACAGGATTTTTAGCGCACTTCTTCCGCTGAGTAAAGTTTAGGCGAAACGCCTTTCTTAATTCCTCAAAGCCATTGATGTTTCTGCGTGGAAGCTTGTTGAACCAGTTCCGCGCGTTTCCTACCAGCGTGGAGTTGAACATATGGCACCATACAGGCTGCGGCCAGTTTTCAATTGTAGCGGCTGATTCAAAAATTTTGAGGTGATCATCAGGATCACCTGCCCCGTCATAGGTTTTTACGTTGGCAAGCATGCGCCTCCTTTTGTTCTCTGAGAAGTCACTGATGCGTCTAGTGAACGCATCCACCTTTTGACGGCGCCACGGGAGAGATATATCTTCATCCTCCTGGTCATTATATCTATTTCTGGACTTCCAAGTCTCGCTATCCTCGTTGTCCGAGGAATTTCCAGAGAACGAATTTTCCCTCCTTCGGCGCTTGCGCCGACTGTCCTCAGAGTTTGTACTCGAAGGGCTTTCACTTGGGGAATATCGTCGCCCAAGTCTGTCCTGTATTCTGCGGCTACCAAGTCTAGTGTGGACACTGGTAAGCCGTTCATCCTCCTCACTTCCTTCCAGATGCTGTGAGTTGGACGTCTCATCGTCCTCAACTCTCTTCCCAATTCTGTTAAACACAGGGGGTCGGCGGCTGTCTCTACCACGCTTCTCCTTCTGGTGGCGCGGTGGTGAGGTTTCGTATTCCGAGTCAAAACTGAGTCGGGTTTGTAGGCTTCGACTCGACCTCTTTCTAGCTACCTCTTGCATGAGAGCGGTCAAGGTTTCGTAATTTTGGGAAACGAAATCCTTTGGTGTTAATTCCGGTGCGACCCCTTCTAGAGCTAGGGTATTCGCTTCTACCGCCGTGTCCTTGTTTCCATCCGGTGCATTTGGTGCCTTTGTCAGGTCAGTCTCTAGCACCGATTGAAGGGGAGTGGTAAGAACAGTGCGCAGTGGATCCACTGCACTGGTGGTGGTTGTAGTGGCCTAGGTTGTCCCCGAGCGCGGTTCCACCAGAGGGAAGACCAAGTCCTGGCCTAATCCCTTGTTTTTAGCAGTACTGGTTGTTCTAGGAGTCTGCTTGGAAGCTGAACCGATGTGCAGCTTCTTTCCAGTAAGATCCGTTTGCGATCGCTGATTTCCATGCTTCGTCATTCTAGTCTTAGTTCTTAGTGAATGGTCCCACGGATGGCGCCACTTGTTGATACAAAAGTTAGGCGTTCCTTGTTCGGGGCTCCGGCTCTCGTACCAATTGCTGATTGTTGCTTGAGACCTGCGCACTAAGAGACAGAAAACACCGTTAGGCTTATCGTGGGATTGTCTCCCACGATTATCCTCCGGCGTGAGAGTAAGTAATCGGTTTAGGGTTAAAGGAGAGTTAGGGTTTATATCGTACCTTTAACGAGGGATGAGATTCCCTTTATATACACACGGAATCCTTGTTGGTTCCGTGTTCCTCAACCTTCGGCGTATCCCGCCTAAGTCGGTTGGGGAATGATTATCTCCATAATTAGGAGATATCCATTATCTATTCCGTGAATAGCTTTGGGTTTGGGCCGTCATGAGCCCAAACATTTATCGGCTTAGCCCAATTCGTACTGGGCTAAGTTAGCGTTGGGCTTTAGTTGGGTTAATGACCCGGATATAGACTATACGTCATCAATTTCATTAAAACTAGTAAATGTCATATGATGACATTTATTTTCTTTTTCTTTTTTTTGATTTATTAATGAACTAACTTAATAGAATATATATTTATGTGAGACAAAATTTATGAACCGGTTTCATTTACACTTAACTTAAACATCCGTCATTTTTCCATAAACTCCAAAAAAACCCACAATACCGCCCTTATTTATGCAATACAAAACGAATTTCACACAAACTTAATGCAAGAGACAAAACATCGTTCTACTATGACGGTTTAACATGACTTTTGATGTTGGTAACTAATACATGAGTTTTTACTTAGGCTTTTTATAACTTGTGCTATGGTGGCACAAGCTTAGAAGTGTTAAATTACGATAAATGTTTTTTTAAATAACTTAGGGGGTGACAACCATGCCTAACAAAATATTTCATACCTAATCACCCACCAATAATATCCTTTCATCTCATCTCATACTTATCTCATACCTAACTATAGATTTTTAGTGGCAACCACGCCTAACCCATACCCCATCTAATTTTATTTTTATTTTTTTATATTTATAATTATATTAAACAATTTATAATTATATTAACCAAAAGGCAGCCAAATGCAACATTCTCCACATCCTTTTTGGTCTTCGTTTAGCCGTCTTTCACGCCTCTTTCCCTTCTCTATCTCCTCCTTCCTCCGACCACCACCACCCTAAACCACCACACACCACCACAAACACCAACCTCGTACCAAACCTTAAAAACCATCAAATATGCAACAAGCAAACCCAACAACCCCAACAACTACCTTCCCACCACCAACAAACGACATAACAACCCAACAACAACAACAACAATGGCTAGCTATGCAGCAATACCAACAACAACAACAATGGTTAGCTATGCAACAATACCATTTATTTATTTATTTATTTATTTATTTATTTTATAAATGCAACAGATAGAATTTGAGCCGTTGAACGGCTATATTTTTTTCACCCCACGCTCCATGCCAATTCGGGGTAATTCACCGATTTCGTTCGGTTTGATTCCATACCGATGGGGTGGCATCGGTGTTACCGAGCGGTTTGAGGCAAACCGAATGCCACCCCGCTTCCACTGCCACCCCATTAGGGGGTGTTTATTTTTTCAATATGAGCCACTTAACGAGTGAGCCAACCCTTATTCTTTTTTAATGGGGAGAGTTACAAAAAATGTTCTCTCTATAATAAGTGGCTCATATGAAAATGGCTCACACCGCTTATTTTAGTAAACAAGGCCTTAATTTCTATATAAAATATGGGTAATTTTGGTAAACATTATAAATTTAAAAACTTATTAATATCAACTAACATGAGAATATGGTAATTTGAGTTCATTTAAGCCTCTTAAACATCTACCATCGCGACACAAGTTAAAAATTTCCTTTTACTTTTTGCTAGAAAAAAAATGACTTTGGTATATAATATGATTTATATCTTCCGAAGATCCCATGACATGTTTAGATTCTTTGAGCTATAAAAACTGACGTTCTTTAATTTAATAAAGAAAATTTGAAGCACATGATTCTTTGGTGAACCTGGTTTACCTCGCAAGTACATTTAGATGTGCAAGAAAGGGATGCGTTGGAAGGTTTAGTCTCTAATGAAGAGAAGTTGTACCCCCAACTCTTGTCGACTATAGCTGAGCGCAGGTGGCTTATAGCTCATGGACTTCGTCTCGCCGCCCTTACTACCCTAGAGTCACCAGAAGTGGTTAATGCCTTTGGGGAGGTAGTCCAGTGCGCTCTGGAGCGCGGTAAAGCAGAAGCTGTGGAGAAGCTTCATGAGGCAGATTTGTTGAAGGTACCTGCTGAACAGGTACCCGGTTATAATGTGCAGTCTTACGATGAGCTAGTGACTGCTATGGAGAAGATGAAGTCTTTGGAGCTTCCAATGATTGCTGAAATGGAACGCGACCAAGATTACCCTATAACTGTGATTATGGAAGGGTTGACCTTGGCGCGCCATCGTATTGAGAATGCAGAAGCACAACCGGACTATTTTTTGAAGCCCGATGTCTCTCAGCTGCAGGTGCCTGTTTTGCTCACCCTAGGGACATTCTGAATCCCTTTGCTTTAGAGAAAGAAATGTCCTTGATGGAAGTATTGGAAGCGCATGCTACCAGACTTGCGAAAAAGGAAGGTATTAAGAGTAAAGCAATTTTGTGCGGGGTTGGTGCAGCTCATCTTCCAAGATCTGATGGCGTGCCAGTGAGTGTTGCCACCGTGTCTCGCCAAGACTCGGACTTGTTGAAGAGGCTTAGCGAGAGTGTAGATGCTACAAGCCGCGTAGGGACTTCATCACTGGAGCGATCTAATAGTATATAGGATCTTATGTGTATGAACATCCTTTGCAATAACATAGTCCTTAATAAAAATCTCCTTTTGCTAAATGTGTGTT
Source organism: Chrysanthemum seticuspe (assembly GCA_019973895.1). Lineage (NCBI taxonomy): Eukaryota > Viridiplantae > Streptophyta > Magnoliopsida > Asterales > Asteraceae > Chrysanthemum > Chrysanthemum seticuspe. The sequence continues at coordinate 155,636,592 of BPTQ01000007.1, read as the reverse complement.
AATATTTATTGCAGCTTGTGACGTGCGTACTTATCTGTCTATCTTTGCGTAAAAGATATATTTATCTGAGTATCCAAGTTGTACCCAAGCGCAAATAATGTGAGAAATTCATAGTCATGTATGAAGATCATAGTATACTTAAACATTGTTTCTAAGTAATAGTGTCATAATCGTGTATGATGTGATATGCAGCGTACTGTAAATATCATCTTAAAGAACCAAGCGTGTTGATTCCTTATGTTGTTAAATGCGCACCATATGCATGGTAGCGCATCCGTCGTGGGAGGCGCACAAACTTATTCCAACGTCTTGAGAATAAGGTGTTTAACAAGGATACGTGATCCAATGTTGATGGGTTTGCAACCCTCTTACTCAACAAGTTGTTTAGTAGGTTAACTTATCTTTTTACCATCGTGGGTTTATGTAGTGCATGCACGCCATGAAGGCCAGAAATAAAAAATTGTTAAGACATACAGTATATGAAAATAACATATGAAAATATGTCGCGGAGTTAGCTAGAAACCGCGGCGTTTTATTGATACTTGCAAGTTTTTATGAGAAATAAATGAGACATTATACTAAGGAAACAAAAGTAAATACATAGATATTTATTGGGCATTTCCATAAAGTGTCAGGGCGTCTGTGCGCTGGGCCGTAGCCATCCTTATAGGTAGCACCTCTTGAGGTTGCAGATGTTCCATGTGCGTGGCAGTTCACGACCATCCAAGCCTCGTAGCTTGTATGCGCCTGTTCCCAATGCTTCAGTAACCTCATAGGGTCCTTCCCACTTTGGTCCAAGCTTACCTGTGTCTTCTGCGTGGCTCGCATCATTGGCGCGGTAAACGAAGTCACCTGGTCTGAATGAAACACGGCGCACTTTAGCGTCATAGTATCCCTTCATCTTTGACTTAGATTTTTCTTCCCGGATAGCTGCGCGTTCGCGCCGTTCTTCTAGCAGGTCTAAGTCGACACGTCTCTCCTCATCATTGGTTGCCACATTGATTTCCGTAGTGCGGATAGTTGGCATTCCGATTTCGGCTGGTATGACAGCTTCTGTCCCGTAGACTAGAGAGGAGGGAGTGTCTCCCGTGCTGGTTTTGATTGAGGTGCGATGTGCCCACAAAACATGTGATAGCTCTTCAACCCACCTTCCTTTGTGCTTGTCCAGGCGTGCTTTAATTCCTTCACCTAAGCTTCGATTTGCACGTTCCACTAAGCCATTGGTTTGTGGGTGTTTAACTGACGCGAAGTGCTGTGTAATTTTCAACTTCTTGCACCAGTCTTTGAAAGGGTTGTCGCAGAATTGTTTCCCGTTGTCCGAGATGATTTCCCCAGGCAGTCCGAAGCGGCATACAATATTTTCCCAGAAAAGCGTTTTACCTGGTTGCCAGTGATTGTCACTACTGCCTTTGCTTCGATCCACTTAGTGAAGTAGTCGATAGCGACTATGAGGAATTTTAACCCCCTTGCTGCAACAGGGAAAGGGCCTGCTATGTCGATACCCCACTTGTAGAATGGCCATGGTGCTGTAATTGGTGTTAGCTCGTGCTGTGGTTGGCGCGGGATGGGTCTATGAACTTGGCAATCGTTGTACTTCCTGATTAAGTCCCGCGCATCACGGTGCATGGTTGGCCAATAGTATCCTAACCTTAAGACGCGAGCCACTACGGACCGTGGTCCCGAGTGCATGCTGCATGAACCTTCGTGGATTTCTCGCAGTACATAATTTGCTTGTAGGGGGCCAACGCAGCGGAGCCATGGTTGCAGGAAGGAGCGTCGGTACAGTATGTTGTCTCGAAGTTCAAACCTTTGTGCTGTGCGCCGTATCCTTCGGGCTTCCTTCTGCTCCTCGGGTAATACTCCCTTGCTTATGAATTCCACTATCGGTGTCATCCACGTAGGTCCGTCTTCCTCTATTACCGTGGATACTTCCATTTCTGAAATGGATTTGCTCTTCAATGTTTCCACCAACACCTGTTTGGATAGGTGTGCAAAAGCTTGTGGATGCGATTTTGCTTAATGCATCCGCCTTGCGGTTTTCCCCTCTTGGGACCTGTTTGATGGTAAACCTGTCAAAGCTTTGAATAAATGCTTTGGTTTTGTCAAGGTACTGGATCATGTTTTCCTCCTTGGCTACATACTCACCCAACACGTTGTTAGCTACTAGCCTGGAATCTACATTCGCTTCCAGGTTGCATACACCCATTCGAGATGCAATGCGTAATCCAGCTATTAGGGCTTCATACTTTGCCTCGTTATTTATTGATGTGAATTCGAAACGCAGTGCGCAAGTGAATTCCATTCCTTCTGGGTTTGTGAGGATGAGGCCTGCTCCTGACCCATCTACGCACGAGGATCCATCTGTGAACAAGATCCATGGATCTGGTAGTTCCTTTGTACCTGATGCGGGTGCGGCACCAGTGTCTGGTTTTTCAATGATGAAATCTGCGAGTATCTGACCTTTTACCGCAGTTCGTGGTCTGTAGGTGATGTTATGCTCACCGAGCAACAGACTCCATTTTTGCAGTCGTCCTGATGCATCAGGCTTGGAGATGATTTGCTTGATCGGTTGGTCTGTGATTACCGCTATTGGGTGCGCTTGGAAGTACCTGCGTAGCCGTTTAGCAGCAAACACCAATGCCAGAACTAATTTTTCCATGGCGCTATAGTTCATCTCCGTCTTTTTGAGCGCCTTGCTTACAAAATAGACTGGGGTTTGTACTGAATCCCTATCTGTTAGTAACACTGCGCTGAATGCTCCATCAGTTGCGGATAAATACATAATCAACTCTTCCCCTGGTCGGGGTGCGACAAGTGTAGGGAGCGTTGCCAGGTGTTGTTTCAGCTGCGTGAAGGCCTCTTCTGCCTCCGTAGTCCACCGGAAATCACCCTTTTTTATACACTTTTTGAGTGTTTTGAAAATGGGTAATGATTTGTCTGCTGACTTGGATAGGAATCTGTTTAGACCAGCCAGCTTTCCGTTGAGAGATTGGACTTCCTTCAACGTGCACGGTGAGGGAAGTTCAATGACAGCCTTAGTTTTTTCTGGACACGGTTTTATACCGTCAGGTTCTATCAGGTATCCCAAGAACAGGCCTTCAGTAGCGCCGAAGGTACATTTTTTGGGATTCAGCTTCATGTTGATCTCTCGTAGAGTTTTGAACGTTTCCTCAATATCGCGCACTAACTCATCTTCAGTATGGCTCTTTATGACCAGGTCATCAACATAGACCTCAAGGTTGCGGCCCACCTGTTTTTCGAAAGCATTATCTACTAACCGCTGATAGGTGGCGCCTGCATTCTTCAAGCCAAAGGGCATTTTTGTGTAGCAGTAGACGCCTTGGCTTGTGTGAAAGGCCGTTTTTTCCTCGTCCTCCTTAGCCATCTGGATTTGATGATATCATTTGTATGCATCGAGAAAACACTTTAATGGATATCCACACAAAGACTCTATTTTCCAGTCTATCTCTGGTAGTGGGTAGCAGTCTTGTGGACATGCTTTGTTTAGGTCGGTGAAGTCCACGCACATCCGCCAGCTACCATCGCTCTTCTTTACCATGACTGGGTTGGAAAGCCAGTCATGATAGTAGACTTCCCGCATAATTCCTGCCTCTACTAGTTTGTGTACCTCTGCCAGGATTGCCTGCGCGCGCTCTGGAGCCTGGCCGCGCTTCTTCTGGCGTATGGGTGAGTATCCTTGTCGGATTCTCAGTTTATGCTCTGTGATTGAGCGTGGTACCCCCGTCATGTATTTTGGCTCCCATGCAAAAATGTCCAAGTTCTTTTGCAAGAGTGTACATACAGCTGCTTTGCCGTTGTTCGACAGTGACCCTCCGATGGATATTTCCTGTTCTGGGTATTCCGGGTGAATTGCAACCTTCAAGTTTGGAACTTTGGTTGCGCGCTGTTCTGGGATCGGTGCCGTTTCGCATGTAATCGTGTTACATTCTCTATGTGGTATAGTGGCATTGTGAAGAGTAACAATACCACCTTCCACTGGGAATTTAAGCATCCCGTGCGCTGTTGATGGCACTGCGCGCATAGCTGATATCCCAGGTCTCCCGATAATGCCATTGTATGGCGAGGGAGATTTAATCACCATAAATTCCATCCAGGCCGTCGCGGAGTGTTTTTTATTTCCGATGCTGACTAGTAATCGTATTTGCCCCATAGGCCATATCTTTTCACCCGTAAAACCCGTCAGCGCCGTTCTGACCGGGCTTAACTGACTGCGTATTTCAGGCCGCAGTCGCTTGAAGCAGTGCTCATACATGATGTTTGTAGATGCTCCACCATCAATGTACATGCGGTGGATGTCGTGACCCCCCGCACTTATCTCTATGGTGAGTGGTTCCACCACTGCGTTGTCCGCAGTTAAGGTGGGGAAAGAGATTTCGCTTCCTCGAGAAAACTCCTGGCTGACCTTCTGCCTAGTGACCCGCTGCCATGATTGTATCATGTAGATGGTGTCGGCCTTGTCTTTGGGTGTCTCTTTCTTGTTCCCACTCTTCTGTCTATCCTTTCCTTCCTTGATGTTTTTGACCAAATGGTCCAGTCTGCCCTCTTTAACCATTTTGTCAATGAGCTGGCGCAGTTGGACACATTCGTTAGTGGTGTGGTCCTTCTGTGCGTGGTAGTCACAGTATCCATTCCCGGTGCGCCGATCCTCTAGTGTGCGCATTTGTGGCGGTCTTGGGAAGTTCGCACCTTCTGTTGCGAGTATTTCCTTTGGAGTCTTGGTCAGCGGGGTGTATTTGTCATTATCCCTTCCGCTCCCCTGACTGCGATAGCTCCTATTACGGTTGCTACCCCGGTCGGTGGATTGTCTCCCAGGTTGTTCCTGTGACCGATAGTTCGAGTAGTTTCTTTTGCTATCTGCTGCGGCAGCTTCTCCTTGGACGAAGGACCAAGAGCGTTTCATGAGTTCATCGAAGGTTTCGGGAATCTTGTCGTTCAACCTCTTGATGAGTTCTGGGTTGTTAATCCCATTCAAGAAACCAGAAATCTTTAGCACTTCAGGGCATGCTTTAACCTGCATGCATTCGTCTTTAAAGCGTTCCATGAATGTGCTTGTAGATTCTCCCTGGCGCTGCTTTACCCTGGCGAGTTCGACAGGATTTTTAGCGCACTTCTTCCGCTGAGTAAAGTTTAGGCGAAACGCCTTTCTTAATTCCTCAAAGCCATTGATGTTTCTGCGTGGAAGCTTGCTGAACCAGTTCCGCGCGTTTCCTACCAGCGTGGAGTTGAACATATGGCACCATACAGGCTGCGGCCAGTTTTCAATTGTAGCGGCTGATTCAAAAATTTTGAGGTGATCATCAGGATCACCTGCCCCGTCATAGGTTTTTACGTTGGCAAGCATGCGCCTCCTTTTGTTCTCTGAGAAGTCACTGATGCGTCTAGTGAACGCATCCACCTTTTGACGGCGCCACGGGAGAGATATATCTTCATCCTCCTGGTCATTATATCTATTTCTGGACTTCCAAGTCTCGCTATCCTCGTTGTCCGAGGAATTTCCAGAGAACGAATTTTCCCTCCTTCGGCGCTTGCGCCGACTGTCCTCAGAGTTTGTACTCGAAGGGCTTTCACTTGGGGAATATCGTCGCCCAAGTCTGTCCTGTATTCTGCGGCTACCAAGTCTAGTGTGGACACTGGTAAGCCGTTCATCCTCCTCACTTCCTTCCAGATGCTGTGAGTTGGACGTCTCATCGTCCTCAACTCTCTTCCCAATTCCGTTAAACACAGGGGGTCGGCGGCTGTCTCTACCGCGCTTCTCCTTCTGGCGGCGCGGTGGTGAGGTTTCGTATTCCGAGTCAAAACTGAGTCGGGTTTGTAGGCTTCGACTCGACCTCTTTCTAGCTTCCTCTTGCATGAGAGCGGTCAAGGTTTCGTAATTTTGGGAAACGAAATCCTTTGGTGTTAATTCCGGTGCGACCCCTTCTAGAGCTAGGGTATTCGCTTCTACCGCCGTGTCCTTGTTTCCATCCGGTGCATTTGGTGCCTTTGTCAGGTCAGTCTCTAGCACCGATTGAAGGGGAGTGGTAAGAACAGTGCGCAGTGGATCCACTGCACTGGTGGTGGTTGTAGTGGCCTAGGTTGTCCCCGAGCGCGGTTCCACCAGAGGGAAGACCAAGTCCTGGCCTAATCCCTTGTTTTTAGCAGTACTGGTTGTTCCAGGAGTCTGCTTGGAAGCTGAACCGATGTGCAGCTTCTTTCCAGTAAGATCCGTTTGCGATCGCTGATTTCCATGCTTCGTCATTCTAGTCTTAGTTCTTAGTGAATGGTCCCACGGATGGCGCCACTTGTTGATACAAAAGTTAGGCGTTCCTTGTTCGGGGCTCCGGCTCTCGTACCAATTGCTGATTGTTGCTTGAGACCTGCGCACTAAGAGACAGAAAACACCGTTAGGCTTATCGTGGGATTGTCTCCCACGATTATCCTCCGGCGTGAGAGTAAGTAATCGGTTTAGGGTTAAAGGAGAGTTAGGGTTTATATCGTACCTTTAACGAGGGATGAGATTCCCTTTATATACACACGGAATCCTTGTTGGTTCCGTGTTCCTCAACCTTCGGCGTATCTCGCCTAAGTCGGTTGGGGAATGATTATCTCCATAATTAGGAGATATCCATTATCTATTCCGTGAATAGCTTTGGGTTTGGGCCGTCATGAGCCCAAACATTTATCGGCTTAGCCCAATTCGTACTGGGCTAAGTTAGCGTTGGGCTTTAGTCGGGTTAATGACCCGGATATAGACTATACGTCATCAATTTCATTAAAACTAGTAAATGTCATATGATGACATTTATTTTCTTTTTCTTTTTTTTGATTTATTAATGAACTAACTTAATAGAATATATATTTATGTGAGACAAAATATATGAACCGGTTTCATTTACACTTAACTTAAACATCCGTCATTTTTCCATAAACTCCAAAAAAACCCACAATACCGCCCTTATTTATGCAATACAAAACGAATTTCACACAAACTTAATGCAAGAGACAAAACATCGTTCTACTATGACGGTTTAACATGACTTTTGATGTTGGTAACTAATACATGAGTTTTTACTTAGGCTTTTTATAACTTGTGCTATGGTGGCACAAGCTTAGAAGTGTTAAATTACGATAAATGTTTTTTTAAATAACTTAGGGGGTGACAACCATGCCTAACAAAATATTTCATACCTAATCACCCACCAATAATATCCTTTCATCTCATCTCATACTTATCTCATACCTAACTATAGATTTTTAGTGGCAACCACGCCTAACCCATACCCCATCTAATTTTATTTTTATTTTTTTATATTCATAATTATATTAAACAATTTATAATTATATTAACCAAAAGGCAGCCAAATGCAACATTCTCCACATCCTTTTTAGTCTTCGTTTAGCCGTCTTTCACGCCTCTTTCCCTTCTCTATCTCCTCCTTCCTCCGACCACCACCACCCTAAACCACCACACACCACCACAAACACCAACCTCGTACCAAACCTTAAAAACCATCAAATATGCAACAAGCAAACCCAACAACCCCAACAACTACCTTCCCACCACCAACAAACGACATAACAACCCAACAACAACAACAATGGCTAGCTATGCAGCAATACCAACAACAACAACAATGGTTAGCTATGCAACAATACCATTTATTTATTTATTTATTTATTTATTTATTTTATAAATGCAACAGATAGAATTTGAGCCGTTGAACGGCTATATTTTTTTCACCCCACGCTCCATGCCAATTCGGGGTAATTCACCGATTTCGTTCGGTTTGATTCCATACCGATGGGGTGGCATCGGTGTTACCGAGCGGTTTGAGGCAAACCGAATGCCACCCCGCTTCCACTGCCACCCCATTAGGGGGTGTTTATTTTTTCAATATGAGCCACTTAATAAGTGAGCCAACCCTTATTCTTTTTTAATGGGGAGAGTTACAAAAAATGTTCTCTCTATAATAAGTGGCTCATATGAAAATGGCTCACACCGTTTATTTTAGTAAAAAAGGCCTTAATTTCTATATAAAATATGGGTAATTTTGGTAAACATTATAAATTTAAAAACTTATTAATATCAACTAACATGAGAATATGGTAATTTGAGTTCATTTAAGCCTCTTAAACATCTACCATCGCGACACAAGTTAGAAATTTCCTTTTACTTTTTGCTAGAAAAAAAAATGACTTTGGTATATAATATGATTTATATCTTCCGAAGATCCCATGACATGTTTAGATTCTTTGAGCTATAAAAACCGTTCTTTAATTTAATAAAGAAAATTTGAAGCACATGATTCTTTGGTGAACCTGGTTTACCTCGCAAGTACATTTAGATGTGCAAGAAAGGGATGCGTTGGAAGGTTTAGTCTCTAATGAAGAGATTAAAGCATCCGTTTTGGATTGCGGTAGCCAATAAGTGTCGGGTCCAGATAGCTTTACTTTTCTTTTCATCAAATCATATTGGGAGTTAATAAAAGCAGATGTTGAAGCTGTTGTGAGGAATTTCTTCGATTACTTCTCGATGCCGAAAGGTGCGAATTCCTCTTTCATTACCCTTATTCAGAAGGTGGCTGTCCTATATCCTTAATCAATATGCAATATAAAATAATAGTGAAGATTTTAGCCAACCGTGTAACCATCTCAATTTATGATGTCATTATTCGACTTATTACGTCATTTAATCTTTTTATTTCAATTACATTTACTTTTACGAGAAACCGAATTACTTTAATCGTGTACGTAGATAAACGTATACTTAACTCGTAACCAACCTTAGACTACTTATAGCCTACATGATTCATGCATTTAATTTTCTTATGTAAATATTTTACGTGTTACATTTTTTTACTTTTTCATTTTTACGGAAACCTTGTACGTTTTACGTTCTACGCTTATTTAAACCTACGATTCTAGGTTTAAACAACGTTTACGCAATCCGTTTAACTTATCACTCATTTAATATATTAATATAGAGTATATTGATAATTTTTAATATTTTTATAAGTTTTATATTTTTACGTTACACGGTATTAAGTTTCAACGTTAACAATTACCGGGATCAAACGACACTCCATAGCTCAAACTTTATAACAAGAACTAGAGATCTCTTTATTTTACCATGACTCATCTATGAGACACTAGTATGAGATGAATTACCTAGTCATAAGTTAACATAGCTAAGTAAACTTAAATAGCTAGATATTATAACTAACTTAACCATAGTTAAATTTAACCCAATATGTAGCTAACTCAAATCTTTGCCTAAAAATAGCAAACTAAAATCACAATAATACTTAAATCTTTCTATCTTTTCTCTCTAAATTATAAAAACAAATAATCAAAGGCATTCTTAGCTAGCTAGTAAGTTTTCATTAATAAAGTTCAAGTGTTCTTGAGTAAAAGCTAGGCTTTGATCTTCTTCTATTTGGGTTTTCAAGAAGGCGTCGTTATAATCTTCAAGTAGCTTCAGGTTTTCGAAGATTATCAAATTAATTTAGAAGCTCTGCCTATATTCTTTTTCTATAATATTCAAGCATTCTATATAAAAGTAAGTATTTATAAACTCTAACTTATTTAAATACCTATGAACTTTTTAGTGGTTTAAAAACTCTTATTATGTCATATATAGATACTTTGTCAATGTAAAATATTACTCTTAAATTTGTATGTATATAAATACGTACATACTTATCTCATTAATAAACATATCAAATGTATACACTGTTGGGATATATATAAAGTCAAAGTGCTGAAGAGTTAAAGTACTGAAGTCAAAGTACTGCTAAAGAGGAAGGTCAAAGTACTGCTCGATCATCAAAGTACTGCATGTTTAAAAGGACTGATATGCAAAAGCGTTAAGGATCATTATGTAATTCTAGAATGTTCGTAGATTAGTATAGTATTACTTGTCGTACAAGGTTATAAATTGTAAACCGACTAGGGTTATCCTTAAGCCTATAAAAGGACCCCTAGATTGGCATTAGAGTTACGTGTTTTTTAGAGTTTTAGAGAAGTACGATATTAGAGTTTTAGAGTTGTTAAAGAATCTGCATAATAAGCAGATTCAGAGTTATTAATAAAATCGTTGAAAGTTAAAGATAATTCTTCTTAGCTTTGTTAAGTAAATTCCGCATACTTAATAGAGTTTGCTCAGTGTTTCATTGTTAATAACTTAGGATTTATCCGAGGTTATTAAACCATTAACAAGATATATAAGTTAGTTTGGTTAGAGTACATCGATCCAACAAGTGGTATCAGACCTTGTGTGGAAACTCTGACTAAGAAGAAATCCTCAAAACCTAATTAACAAAACCCTAAAGATGTCGACTGAAGCTGCACCACCACCATCAATCACCTCACTAAGAATACCAATTATCAAGAAGGGAGAATACGATCTATGGAGCATGAAGATGAGGCAGTACATTGCTATTACAGACCATGCACTGTGGAATGTGATTGTCAATGGTAATGAAGTTGTGGACGAACCTGTAGACATTCCTGGACAACCTAAAGCACCTAAACCCATCTTGCCAGCTGCTACAATAAGGAATCAAGAGAAGGCTCTCAACATACTCTTGTCTGCCATTCCTGATGGACACCTACTCAAGTTTCATGATGTTAAGGATGCAAAACAGTTATGGGCTGCTCTCAATACAAGGTTTGGAGGTAATGATGCTTCCAAGAAAATGCACAGAAATCTGTTGAAGCAACAGTTTGAAACTTTCACTGTTGGTGAAAGAGAAGGTCTTGATGCTGCCTATGATAGATTCCAAAATCTTCTCAGTATGCTAGAGTTATACAAGGCAGAGGTATCTGTTGAAGATGTCAATCTGAAGTTCTTAAGGAGTTTGCCATTTACATGGCATGTGATTGCTACTATGATCAGAGGACAACATGGATTGGATGTTATAGACTTTGATGATCTCTACAACCATCTGAAGGTGTATGAGCATGAGATGAATGGCCAGACAAGTTCAAAGTCTCACAATGTAGCTTTTGTGTCTTCTGAAAAGAGAGGCAGTACTTCTACTAAAAGTACTGCTGACCCTACTCAAAGTACTGTTGCTCAATGTACTGGCTATCCTGCTCATTCTATCACAACTATGACCAACCTTACATCATCACCATCAAGAACTATCCATTTTGATGAAGTTGTATGCTCATTCTTTGCACAGCAAGCTACCTTACCTGTTACTTATGAAGAAGATTTGTCACAGATTGAAGAGGATGCTCTTTAAGAAATTGATATCAGGTGGCAAGTTGCTATGATCACTGCTCGGATCAAGAAGTTCATAAAGAAAACAGGAAGAAGCATAGACTTCAAACCCAAATAGGGTATCACTTTTGACAAGTCCAAGATTGAATGCTTTAAATGTCAGAAGACTGGACAATATCAGGCAAACAGGATGACTGAGAAACCAAAGCTTGAACTAAAGGAAATTCCTATTACTGAAACAAAAGCTTTGGTTGCTCAAGAGAATCTATCAGAGGTTGACTGGAGTGCTGAGTTTGATGATGAACCAGTAACCTACTGTATGTTAGCAATGGAAGAGTTTGATTGGAGCACAGCTTTTGATGAGGAATCTGGACATGCTGCTTTGGAATCCAGAGATGGTCTAGGAAGCTTTGATTGGAGCATGGAGAGTGAAGATGAACCTGTTCTACTTGCTATGGTAGCCACTTCACCAAGTTCACCCCTATCTCTAAGGTATGCTCTAAGTGTCATAATTTTTATCAAAAAGTGCTTAATGATTATGTGACTGAAAGAGATAAGTGTAGAACGACTAGGTCTGAAGTAGCTGGTTACCAAATTACTTTAGAGTCAATGGAAGCCAAAATAATAACACATGAAAATAATGAAATGGCTTGGGCTGAAAAGTATGAACAACAGGATTATCAGTTAAAACTAAGTGAATGGAAGTTAGGATGCAAGGTCTCTAAACTAGAAAAGATGACTAAGGAAAGGGATGAATTGCTAGAAAAGTTTGTTCCTTGGGGACAATCTGGTCTTTCTCATGTTAGTTATGTTGAAAAACAGAGAAGAGCTTACATTAGAACTGGACTAGGTTTTGGTATGGATTTCAGTAGCATAAAACAAAACCCAACTAGTAATCAGGATGACCTTGATTTTGAGGATATAACAACTAGTGATGATGAACTCATTAATTATGTAGATAACACATCTAGTGATGAGGAATCAGTTAGTCAAACACCTCCAGAATTTAAGAAAGACTATGGTTATCATGCAGTCCCTCATCCCACTGGTAGTTTTCAACCTCTTAGACAAGATGTTTCTCGTTTTGGAGTAGACAACCTAGAGTTTAGGAAGAAGCTTACAGGTAAATCTAATGTTGAAACCCCAAAAGAAATTGTTGAAAAACCTAAGGTAGATGATGTTAAAAGCCAAGCAGTACCTTCAACTCAAAGTACTGCTACACCTTCAGCAGTACCTTTGAGAAAAACTTTTCAAAATACTGCTAAGCCTTTTTGGGATAATTTTGGTCAAAACAGTTTTCATCATTCACCAAATAGACAGGATAGGTTTGATCATACACATAGAGGAAGCAATTTTGGGATAACAGGTCAAAAATTGTGTTTTGTTTGTTATAGTCCTGATCATTTGATTAAGCACTGTGACTTTCACTCAGAATACCTAAGTAAATTCCCAAAGAACAGATCTACCAACCATAAGCCTAGAGAGAATAAACCTGTCTGGAATCACTCACATAGGGTTAACCATAGCAACTTTTCTCAAGACTATAGGTACCCTCACCAGAGAAGACCTTTTTCAAAACCACCAGTACCTTCAAACACTTTCCAAGGTACTGTTAAGCCAAATACAATACTTTCTCAAAGTACTTATCAGTTTTCACCAAACACTTTTTGGAATAGAAATACTAGGAGATCTAATTACTATCAATCTAGAAGGCGTTACAACTCAAAGAAAGTAACTAAATCAAGGGACTCTACACCAGAAGTTAAAACCAAATGGGTTAAGAAGGAAAGTACTGATGGGGAACAAACAGTACTTTCAGCAAGTGTGAGTGAATCAAAAACTTTTGTTGAAAATAAAAAGGAAAACTTGGATGAAAAAGAGATTTTTATTGAAAAACCAACACAAGTTTTTGAACAACCAAAGATAATTGATCATGTGCTTAAAGACAGTGGGAATTACATACTTAAAGAATTTAAGTATGTAACTCCACAAGGGGAACACAAGTCAGTAATGGCTTGGGTTCTTAAAATTAACTAACTCTTTTATCTTTGTGCAGGGCAACCCAGAAGAGGAGCTTAAAGATCATTTAATTATGGATAGTGGTTGCTCTGGAAGTATGACAGGAGACAAAGATATTCTGTCAGATTTTAGATCTTATTGTGAAGGAAGAGATGCATTTGGGAATGATGCTAGTAGAGGACGAATTACAGGCAAAGGAACTATTAAGGAAGGGAGCATTGATTTTGAGAATGTTAGATATGTTAAAGAGCTCAAGTTCAACCTTTTGTCAGTTTCTCAGATATGTGATAAGAAACACCCTGTGTTATTCACTGATACAGAATGTCTCATCCTTTCCTCTGAATTCAGGCTTGTTGATGATAACTTGGTAATACTGAGAGTACCAAGAACCAATGATGTGTACAGTCTGGATATGAAGAGTCTTCACTCTTCTAGAAGAGCAACATGTTTAGTAGCAAAGGCAACACTTGAAGAAGCACATCAGTGGCATAGAAGATTGGGCCATGTAAATTTCAAGAATATCAAAAAATTGGTCAAAGGAAATTTAGTTAGAGGTTTACCCACCAAAACCTACAAGAATGATCGCTCCTGTTTGGCGTGCAAGAAGGGTAAACAACACAAAGCTTCATGCAAGAAGCTTGAGGATAGAAACATTAGAGAACCTTTGGAGCTGTTGCACATGGATTTGTTTGGACATGTTTCTGTTGCTAGTCTAAACAAGAAGAAGTACTGTCTTGTTGTGACAGATGATTGCAGTAGATTCAGTTGGGTATTTTTCTTGGGATTTAAAGATGACACCTTTGATGATATTCATGATCTAATAATAGCCCTTGAAAACCAATTGAGACTTAAAGTAAGAGGTATTAGATGTGATAATGGGACTGAATTCAAGAACAAGCTTATGGATGAATTTTGTGCTAAGAAAGGAATCAAGAGAGAGTTCAGTATTGCTAGAACTCCATAGCAGAATGGTGTTGCAGAAAGAAAGAACAGAACTTTGATTGAAGCAGCCAGAACAATGCTTGCAGATTCATTACTACCTATTCAATTCTGGGCTGAAGCTGTAAGTACTGCTTGCTATGTGCTTAACAGAGTATCAGTCACCAAACCTCAGATGAAGACACCTTATGAGTTGCTGATGGGTAACAAACCCAATATTCGATTTATGAAGCCTTTTGGATGCCCTCTAACTATTCTCAACACAATTGACAATTTGGGCAAATTTGATGACAAGTCAGAAGAAGGATACTTATTGGGATACTGCACCAATAGCAAAGGATTCAGAGTGTATAACAGAATCACCAAGAAGGTTAAAGACTGTCTTCATGTTGAATTTTTAGAAGATCAAGAAAATCAGAAGGGTAAAGGTCCTGATTGGATGTTTGATCTTGAAGTTTTGACTCCTTCTATGAACTATGTACCTGTTAGAGAAGAAAATCAAGTAGATCACAAGGAAGATGATTTACAGTACATTGTTCATGGAGTGAATATTAGACCTGATGTTGTTCCTGATGAAGAACCTATGATTATTGAGAAGGACAAAGGTACTGATGAGCCAAAATCTACATTGTCTGCTGAAGATCAAGCTATTCAAGATGAGCTTCACAGGATGCTTTTTCAAGACATAGTGTTGGATCAATGTACTCTAACCAAACTAACTTAAATAGCTTGTTAAGGTTTAATAACCTCGGATAAATCCTAAGTTATTAACAATGAAACACTGAGTAATCTTTATTAAGTACGCGGAATTTACTTAATAAATCTAAGAAGAATATAACTTTAACTTTTATTAATATCTCTAAATCTGCTTGTTATGCAGATTCTTTAACAACTCTAAAACTCTAATAATAATCGTACTTTATGATTCTAAAACTCTTCTCTAAAACTCGTCCTTCTAATGCCAATCTAGGGGTCCTTTTATAGGCTCAAGGATAACCCTAGTCGGTTTACAATTTGTATCCTTGTACGACAAGTAATCTAAACGTAGAATAAACAAAGCTTTCCATAAACGAATATAACAGTTCTTTAGCTTTGCAGTACTTTGACTTTGACAGCAGTACTTTGACTTTCTCTTTAGCAGTACTTTGACTTTTCCAGTACTTTTTCAATCTTCAGTACTTTAACATTCTTCAGCACTTTCATATCCCAACAATCCTCCCCTAACTTGAATTCTACTTGCTTGACTTCAAGTTCCTTTGTGAATTTATCTTTAACAACTCCATCTTCAAGGAAAAATTATGTCTTTGTCTTTGGATTGTATCTTTGTAGACTCTGTGCTTATATCATCATTATCAAAGTATTCTTTAGAAATTATTCTTTTCAGCATCCTTGATCAGTATTCTCTTTTCAGCAACATTCAGCAATACTTCATCTTTTCAGCAACATAAGATAGTTTGTACATTAATTCAGTTTTAAGTTTCAGTCTATTCTCATCACATCCAAGTGTGTAAACTCCTGTGAGAGGTGAATCATTGAAAATTTAATGGATTTAATGTCTCTTTACCAAAGCCATTAACTCTGGAGTAGCCAAATGCTTTGATGTGTAAGATCATGGTACATTGATAACCATATGATTTTTAGCAAATCATCAGCTATCAACAGATTTGATTTGTCTTTACCAAAAGTTGTACCCTTTTGGACTAGTTAGTTCTTTCATCTATGGTGAACTAATTACCATATAATGGTTTTTCCACAGCCTTTACCACAAGCCATTTTCTTGTGGGCTAGCCAACTCTTCACATTTACTGATATGGTGAGTTGATTACCATCCAACTTATTAGCAAGTTGTCAACTATAAAACGGATTTGAGATATCTTTACCAGAGCCGTTTGCTCATGGATTAGTCAATCCTTTTGTAACCATGGTGAATTGATAACCTATTGGTGTTACCATCTCAAAAACCATTTATTTCTCTTAACCTTTGTTTCAAAATATTTATCACTTAACAAAAGTTTTTCAAAAATCATTAACTGGTTTAAAACTGCAAGCAGTACTTTGATGAAAGTACTATTTGATTAGCAGTACTTTGAATAAAGTACTGATATATCAAAAATTTATTCAATTAAAATTCATATCAGTTATTCATCATCATCAGCCATAGTAGTCCATCTGATAAACAATTTGATGACCATAAGAGCAATTTCATTGTCTTCTTCAAATCCATTCCATGCTCTAGCATTCTCCTCATAAGATATGCTGTAAGAGGATATCTTCCGTCTGCTAACATGTGAATCATTGTCCCATCTTCTAGCTCTAGAACATGTACTCCAGATTCTTCAAAGAATCTCCAGCTAACAATCTCCCAAGCTTCTTGGTTCTTCCAAATCTCAGCAGTGCTTTGTTCTTCAGTTTCCCAAACAGTTGTGAGATCCCCAAGTAAGACTAAACCAACTCCTTCTGATGTATTATGTTCAAAATAATCTCGCACCAAATGATATAAATGAAATAAATCCACCCTATCTATTATGTGCAATAGATCCCATAACATGTTGAATGTTCTAAAGGTTTCATCTTCTCTGTGAAACATCAGATAACTTCCATCCTTTGACTCTACAACTTCAAAAGTAGTTATTGGAGATTTGTTCATCTTCATTTCATCATCATCTTTAGAATACTCAAATTCTACAATCCTTAAGTAATTCTTCAGTTCATCATCAGTATCAGACCTTAACTCAACTTTCTTTAATGGCTGTATATCTTCAACTGATTTTCTTTTTCTCTTTAAGCTTCCTTTCTTAACATCTTCTTTCTGAACATCATCATCTTTATAATCTTTGATATCTTTAACACTCTTCTTATAAGCCTCTGTAACAGCTTCATACAATTCTTTCATATTAACATAATTCAACTTGTTCAATCCAATATATCCTGGACCTTTTAAATACGCCATCATTGCATTCCTTTCCTTAGCAAGATTTGGTCTTCTTGGTAGAGAAGAAATAGGAAGAGGTGATGGTATAACAGCTTCAGCATTCAATTCTTCTTGTAATTTCCTAGCTGCTTCTTCATTCATAGTTTCTTCATTATCAACTTCAGCATTCAACTCAGCTTGTATCTTTCTAGCTGCTTCCTCATTCATAACAACTTGAGCAACTCTTATCTGTGCTAAAGTAGGTTTCTTTTTCTTCTTTGTCTCTACCAACTTTCCCTTACCTTTATCTTTTGGATCAATAACAGATTGAGAAACTCTTGGTTGTTCCTCTTCTTGCACTTTGGAATGCTAACACCCCTTGGTTTAGATAAATCATGCAAGATTTCAGCAATGGTTTCATCATCACTTACTGTATGTATAGGTTTAGGTGTATCAGCTTCCTTTTCTGGTATAACTGTTGAAGGACCAGCTTCTTCTTCATGTATAATAGTTGAAGGACAAGCTTCCTCCTCAAAATCTAATACCCTTGGAGTAATCAATTCGTGCCTATATGTTCCTTGTTGAAAAGCAGTACTTTGATCTTCAGTACCTTGATCATTAGTACTTTGAACCTTAGTCCTTTCTTCCTCAGTACTATCAATGTTGACTTGTTCTTCAGTACCTTGAGGTTCATTCTCCTTTTCTTCATTAAATTCAGCATCTTCTTTCAAATTCTCTTCTTCTAGATTCCTCCCCAATTGGACAGAAGAATGTTGTGGAACCTTTTTGCCTTTGGTGGTCTTCTTTAAATGCCGTCGCTTCTTCTTTTCAGCTTTGACCCATAACCTGTGATGTGTAACCAATGGCCATACAAAGTTCTTTAATCTTCTAAACTTAAGCTTCAACTTCTTAATCTGACTAGCCTGTTTATCAAAAGATTTATGCAATCTGACCATCGCCCTTGTCAGAGTATAATTATCTAACACTAATCTTTCAGGTGGTATAGGAACAGTATCTCCTCCAGAAGGATGAGAATACAGGAACATCGTGTTCTGGTGATGCCATAGGAGGAGTAGTATGGTGGGATGAGGTGGGAGAAACTTCAGTACCTTCATTAACATCATAATGAAGCAGTACCTTGTGTTGAAGTTTCTTGAGATGCAGCACTTTGAGAAGCAGTACCTTCAGAAGCAGTACCTTCTCTGTCATCACTAGCTGCAGCCTCATCTCTAATAGCTTGAACAATCTCCATCATTGAAGTAGTCAATGGAGTGTCCCTGCCAGTAAATAAATCACTCTTCCTTGCCATAAATGTAAAGATCTTGGCTGGTTGCACCACAACATGTAGTAAATCAGTAGGCTTAGGTACATCAGCAAGTTGTTTGTTTAGGAACACTTGAATAAACCTTGGATACATCAACCATCTTGAACCATGAGAGATGTGTGAGAGCATTCCATCTAGAATCAGCCTTGAAAAGTTGAAAATTCGATCTGTAGCTAATCTCACTATAGCAGATGCTATGTTAGACCCAAATTGCTCCCATGATGTACTTTTAGCACTAATACAATGAAGTAGTACATGAACTAAATACTTCCATTGAGGACAAAATAAGGGTTTCTTGAATGTTTGTTCAGTTAAGGACCCTTCATACCCAATATTGTTGAATGTATCCCAAATCAGTTGCTTATCAAAACGAACAGCCCCTTCTTCATCATCAAATAATAAGTCTTCACGAATAGAGGCTTCAGTAACTTTCATAGTTCTCCCAGCAACTGTTGCTTGAAGATACGAATCATCATTCTCCATATGAACCCTAGCAGTTGCCCAAAATTGTTGAATCCAGGGCTCAATGATATCCGGTTCCACTAAAAGTGCATAACTAATCGGCGACCAGTGAGAAAATCAATGATATCATGAAAGATCTCATTAGCTTCAGTCTTTTCTAAATTTGTTACCATGTTGTGTTTGGAAACTGTATTACGATTCGCCATTTATGATATATGTTCACAGAAAGTGATATAGCGAATAATATGGGTGAAAGAGAGAGAGATACGGAAAAGATTATAAGTTATCAATATGAGAGGGAAATTCGGAGAGTAGTTATTTATAGGTGAGATTTAAAAAATCACAACCCTTAATAACAAAGTTACCGTTAGTAGTAGTTACCCCTCAATATTACCGTTGGAACAATACTTTGATACGACAAGTGTGCAGTACTTCCAAAAAGCAGTACTTTCCAAGCAGTACTTTCATAAAACCAAAAAGCAGTACTTTCCCATTCTCCTCTTTTCAATAGTAAATACAACAGACAAACGTGAATATCCTCCCCTCAAACAATGCATATGACTATACTTACACTAAATAGTCCTCCCCTTAAATGTAGGTCAGTAGTTAATCATGCCAATGCTTACCACCAAGTGATTGAATCTTGAAACCTCAAAGCCTTTGGTGAGTAAGTCAGCTACATTATCATCCGTATGAACCTTGACCACATTAATGAGCCTGTGCTCATAACAATCTCTGATAAAGTGATGCCTAATCTGAATATGCTTGGTCTTGGAATGATAAACAGGATTCTTCACAATACAGATTGTACTCTCATTATCAATATTGATAGGAGTATTCTTGAAATTGAACCCATAGTACAAGAGTTGATTATGCATCCACAACACTTGTCCACAACAGCTTGCAGCAGCCACATATTCTGCTTCAGTAGAGGATGTTGCTGCAATAGTCTGTTTCTTGCATTGCCATGAGACTAATCTTCTTCCAAGATATTGGCATCCTCCAGTGGTTGATCTTCTGTCATAATTGTCACCTGCATAATCACTATCTAAAAAAGCTTCCAAGTGAAAAGGTGAATCCTTTGGATACCAAAACCCCAACTTAGGTTGTTGTTTCAAATAACTAAAAATTCTCTTTACTGCATTCATATGAGAGACCTTTGGTGAGACTTGATATCTTGCACATAGACAAACAACAAACATAATATCAGGCCTAGATGCAGTGAGATACATAAGACAACCAATCATTGATCTGTATAACTTGACTTCAACAGGTTGTCCATCTTCATCTTTTCCCAGTGAGTTGATAGACTTGATAGGTGTAGTTACTAGCTTCATAGCATCAAAATTGAACTTCTTAAGTATGTCAGATACATACTTGTCTTGACTGATAAAAATATCCTCCTTTGACTGCTTAACTTGAAGTCCCAAAAAAGAAAGTTAACTCACCCATTGAACTCATTTGAAATTCATTCTGCATCAGCTGCTCAAACTCCTTGACCATGGACTGTTTGGTAGCTCCAAATATGATATCATCTACATACACTTGAACCAACATGATATCCTTCTTGTCTCTCTTTATAAACAAAGTCTTGTCAATGGCTCCCCTTCTGTAACCATGTTGCAATAAGAAAGTAGAGAGCCTCTCATACCAAGCTCTAGGTGTTTGATGAAGGCCATAAAGAGCCTTAACTACCTTGTAGACTTTGTTAGGATGTGTAGGATCTTCAAAACCAGGAGGCTGTTTAAAATACACCTCCTCTATGATCTTGCCATATAAAAAGGCACTCTTTACATCCATTTGATAAACCTGAAATCCCATATAGGATGCAAAAGCAAGAAAGATTCGAATTGCTTCAATCCTTGCTACAGGAGCAAATACTTCATCATAATCCACTCCTTCTTCTTGTCTGTAGCCTTGAGCTACTAACCTAGCCTTGTTCTTGATGACATTCCCTCTTTCATCTCTCTTGACTCTGAACATCCATCTTATACCAATTACCTTCTTTCCATCAGGTAGATCACATAGTACCCAAACTTCTTGAAGTTTAAATTGAAGAAGTTCTTCTTGCATAGCTTCAACCCAACTATCCTTTGTTAATGCCTGAGCTATGTTTTTGGGTTCTTCTTGAGATATAAAGCAAGTGAACAGGCATGTTTGATGATCTTTGTGATTCAGCCTGTTTTGTTTATAAACAAAGCTAAGTAAAGCATTGTGAGGTGTAGAAAAACCCTTAGCTTTGTTTCTTGTAAGCACTCCTTGAGAAGAAGGTCCAATGATTTGACCAGTAGGATGATCTTTATGAACTTTTAAGGTAGGAGTCTGTGGAACTTCATAACTGTCATCCAGTTTTGTGTAATCAGCATCTTCATTGGGATATGAGAAAATACCTTCATCTTCAAACTCATCATCAGTATCCTCTAAGCCAGGCATGGTTGGATCATCCAAATCATGCAAAGTGTTGTCAACAGGTGCAGCAGTACTTTGATCGAAAGTACTGTCAACCAAAGTACTGTGAGTGAACTCTGCAGTCTTTGTCTTTTTCTTTGCTTCCTCATAAGCTCTTCTCTGTTCATCATCATAAGAATGTGCTAAAACATCTTGAAAAAGCATATGATTTAGTTCATCTTGAATAGATTGATCATCAGCAGACAATGAGGATTTTGGTGCATCAGTACTTTTCTTTGGTTCAACAGGTAGTGGTTCTTCATCAGGAACAACATCAGGTCTAATATGGAATCCATTAACAACATACTGTATATCTTCTCCATTGTTTACAGGTTGATTTTCTTCTCTAACAGGTACATAGTTCATAGAAGGAGTTAAAACTTCAAGATCAAACATCCAATCAGGACCTTTACCCTTCTGATTGTCTTGATCTTCTAAAAATTCAACATGAAGACAATCTTGAACCTTCTTAGTGACTCTGTTGTACACTCTAAAACCTTTGTTGTTGGTGCAGTACCCTAATAGATAACCTTCTTCTGACTTGCCATCAAACTTGCCCAAATTATCAATAGTATTTAAAATAGTGAGAGGAAATCCAAAAGGCTTTAGAAATCGTATGTTGGGTTTAATTCCCATCAGCAACTCATAAGGTGTCTTCATCTGAGGTTTTGTGACTGATACTCTGTTAAGCACATAACAAGTAGTACTTACAGCTTCAGCCCAGAATTGAATAGGTAAAAGTGAATCTGCAAGCATAGTTCTGGCTGCTTCAATCAAAGTCCTATTCTTTCTCTCTGCAACACCATTCTGTTGTGGTGTTCTTGCACTGCTGAACTCCCTCTTGATCCCTTTGTTAGCACAAAACTCATCCATAAGTTTGTTCTTGAATTCAGTCCCATTATCACATCTAATACCTCTAACCTTGAGTCTCAGTTGGTTTTCAAGTGCTATTATAAGATTATGGATAGCATCAAAAGTATCATCTTTAAATCCTAAGAAAAATACCCAACTGAATCTACTGCAATCATCTGTTACAACCAAGCAGTACTTTTTCTTGTTTAGGCTTGCAATTGCAACAGGTCCAAATAAATCCATATGTAACAACTCCAACGGTTCTCTAATAGTCCTTTCCTCAAGCTTCTTGCATGAAGCTTTGTGTTGTTTACCCTTCTTGCACGCCAAACAGGAGAGATCATTCTTGTAAGTCTTTGAAGGTAAACCTCTAAATAAATTTCCTTTAACCAGTTTGTTGATATTCTTGAAATTCACATGTCCCAATCTTCTATGCTACTTATGTGCTTCTTCAGATGTTGCTTTTGCCACTAAACATGTAGCTCTCCCAAAAGAGTGAAGACTCTTCATATCCAGACTGTACACATCATTGGTTCTTGGTACTCTAAGTACTACCAAGCTATCATCAACCGGATTAAACTCAGGGGAAAGGATGAGACATTCTATGTCAGTGAATAACACAGGATGCTTTTTATCACAGATTCGAGATACTGACAATAAGTTGAACTTGAGCTCCTTCACATATCTAACATTCTCAAAATCTATGCTCCCTGTCTTGATGGTTCCTTTTCCAGTTATTCTTCCTCCATTGGGATCATTCCCAAATGCAACTCTTCCTCCACAAATAGATCTAAAATCTGACAGAATCTCCGTGTCTCCTGTCATGCTTCCAGAGCAACCACTATCCACAATAAGATGATCTTTAAGCTCCTCCTCTGGGTTGCCCTACACAAAGATACAAAATTTAGTGTCTTTTAGGAACCCAAGCCATTACTGACTTGTGTTCCCCTTGTGGAGTAACATACTCAAATTCTTTGAGTATGTAATCTTCACAGTTTTTGTAGACAGAATCAAGCATTATCTTTTGTTTTAAAACTTGTGGTGAATTTTCAGCAAAATTTTCTTTTTCAACAAAAAACTTCTTTTCTTTTACCACAAAATCATCTTTATCAAAAATATCTGTTTCACCAGTACTTGTTGAAAGTACTGTTTGTTCATCATCAGTACTTTCCTTCTTAACCCATTTAGTTTTAACTTCTGGTGTAGAGTCCCTTGATCTAGCTACTCTTCTGGAATTGTAACTCCTTCTAGATTGATAGTAATTAGGTCTCCTAGGACTCCTATTCCAAGAGGTTTTTGGTGAAAACTGAGAAGTACTTTGAGAAAGTACTGTATTTTGCTTAACAGTACCTTGGAAAGTGTTTGAAGGTACTGTAGGTTTTGAAAAAGGTCTTCTCTGGTGAGGGTGCCTGTAGTCTGGTGAGAAGTTTCTATGGTTAGCCCTATTTGAATAGTTCCAAGCTGGTCTACTCTCTCTTGATTTTTGGTTGACAGGTCTGTTCTTAGGGAACTTACTTAGGTATTCTGAATGTAAGTCACAGTCCTTAATCAAATGATCAGGACTAAAACAAACGAAGCAGAGTTTTTGTTCTATAATCCCAAAATTTCTTCTTCTAAATGTATTACCAAACCTATCCTGATTTCTAGGTGAATGATTAAAGCTGTTTTGACCAAAATTATCCCAAAAAGGTTTAGTATGATTGTGAAAAGGTTTTCTTAAAGGTACTGCTGAAGGTGTAGCAGTACTTTGAGGTGTAGCAGTACTTTGAGGTGAAAGTATTGCTTGACTTTTAGTATCATCTACCTTAGGTGTCTCAACTGTTTCCTGTTGGGTTTCAGACCTTGATTGACCAATAAGCTTCTTTCTAAAATCTAGGTTGTCTACACCAAAACGAGAAACATCAGGTCTTATGGGTTGATGACTACCAGTGGGATGTGAGACAGCATGATAACCTTTGTCTTGCTTATATTCTGGAGGTGTTTCACTAAATGATTCCTCATTACTAGATGTGTCAACATAGTTAATAAGCTCATCATCACTAGTGGTTATATCCTCAAAATCAAGGTCATCCTTATCACTAGGTGGGTTTTCATCTACACTACTGAAATCCATTCCAAAACCTAGACCAGTCTTATTGTAAGCTCTTCTTTGTTTTTGAACATAAGAAACATGAGAAAGACCAGATTCTTTCCAGGCATCAAACTTAGCTAACAAGTCATCTCTCTCCTTAGTCAGTTTCTCAATTTCAGAAATCTTACAATTTAACTTCCATTCACTTAATTTTAACTGATAATCCTGTTGTTCATATTTTTCTGACCAAGCCATTTCATTATTTTCATGTGTTATAATTTTGGCTTCCATAGACTCTAAGGTTATTTGATAACCTGCTACCTCAAACCTAGCTTTTATACAATTATCTCTTTCAATCACATAACTATTAAGTACTTTTTGATAAAAGTCATGACAGTTTGAGCATACCTCAGAGATAGGGGTTGAGCTTGTTGAAGTAGCCATCATAGCAAGTAGAACAAGATCATCTTCACTCTTCATGCTCCAGTCAAAGCTTCCAAAACCATCTTTAGACTCCATAGCAACATGTCCAGGTTCCTCATCGAAAGCTGTGCTCCAGTCAAACTCTTCCACATAATCCTCCCCAGCTACCATACAGTAGGTTACTGGTTCATCATCAAACTCAGCACTCCAGTCAACCTCTGATAAATTCTCTTGAGCAACCAAAGCTTTTGTTTCTGTAATAGGAATTTCTTTCAACTCTAGCTTTGGTTTCTCAGTCATCCTGTTTGCTTGATATTTAGCAAACCTACATTCCCTTGCAAAATGTCCAGTCTTTTGACAATTGAAGCATTCAATCTTGGATTTGTCAAAAAGTGATTCCCTGTTTTGGCTTGAAGTCAATGCCTCTTCCTGTCTTCTTCATAAACTTCTTTATCCTTGCAGTGATCATAGCAACTTGCCACCTGATATCAATTTCTTCAAGAGCATCCTCTTCAATCTGTGAGAGATCTTCTTCATAAGTGACCGGTAGAGAAGCTTGATGTGCTAAGAAGGAGCATACAACTTCATCTGAGTGGATGGTTGGTGGGGCTTGCTGAGCAGTGGGGGTAGAATAGGAAACAATACTTTGAGTAGGATAAGCAGTACTTTTGGTGGAAGTACTGCCCCTCTTTTCAGATGATAAAAAGGTAATACTGTGAGATTTGGAACTGGTTTGACCATTCATCTCATGCTCATACACCTTCAGATGATTGTAGAGATTATCAAAGTCCATAACATCCAAACCAGGTTGTCCTCTGATCATTGTAGCTATCGCATGCCATGTCGATGGCAGACTCCTTAAGAACTTGAGATTAGCATCTTCAACTGAAACCTCTGCTTTGTATAGCTCCAACATGCTGAGAAGGTTTTGAAATCTGTCATAAGCAGCATCAAGGTTTTCTTTTTCTCCAACAGTGAATGTTTCAAACTGATGCTTCAACAGATTTCTGTGCATCTTTTTGGAAGCATCATTACCTCCAAACCTTGTTTTGAGAGCAGCCCAGAGTTGCTTTGCATCTTTAGCATCATGGAACTTGAGAAGATGACCATCTGGAATGGCAGACAAGAGAATGTTGAGTGCCTTCTCTTGATTCCTTAATGTTGCTGCTGGTAAGACTACCTTAGGTGCTTTGGGTTGTCCAGGAATGTCAATAGGTTATAGAACGACTTCATTACCATTGACAATTATATTCCACAGTGGTTGGTCTGTAATTGCAATGTAATGCCTCATCTTCATGCTCCATAGGTCGTATTCTCCCTTCTTAATGACAGGTATTCTCATTGAGGTGATGGAAGGTGGTGGAACAGCATCAGTCGACATCTTTAGGTTTTAGGGTTTCTTCTTAGTCAGAGTTTCCACACAAGCTCTGATACCACTTGTTGGATCGATGTACTCTAACCAAACTAACTTAAATAGCTTGTTAAGGTTTAATAACCTCGGATAAATCCTAAGTTATTAACAATGAAACACTAAGTAATCTTTATTAAGTACGCGAAATTTACTTAATAAATCTAAGAAGAATATAACTTTAACTTTTATTAATAACTCTAAATCTGCTTGTTATGCAGATTCTTTAACAACTCTAAAACTCTAATAATAATCGTACTTTATGATTCTAAAACTCTTCTCTAAAACTCGTCCTTCTTATGCCAATCTAGGGGTCCTTTTATAGGCTCAAGGATAACCCTAGTCAGTTTACAATTTGTATCCTTGTACGACAAGTAATCTAAACGTATAATAAACAAATCTTTCCATAAACGAATATAACAGTTCTTTAGCTTTGCAGTACTTTGACTTTGACAGCAGTACTTTGACTTTCTCTTTAGCAGTACTTTGACTTTTCCAGTACTTTGTCAATCTTCAGTACTTTAACATTCTTCAGCACTTTCATATCCCAACACATAGTCGCACAATCTTATGATGATGATCAAAGAAGAACTTATGAGGAAGCAAAGAAAAGGAACAAGACTGCATAATTCTCTCACAGTACTTTAGATGACAGTACTTTAGATCAAAGTACTGCTGCACCTGATGACAGCACTTTGGATGATTTGGATGATCCTACCATGCCTGGCTTAGAAGATACTGATGATGAGTATGATGATGAAGGTATTTTCTCAAATTCTAATGAAGGTGCTGATTTCACAAATTTGGATGATAATGTTGAAGTTCCACAGACCCCAATCTTAAGAGTTCATAAGAATCATCCTTCTGGTCAAATCATTAGACCTTCTAACTCTGGAGTGCTTACAAGAACCAAAGCTAAGGGTTTTTCTAAACCTCACAATGCTTTACTTAACTTTGTTTATAAACAAAACAGGCTAAATCACAAGGATCATCAAACATGCTTATTCACTTGCTTTATCTCTCAAGAAGAACCCAAGAATATAGCTCAGGCATTATCTAAAGAGAGTTGGGTTGAAGCAATGCAAGAAGAACTTCTTCAATTCAAACTTCAAGAAGTTTGGGTACTATGTGATCTACCAGATGGCAAGAAAGTCATTGGTACAAGATGGGTGTTCAGAGTAAAGAGAGATGAACGAGGGAATGTCATCAAGAACAAGGCAAGGTTAGTAGCACAAGGCTACAGACAAGAAGAAGGAGTAGATTATGATGAAGTGTTTGCTCCAGTAGCAAGGATTGAAGCCATTCGAATCTTCCTTGCTTTTTCATCATATATGGGATTTCAGGTTTATCAAATGGATGTCAAGAGTGCCTTTCTTTATGGCACTATTACAGAAGAGGTTTATGTCAAACAGCCTCCTGGTTTTGAAGACCCTACTCATCCAAACAAAGTCTACAAAGTTGTTAAAGCTCTTTATGGTCTACATCAAGCACCCAGAGCTTGGTATGAAAGGCTTTCTACTTTCTTATTGCAACATGGTTACAAAAGGGGAGCTATTGACAAGACTTTATTCATCAAGAGAGATAAGAAGGATATCATGCTGGTTCAAGTTTATGTCGATGATATCATATTTGGAGCTACCAAACAGTCCATGGTGAAGGAGTTTGAGCAACTGATGCAACATGAATTTCAAGTGAGTTCTATGGGTGAATTAACATTCTTTTTGGGGCTTCAAGTTAAACAGTCAAAGGAAGGAATTTTCATAAGTCAAGATAAGTATGTCTCTGACATACTTAATAAGTTCAATTTTGATGCTATGAAGCCAGTCACTACACCTATCAAGTCAATTAACTCATTGGGAAAGGATGAAGATGGTTAACCTGTTGAAGTCAAGTTATACAGATCTATGATTGGCTGTCTTATGTACTTAACTGCATCTAGGCCTGATATCATGTTTGCTGTTTGTTTATGTGCAAGATATCAAGTCTCACCCAAGGTCTCCCATATGAATGCAGTGAAACGAATTTTTAGTTATTTGAAACAACAACCCAAGTTGAGGTTGTGGTATCCAAAGGATTCACCTTTTCACTTGGAAGCTTTTTCAGATAGTGATTATGCAGGTGGCAACTATGATAGAAGATCAACCACTGGAGGATGCCAATATCTTGGAAGAAGATTAGTTTCATGGCAATGCAAGAAGCAAACTATTGCAGCAACATCCTCTACTGAAGCAGAATATGTGGCTGCTGTAAGCTGTTGTGGACAAGTGTTGTGGATGCAGAATCAACTCTTGGATTATGGATTCAACTTCAAGAATACTCCTATCAACATTGATAATGAGAGTACAATTTGTATTGTAAAGAATCCAGTTTATCACTCCAAGACCAAGCACATTCAGATTAGGCATCACTTCATCAGAGATTGTTATGAGCATAGGCTCATTAATGTTGTCAAGGTTCACACGGATGATAATGTAGCTGATTTACTCACCAAAGGCTTTGATGTTTCAAGATTCAATCACTTGGTGGTGAGCATTGGAATGATTAATTACTGACCTACGTTTAAGGGGAGGACTGATTAGTGTATTAGACAGTCCTATGCTTTGCTTAAGGGGAGGCAATACCATGCCTATTTGGAGTTTTTGTCATTATAGAACAGAAGATGGAAAAGTACTGCTGTTTTGTTATATGAAAGTACTGCACTGAAAGTACTGCTCTGGAAAGTACTGCACACGTGGAAAGAACTGCTTGTCTTAACAACGTACTGTTCCAACGGTCAAAAAGAGGGGTAAATTCAACTAACGGTAACTTTGTTATTATGGGCTGTGATTTTTTAAATCCTACCTTTAAATAACTACTTTTCGATTTTCCCTCTCATCTTTATTCATATCAATCTTTTCCATATATTTCTCTCTATCACAATTACTTAATCATCGAATCAATCACTTTACAATCATCAATGGCGAACCGTAACACTGTTTCTAATCATAACATGGTGGCAAATTTGGATAAAACTGAAGCTAATGTCATCTTTCATGACATCATTAATTTTCTCACTGGATCTCCAATTAGTTATGCACTTTTGGTTGAACCAAATATCATTGAGCCCTGGATTCAACAGTTTTGGGCAACTGCTAGGACTCATATGGAGAATGATGACTCGTATATTCAAGCTAAAGTTGCTGGAAGGATAGTGAAGGTTTCTGAAGCTTCAATTCATGAAGATTTATTATTTGATGATGAAGAAGGAGTTGTTCGTTTTGATAAACAATTAATTTGGGATACATTCAGAGACATTGGGTATGAAGGGTCCTTAACTGAACAAACTTTCAAGAAACCCTTATTTAGTCCACACTGGAAGTACTTGGTTCATGTATTGCTTCATTGTATTAGTGCTAAAAGTACTTCATGAGAGCAATTTGGTTCGAATATAGCTTCTGCTTTAGTGGGATTGGCTACAAATCGAATTTTCAATTTTTCAAGGCTCATTTTGGATGGAATGCTCTCTCACATCTCATGGATCGCGCTGGTTGATGTATCCAAGATTTATTCAAGTGTTCTTGAATAAACAACTTAAAGATGTACCAAAGCCTTCAAGTCTATTACTTGTTGTGGTACAACCTGCCAAGATTTTCACCTTCATGGCTAGGAAGAGTGATTTGTTTACTGGTAGGAACACTCCATTGACTACTTCAATGATGGAGATTGTTCAAGATATTAGAGATGAGGCTGCAGCTAGTGATGAAAGAGAAGGTACTACTTCAACTCAAGGTATTGCTTCTCAAGGTACTGCATCTCAAGGAGCTGCTTCTCAAGGTACTGATGTCAACGAAGGTACTGCAGTTTCTCCTACCTTATCTCACCATGATACTCCACCTATTGAGTCAGAACAAGATATCTCTATTCCCTCATCATCCTCTAGAGGAGATGCAACTACTATACCCCCTGAAGGATTAGTACTCGATAATTATATTCTGACAAGGGAGCTAGTCAGATTGAAGAAAACAACTGAGGCTCAAGCTGCACAGATAGCACAGTTGAGGATCAAGTTTAGAAGACTTAAGAAGTCTGTCTGGCCTTTAGTACAACATCACCGATTATGGGTCAAGGCTGAAAAGAAGAAAAGAAAGCATTTTAAGAAGGCTTCTACCGGAAAAAGGGCTCCTCAGCATTCTTCTGTCCAATTGGGGAGGAATTTAGAGCAAGAGAATTTGAAAGAAGATGCTGAATTTCATGAAGAAAAAGAAGATGAACCTCAAAGTACTAAAGTACAGGTTAATATTCTAAGTACTGAGTCTGAAAGAACTGAAGTTCAAACAACTGGTGTTCAAGGTACTGATGATCAAGGTGCTGCTGATCAAAGTACTGGTATTCAAGGAACTTATAGGCAAGAGCTAATTACACCAAGGGTGTTAGATTTTGAAGAAGAGGCTGGTCCTTCCACCATTATACAAGAAGAGGAAGCTGATACACCAAAAGTAGTGCACACTGTAAGTGATGATGAAACCATAGCTGAGATATTGCACAACTTATCAAAACCAAGAGGTGTTAGCATTCCAGGAGTTAATGAAGAACAACCACAAGTTTCTCAACCAGTTATAGATCCAAAAGATAAAGGCAAAGGTAAGCTGGTGGAAAAAAGGAAGAAGAAAAAGCTGACTTTGGCAGAAATTAGAGCAATTGAAGTGGCTAAGAATGAAGAAGCTGCTAAAAAGGTACAAGCTGAATTGGATGTTGAAGCTGCTATTGAAGAAGCTAAGAATAAAGAAGCAACTAAGAAATTACAAGATGAATTGAATGTTGAAGCTGCTATATCAGAAAAACCAGTTTTACCTAGAAGACCAATGAGTAAGGCTAAAGAAAGAAATGCTATGATGGCATATCTAAAGGGTCAAGGGTATTCTGGACTACAGAAGCTGAATTACATTGAGATGAAAGACTTGTATGAAAATGTTAGACAAGCTTATCAGAAGCAAGTTGAAAGTATTATTTCTTTCCAGGATGACAAGCACAAGGAGGATTTGAGTAAAAGAAGTTTAAAAAGAAAAAGAACAACTGAAGTTGTACAACCATCAAAGAAGGTTGAGTTAAGATATGATACAGTTGATGAGCTGAGAAATTACATAAGAGTTGTTGATTTTGAGCTTCCTAAGGCTAAAGATGTTGTAGAAAAGAAGTCAAAGATTGTTACATTCGAAGTTGTAAAAGCAGAAGATGGAGATTATCTTATGTTCCATAGAGAAGATGAAAGCTTTAGAGTGTTTAACTCATTGTGGGACATACTGCACTTGATAAATAGAGAAGACCTGTTTCATCTGTATCAACTAGTACAAGAGTATTTTAAACATATTCCATCAGAAGGAATTGGTTTAGTATTACTTGGAGACCTCACAACTATCTTTGAAACTGAGGAAACAAGTACTGATGCTATATGGAATAATCAAGAAGTATGGGAAATTAATTGCTGGAGATATTTTGATGAATCTGGAGTGCATGTTTTGGAGCTAGAAGATGGAACAATGATCCATATGTTAGTAGAAAGAAGATACCCACTCATGTCAGATCTTATGAGAAGAATGCTAGGTCATGGAATGGAAGTGGAAGAGGAGAATGAAACAGCACTTATGGTCATCGAATTATTTATCAAATGGAAAACAATGGCTGATGATGAAGAATAAATACTGGTATGATTTATAATTGTATAAAATCTTTTGAAATATGAGTATTTTATTCAAAGTACTGCTGGACAAACAGTACTTTATCCAAAGTACTGCTTGCAGCATAAACCAGAAAATATTTTTTGAAATAAAAACTTTTGTTAAGTAAGGAATATTTTGAAACAAAAGTTAACAGCAACAATGGTTTTTGAGATGGTTATAACGGTAGGTTATCAGTTCACCATGTTTACAAAAGAACTGGCTAATCCATGAGCAAACGGCTCTGGTAAAGATATCTCAAATCCGTTATATAGTTGACAGCTTGCTAATAAGTTGTATGGTAATCAACTCACCATATCAGCAATGTAAAGAGTTGGCTAGCCCACAAGAAAATGGCTTGTGGTAAAGGCTGTGGAAAAACCATTTATATGGTAATTAGTTCACCATGGTTGAAATAACTAACTAGTCCAAAAGGGTACAACTTTTGGTAAAGACAAATCAAATCTGTTGATAGCTGATGATTTGCTAAAAATCATATGGTTATCAATGTATCATGGTCTTACACACCTAAACATTTGGCTACTACAGAGTTAATGGCTTTGGTAAAGAGACATCAAAATCCATTAAATTTCAATGATTCACCTCTCACAGGAGTTTACACACCTGGAAGTGATGATAATAGACTGAAACTTAAACTGAACTGATGTACAATTTGTCATATGCTGCTGAGTTGCTGAAAAGATGGAGTTTGCTGATAGTTGCTGAAAAGAATTACTGATAAAAGATTACTTTGATGATGATCATGAAAGCACAGAAATTACAAAGATAAAATCTGAAGATAAAGATACAATCCTTGAAGACAAAGATGTTAAAGTCAAATATACAAAGGAACTTGAAATCAAACAAGTAGAATTCAAGTTAAAGGAGGATTTTTGGGATATATATAAAGTCAAAGTGCTGAAGAGTTAAAGTACTGAAGTCAAAGTACTGCTAAAGAGGAAGGTCAAAGTACTGCTCGATCATCAAAGTACTGCATGCTTAAAAGGACTGATATGCAAAAGCGTTAAGGATCATTGTGTAATTCTAGAATGTTCTTAGATTAGTATAGTATTACTTGTCGTACAAGGTTACAAATTGTAAACCGACTAGGGTTATCCTTAAGCCTATAAAAGGACCCCTAGGTTGGCATTAGAGTTACGTGTTTTTTAGAGTTTTAGAGAAGTACGATATTAGAGTTTTAGAGTTGTTAAAGAATCTGCATAATAAGCAGATTCTGAGTTATAAATAAAATCGTTGAAAGTTAAAGATAATTCTTCTTAGCTTTGTTAAGTAAATTCCGCATACTTAATAGAGTTTGCTCAGTGTTTCATTGTTAATAACTTAGGATTTATCCGAGGTTATTAAACCCTTAACAAGCTATATAAGTTAGTTTGGTTAGAGTACATCAATCCAACATACACCTTATAAAACGTTTCCATATATATATATATATATATATATATATATATATATATATATATATATATATATATATATATATATATATAAAACATATATATAACAGGATGTACATGATGTCATAATTCATCCGTAATGCCACGTAATGCCATGTCATTTCCAGGTAATGCCACGTAATGCCATGTCATCAATGTATGCCACATAAGCAATCCGGAATTAATTTGTTCAAAAATGACAGTAGAGGGGTTCGAACTTGGGATGTTGGGTAACATTAACAAGCATGATAACCACTAAGCCAACACATGTTATGATTATATCTTGCAATTCTAAATCTATAAACCTATGCAAACCATGAGATCAATATTATATCCCTACAATTTAGCTAACCCTAATAAACATACGTAAAACAAATCCTAATTCATTCATGTATTAGGGTTTTATTTACAGAACAAAATCTGCTTGCATCATATATCTATGAACTTTCAAACATGGAGGGCGAGGTATGTTTATTTTATATATATACATCTTTGCATCCTGCACCTAAAAAAGATAAAGTATTTTTTTTCTTTGCTTAGGGGGCGTTTGGTTCATGAATTTTAATTTATGGGGTTTGAAATTCAGAATTTGGAGTATAAAAAATTATAGGATTTTAAAATTTTAAAACATGTTTGGTTGGTAGTTATGATGAGGGTACATTATGGGTGTTAACTATAAAAGACGGAATTACCCTTTTATCATTTAACACTTAGTCCACCAAATAAAAAAAGGAGTGTAGCTTTGTCATGTTGTCTTTTTTACAAAGGATAGTCCCACCGAATTTTAAATGCCCTTCCTATATAATGAATTTATAATGGCCCACTTTTGGCATTTCATGAACATTAAATTTCCTGTACTTTTTCAACCAAACACAATATTTTGTGTTGTGGTATTATAAATTCAAAACTCTTGAAATTCCTCCAATGTAGTCTAACCAAACAGGCCCTTAGTATTTTTAAATATCATATGTGTATGTCACATGAACTGAATGCTAACAAATATGTTACATGTACCTATAGATTTTTGTATTATTTGATACAGGTACCTGTAGATTTTTGTGTTATTTGGGTCACAACATTCCACTTTCCTGCAAGAGGTACCCCATAAACTCATACTACAATACTAAGTATAACCTAAACCTATCATTAAATGTGCTTTTTTACATATGAATTCCAATAAACATTTTCAATGAAATAAATTTTAGGAACGGATTCTACTGGAGGATTAACAATCCTAATTCAAAACCACGATTGATTATCACATAACGGATTCAACACAAATCAATCAGATCTATGAATACAGGTTTGTGTGATAATTTTTAATTTTCGTTTTGTGCTTTTTAAATTGGCTTCTTGAATCAATTGATTGTGATTTGTAGTATGACTATTGTTTGTATTAAATTACTCATTGTAGATGATGATGAATGCTTAACTTTTATATCTGGGTCGATTTGGCTGGTCATCACAAGTTTAAAGTAGTATATAAGTTTTTGAAGCATATGTAATTCAATAGTTGTTTCCTTTGTGATTATTGTTCATACTTCACTTTGTTTTCATTTGTCAGATTCTCCTCCTTCAACCCTTAGTTTCAGCTTTAGGTAATTAATCTTTTATTGGATTTTCTTATATTTAGATTCAATACTGGATTAGATAATTTTGGAGGTCTGGACTTGCTGATTTGGAGATTAGTTAATTATAAGATTATGTTTTTATTGTATTAAGGATGTTGAATTTGATAACGTTTAGTGGATTTAATGTTTGCTGATTCTGTTAGCATTGGTGGTTAGTTAAATATACAGGGTTATGATTTTTATTTAGCGAATATTAGATTTTGAGTTTAATTAAAACTGGAAAAAATATGTATCTTTTTTAAGCAATTATGAAGCTTGAAAGAACCATTGTCGTTTATTTAATTTTGCTCTATGATTATGGCATTTAGAGAATGAACTGAGATCAAGCTAGATTCATTATAGGGAACAATGGCTTTATGGGCAATCTACAATCAAGTGTTGAATGTTGATTTAGCCTGCTGCACGATAGTTTCATATTTGACAAAAAATGAAGTAATGAATCAATCACACGTTTCAAATATATACGTAGTTAGTAATCTGTAGTTATTGAACTCGTCAAATGCAAAAATGAGTCATGGGTTGTTGAATCAGGGAATATACTTATTAGTATATACTTTTGATTATAGTTTAGAATAATGTATGGATTAAAGTTAGCAAGGCATTACATTTACTTAAGCTTTGAGACTTGAAATTTTAGTGATTTGAGTTGCTTGAGTTCATTCTTATTATATACGATATGCATTTTGTATGGTCTTCTGTTATCTGTCAGAAGTAATGTGTTGTTATGGGTTTTGGAGATGGAAAATCTGGTGATATTGTGGAATTGTTTGAGAGAGTTTCACAAAGTATAAAGGTGAAACATTATAGTGACGCAATCAATGATCTTAATACCGCCATAGAGTCGTCTGAATCATTTGCTTACCCTGGATTATTCACATCATAAGCACATGTATTAGGGACTAAAGTATTTTTGGTAATAATTTTAGTAGGTGAAGACCCGGATGAGTTACTGGCAGAAAGCTATGCCATCCATATCTTTGACATTGATCCACATAATCCCTCGGTACGTGGAAACTAACAAATGTAGCCTCTCTGATTAAGAAAATGGTTGAAAACGAGTATAAAAACACGTTTTCCTGATGTCAATTTGATTAATGGTTCTACATCTGATAATACCAAGAAAGAAGAGGATTTGCAACTGCAAGAAACTTCTGAAAATTCAAATTCGCAAGCTCTGACAGCTGAGATGAATGGCGGGCAACATATTGAAGATAAGGAGAATATGGGATGTGCCGAAGCTAATTCAAATGAAGTGGTGGAAAAAGATTCTTTATTCCTCAATAAATATGATAATTTGGAATCATCATTGGTTCAAGGGGCCGTGGAAAACAAGTAACCTCACATCTTTTGCTTCTAATTTAGATGATACTGAATTATAATTGCAGATTTGCAGGTTTAAAATCATAATGTAGTTTCTATTTTGATGAAAAATATTATTTTGCTTAATGAAATTTATGTATTTTTTTCCTCTTGCTATTTAACAGATTAAAAAAGCACTAAGAGGAGTCAAGGTTGAGGTAATACATCGTGGAAATATGCGCAGGAAGTATTGCATATCTGGGTTAACACCTCAGGTAACAAGAGATCTTGAGTAGGTAATAATAGCTTATTTTATGGATCTGTTTTTACCTTCATATAACAAGTATAAACATTAAATATTTTTTCCTTTCAAACATCAGCGTTTCGGTGGACGAAGGAGGAACGATGAAATTTGTGGTTGAGTACTTCCGTGAGACATATGGAATTGCGATTCAACATGTACACAAGTTGGGAATACTCAGAGACCAAATTATTTGTAATGGACTGACCCCTAACAACGCCTTTTTTGATTGGCACAGGTCAGGTTTAGCGTACCATGTTTTTTCTTTACATGTGACGCCTTTTTCTACCTTGAAAACGTATCAAAACTCAAAATTATAAAAAATGTTTTCACAAAACTCAAAATTATAAAAAATGTTTTCACAAAAGTTTTATGCACCAACATACCCGATCTTGTGGAATTGTTTAAGAATTTTTGAAGAATTTAAAATATATATATATATATATATATATATATATATATATATATATATATATATATATATATATATATATATATATATATATATATTTTTATTCTTTTTATTGATATTTGTCTTTTTATTTTAATTTTACTATATATATATATATATATATATATATATATATATATATATATATATATATATATATATATATGTATGTATGTATGTATAGAGTTTGGATCAAATACAAAGTCTTTTATGGTAAAAAGGATAAAAAGGGTTAGAAATGTAACATATTTCATCATATTAATATAGGGGTATTTTGGACATTTAATCACTCATATTTTAAATGCTCATTTAAGCTACTTTAATCTCTCATTTTAATTTATAATTTGCCTAACGTTTTTTATTTATTTAAAATATGCTAAGACATTTGCAAGCTTCAAATTTTCTTGTGACATGACAATTTTCGAAAAGCTCTTGTGAAATATTATAATGGGTCACGCCATCTTGATACTGTATCAAACTCTTCCTACATATTGATAAATTTACATTAATTTTGTTACATTGCATGCTCGTCGAAGTGTTAAGTCATAAACAAAGAGTGTCATGTTTAAGTTACTTTTTGTTATATCGATTTTATAAACTATGTATCAATTTGTTTACTAATTCGTCAATAAATAATATGATTTTATGTTATATGTTATGTATAAAAAAATTAAACATAGAGTGTCAATAAACTTTAAGTGTTCCACAAACTTAGTTTTAGTACAAGTGTCTTGACAAATTGTGTGTCACTTTAAATGTATCAAAAGAATGAGTGTGTCACAAAAAATGTGTCA
This sequence comes from Chrysanthemum seticuspe, assembly GCA_019973895.1. Taxonomy (NCBI): domain Eukaryota; kingdom Viridiplantae; phylum Streptophyta; class Magnoliopsida; order Asterales; family Asteraceae; genus Chrysanthemum; species Chrysanthemum seticuspe. Next base: position 155,598,885 of record BPTQ01000007.1, on the reverse strand, counting down.
GAAAATTTAGTGTGTCACTGGACATGTATTACGAAATTAAATGTGTCAAAAACTTAGTGTGTCTGTCAGAAAACTTAGTGTGTCAAACGAAACTCAATGTGTCAAAAACTTAGTGTGTCACTAAAAATGTATTATAAAAGTAAGTGTGTCAAATGACTTATATTGTCACTAAAAATGTGTTATAAATATGTGTGTCACTATAAGCGTATCAAAAATATTTAGTGTGCCGCTATAAACGTATCAAAAAAATTTAGTGTGTCACTATATATATGTAAAGAAAAGTTGTGTGTTAAACATAGTGTGTCTCTAAAATGTACTAAAAGTTTGTAATGTGTCACTAATAATGTAATTAAATTTTATTGTGTCACTATAAATGTATTTAGAAATTTAGTACTCGTATCACTAAAAGAATACTAAATTTTGTGTTTGTCATAAATAAATTATAACAAAATTAATGTCACCATAAATGTAATAAAGAAAAAATTAATGGTATGACAATTTGACTAAGCATTAGGCGTGTAAAATGGGTCAAAAACCAACAATTCATTTACCTCATTTATTGATTTTGTGAGATGAAAAGACATAAGAGCCCTTATCATGACACTCAAAATAACAACACTAAACCTTAAACTATTCAAAATATGCAAAAATACCCTTATTCATCTTAACCACAAATCATATCATTAATTACACATCCAATGGTCACAAATCCTTCCTATACTTTTTACCCATAAACCCTTTTTACAATATGAAAAAATAATAAACCGGGAACTAAATTAAACTTGGAATTTATCAAGAAACAAATCACAAGTCGTGCCCGCCCTTGGGAGGGCTTAAACGGCTAGTGTATATATATATATATATATATATATATATATATATATATATATATATATATATATAGGGTAAAGTTAAAATAAAAAGAACAAATATCTGTAAAAAGAATAAAAAGATTTGTTTTTTTTTTAATTCTCCAAAAATTCCACAAGATCGGGTATGTTGGTGCATAAAACTTTTGTGAAAACATTTTTTATAATTTTGAGTTTTGATACATTTTTTTTAATGCACAAAAAATGAATTTTGATGCGCAAAAAAAATTTGATGCACAAAATTTTGAACTTGTTTTAGTTAGATGCGCAATGTTATTTTGATGAAAAAAGTCAAAAGAAGTTGGGTGCAAAAACCAATTTTTGATGCACAAAAAAATGATTTAATGCGCAAACGTATTTTTTCATATTTTTTTTCGAAAAAAATATCCACTTTTAGAAAAAAAAAATTCACAACTTTTTCATGCACCATCATACCCGATCTTGTGAAATGTTTTTGGAATTTTTCGAGAACTTTTTTTGAAAAAAAATCTTTTTATCTTTTTACGGATATTTGTCTTTTTATTTGATCTTTATCCTATATATATATATATATATATATATATATATATATATATACGCACACACACTTACAAATTATACATTTTAATATTAAGTACTATGTAAATACGGAATTTCATGTGAGGGGCGTGTGAAAAACTAGAAGGGGGGTTGAATAGTTTTACCGATTAAAACTTCGTTTTAAACTATTTTGATCGACTTATGTCAATCTATTTTAATGTGTGTGTTGGATGTTGATAGATAAGCATATACATAAGTAAAGTAAAGATAAAGAGTAAGAAGCACAAAACCACAACGCGAGTATTTATAGTGGTTCGGCTACAAGGACACCTTCCTTGCCCTACTTCACTCCCCGAGTCACCTACTCGAGAGTTCGTAATCACTACACAACACAAACTCCTAGTGGCAGAGAAGCCTTCACAACATCGCCTACTATTTATCCGGTACAAAGCTAGACACCGGGTTCTTCCACGAGGTAGAACCAAACCTATCACAACGTTGCCTATACTTTATCCTGTACAAGGCTAGACACCGAGTTCCATTACAAAGGAGGAACTACTACCCAACACTACACAACACCTATCCCAAAGGAGATCCACTCCTTATAACAACTTCAACAAGGATATCAATATCCTTTGACCTAATACTAATCTATCTTGTACATCGACACGCCATATCGAATGTACAACCTAAACACCTTTCACTAATGCCTTTGACACAACTCCTAAGCACTCTTCACTAATGCTTTTGACACGGATCTTCGGCACCTTTCACTAATGCCTTCGATACGGATCTTCGGCACCTTTCACTAATGCCTTTGACACGACTCCTAGGCACTCTTCACTAATGCCTTTGACACGGATCTTCGGCACCTTTCACTAATGCCTTCGTCTTGACCATTTAGACATCTTTCACCTATGTCTTCGACACAACACTTCTAATGAGAGAGGAAAGAACTATCAACAAGATAACATTAGTAGTCTTGATGATGACGAAGCTTGGCAACCCATGGACTTGAGCTTGCTCGACTTCAAGGTGGTGATCTCGCCTTTAAGAGGAACCTAGAGAATCACACAAAAACAAAACTACATAGAAATATCCTTTGGATCTGAGGTTAGAGAGTTTACAACACTAATAGAGAATGTGTGTGAAAGGGGGTGAGTTACAATGAAGAAATGGCTCACTATTTATAGAGGAAAAATCACTATTGTTTCACGGATCCCTTGCTTGAGGGATCCATCCAGTGTAATTCTGGGGATCCGTAGGACGCTTCCCTAAATGGGTTATGGGTCATGGATCATGGTTCATGGGTTATGGACTTTGGATCATGGGTATCCAAATAGATACAATGCATCTAGAAGATGCAGTGCTCCATGGGTCATGGATAATACCCATTATGACTTATGCATGATGTCATGCAATGGGTCATGGGTTATGGATCATGCTCCATGGGTATGGGTCATGGACTTTAGGCTTTACCGAACTATATTCAATGTATTTAGTCTATGGGTCAAATACTTAGACTTCTACCCATTATGTTACCCATTAAAATACATACTAAGTATGTATATATATCTACCCATTATGTAAACACTATTTGTTATACATATGCATTAGTATAACATGAAAACACTATTGCTTGTTTAGTATTTTATGTGAAAACGTAAGTGTGTTAGTAAACTATTGGCTCAAACCATTTACGTATTTTATTTGTTTTGTTAAAATGATTTTATGTTTGTTATCGACAAAACATTAAAAGATCGTAAAATATAAATAAACGTTTTTACGGCTTATTTGTATTAACAATCTCCCCCTTTTGTTGATGAAAAAACATAAGATTGTTTTAAGGAAAAACTAAAATTCGTAAAAGTTTGAATTGGACTTTTTACTCTCTTCTCCCCCTTTTGTCGAAACAAAAAGAGCGTCGAAAAGAAACTAACACATTGTTTTAAGAAAAACATGTGAAACTAGAAAAATATAAAAGCTAGAGAGTAAGAGAAGAGAATAATTCTCGTCTTAGCTCCCCCTTGACCGGTCCATCCCGTTGTAAGGGCGTCAAGTAATTAGAAAGACTAAGCGAGTGCTTTGCAAGTATTTTTGCAAATGGTTTCGTCTTTTTGACGAACATGCTCCCCCTTGACGAGTGCTTCTTTGTAAGGAGGACGTCATGTAGTAATGGTAATCCTATGTGAAAGTATTTCAAATGAATTTTCAATTGTTTTGCTTTGACAAGAAACTCCCCCTAGCTAAGGGTGTCAAAGTATTCATGTGTATATTGAAAATCTACAAAACAAAGGTTAGAAAGCAAGTATATAATGTATAATTTCCTGCAAATAAGACTCAAGTTAGCAATAAAAAAGTCTTCTGTTGCACGGATCCCATGGTTCCTCCCTTGGAGGGATCCGTCTAGGCTAACATGAGGGATCCGTCTGCCTGTAGACTCAAGATAGCAATGTTGATGTAAATGTGATGTTAATCATCAAAATGAGTTATGTATTAAGACGCCAATCATATACACAAGATCATATGGCATATAACATGTAATTTCATTTAATAAAACTAGAGAAATGATGTACATAACTCCAAAAACTAAGAAAATGAATAATACATGGATTAAGATTCCTAAACTATCTAAGTTAATCTTAAGACTCGGACACCACTTGAATCCTTAAGCTCAAGGTTTTTTAGGTTTGTTGACCTCGTCTAAACGTTCGAGGAGGTGATAAAACATGAAACGTTGCTCTTCACGTAGTTCATGTATCAAGCCTTCAACATGTTGACAATGATAACAATCTTTGTCATGGCTAGGAAAGGGTGGAGGTAGAAATGGAATTGCTTGAGATGGAAGGGTTGAGTTTCCATAAAAGAAGGAGGGATTTGTGGAGGTATATTTAGAGGTGATTCAACCAAGGGTGGTGGTGGTGGAATATGTGTCAAGGAAGGTGGTAGAGAGGTATCTACTTCCATGTGATCGGGTGGTTGACTTTGATGATTCCTCATAATCCAAACGGGACTATTCGAGGGTGATGGAGAAAAGGATGCCGGTGCTAGTGTCGATTCAACACCTTAATTTTGTTGCGCTATTCTCTCTATTGAGGAGAATGTTGGCAATGGTGGAGGATGAGATGGCCTAGAAGGCAAGTCCTCAAAATTGTAGAGGTGTGGTGAATGATATGGCTCTAGGCACTAATGGTGATGGTTTAGTGGAAATAGGACTGTTTGGTTTAGGAGGTATAGTGGTGTTTGGTAATGGTAGTTTTGTGGGAACAATCCTTTTAGGGATTGGTTTGGTTGGTTGAGTTGGTGGAGGGGAAATCCTAGAGTTTGTGGATTTAACGGGAGATGATTCGGTTGAAGAAATTTCGTGAACAACACGAGCAAGTTTCTTGGGTGGTCCTTTGGTGGATGAGTTAGCACTAGGAGCTTTCCTCATGATGAGATGACAAAAGGTTAGTGAGATAGAGGCTTCTAGTTGCTGAGAATTAAGTTGTAGATGAGGACTTAGAAGTCCTAACAAGATGGTTTATAAAGGGAAGGATTTGGCAAGTGCACTCAAGGCTTAAACCACTAAGATCCTTTTGTAATGCAATGATTTGCATGCACAAGAGTCAACTTCAGAGTTGCACTGATCAAGGAGTTGCACTGATCAAGGAGGTTAATTAAGGCAATATGGAGTGTTCAAGTTAGCAAGGAGAGCTTGAAATGATTGCTTTAACTAGAATTAGCTGAATCTGTCAGCTGGTTCCCACGGTTCCCTCCAATGAGGGATCCGTCTAGGCTAATCCTATGGATCCGGCTCTCAGCAGCCAAGAAAATAGGGAAATGATGTTTTGTAAGGTCTAGTACCTTTACATCTTGAGTGTTTTAGTCTTCCTAAGTGTCTTAAATGAAAATGGACTTAAATGATCAAGGGCAATGAGTGATGGTAGCTAATGATTGCCTTTTATGGAAGAAAATGGGACTTTATGAGTACCAATGAATGATCAAAGATGACACTAGGAAATTTGAGAGTGTCAAGTGGTGCTAAATGATCCTAGAAATCAGATGGTAACTTACGATAAATTTGGAAAATTTTCTAAAAATTATAAGAAATGAAAAACTAGTTTTAACCCATTTTGAGGTGAGGATGACTAAAATCAATTTGCTAAAATTGAAATAAATATAAAACTAGATGTGTTGAGATGTGAGAAAAGATGTGTGAGCATTAAAGCGGAAGAATGGTGAGTTTTGGTGAAACGATATATCAAAAATTACCTTGAATGTGATTCTAAGTTAAGTATGAGTGAGTGTGATACCTACTGATCTTGTGGAAGACTTTAATTGGTCCTAAGACATTATGTTTAGCTAGTATGAAGTGGTCTTAGGTAATGTTTTGATGTATGGATGTCTGCAACTGCATTTCTATCTTCCCAGATCCCACGGATCCCTAAGTGGAGGGGTCAGTCTAGTATAAAGTGAGGGATCCAGCTCCTGCAGATCAGTAGCATTACAGAAGGTGTGCAGTTTTTGCACTATATTATGCATACTCATTGCTACGAGTTTCTACTGTATGTGAACAACAAAATAAGTAAATATCTCATAATTCATAACACAAATACGAGTAATAATGATAATATCCAAACAAACAAGGTAAATCTTACACAAACATAAACATCCATTGTAACTAGATAAAAGAAATGTCTAAAACAACCATAATCCTAATGTCTATTTCGTCAATCTCTTCTCTTCCTCTTTTCTGACGTCATGAGGTAGTTAGTTAGGCATTGGATCATACCCTTCAATTGTTTGAATTCTTCGGACTCGTTTGGAAGATTTGGAAGTTGTTCAAAGTAGGTTATGGGGTCCATGTAGACGTTGGCAACGTGGTTGACTTTTTCTTCTTCTTCGTCCGAGGAGTCCGAGAGAGCATAAGGCCTTTTTCCATTGATCATGAACTGTTTAGAAGGTTGTTTGGTGAGTGGTACCATGACGTGATCGGCAAGGAAATGATTATCGTTGATAGGAGAAGGTTGCATTGCACTAATATACTCACGGAGTCGTGTTAGGAGCATACCATAAGGAAGTACCATGTTGTTGACTTTGAATACACCTACCATTCTTTTCACCATGTAATAGGCAAGGAGGCAAAAGATCATTTGGACAAGACATGCATTGGGATGGTCTTTGTTCCCGACCAAACAAATGACATTTTCTCTAAGAATTTCTTCCCACTTTCTATAGATGGGATTCATTTTGGAGAGTTCCATTTGAAAGGGATCACGGTGGATGAGCTCTTTGTTGCAGTTGAGGCGAGATTGGTCGGCTCTAATTTTGAAGATGGTGTCTCGAACAAGAGTGGGGTCATCGAGAGGAGTGTGATAGATTGGTTTTGGGTCTAGTGCAACGATTGAATGGATATTGCCCAATCTTGGGAGTACATACAAATACCTTCACATGGAATGCGAAGAATTTGTGCAAAGGTGTTGAGGGGTAAGGTGATGGTTTGATTGTTGACAATGAAAGTGATTTAGATGCTTTCATCATTGTTACGAATGATCCTAACACTTTTGTAAAACTCAAAGATAAAACCGGACAAATTTGTTCAACAATATCTAGGAGACAATCAAAGTTAATTGCCAAGAAGACTTGGCGAATGTCGGTGTTTTCAAGGAAACATTCCTTAACAAGACGACCTTCATGGATAAGCCGTTTTTCAAGCTTTTTGAAAATTCTGCGATTGGTTTTTGAAAGTTCTTCTTTTCGATAATATCTAGAGAGGTAGTGGACGGTGTCATGGTGGTCTTGTTGAGTAGCTTTGGGCATGGTCGATCCTAGAAAAACAAATATTCCAATTAGGTAAAATTTGTTGAGATGGGTTTATGGTTTTGATTTGTATTAACAATGTTGTAAGACACAATAAAATCTTAATTATATGAAAACCCTTTTTGTGATTAATTTTGCAATACCTAATTTCATCAATTGGTGGTTAATTGAAAATTTTAAAACCATAAACCCTAGGATGAAGATGATGATGATTAGAAAATATGAGTGTAATTACTTACAATGATGTTCAATGAGGAGATGCTTGAGGATATGAAGCCCTATGGAGATGGAAGCAGAATTTAGGTCGTTTTTTGTGTTTGTGAGGAGAGGGAAAAGGATTAAGCTGGTTTTTAAAAGCGTATATCTGTTTTCTGTCACACGGTTCCCCCGGATCCCTTGTATTAGGGATCCGGCTACTGTGGACAGAAAAAGGAGTGTTTGGTGTTATTTTTGTAATAAGTTATACAATAGCTTATAGTACAATAAGAACTTTGTAAAGTGAGGTTCCTAATTTAATATGCATTTTGGTCAACGTGTTTTGATAGTTTAACTATCAAGGATCTATTTTGCGACGACGACGTAGGTTTGGCGATAGAAAATCATAGAGGAATATTATTCCCGATGATGGCTTAAGTAGGGAAAGTAGTGAAGAGAGACTTTTTAGAGACTTGCAACTATTGAAGTTAGTGTCCTAATACATGTGTTTAACAAGGCAATATAAACAGGCAAGGTTTTAATCAGGAGAAAGACATATATTGTCAACATAAACGTACTATAGATAAGATCAACTACTTTGTGGGTAAGTGAACATACCTCTAACCTTTTGGTATGGTTTTTAGAGACCATATACCCGGAATACTTCATGAGCTTTTAAAGTATTCCATTGTACTTAGTAGAAGTAGGTTGTGATTACTTTTGGGTTCTTCCTTGAGTTTTGACTTCATTTTTCTTTGGATAGAAATGAAGACTTTGGAAGAGTCCTAGCAAGAGAATTTCATAAGAAGTAATTGTTAGAATAATCTATCATTATCTAACATAAAAATTTGTTTAAAAAGATTTCCTTCTTTGTAGTTTTCAATCATACATGGATCGTATCAAGTTTTTAAAGTAAAACATACTATAAGAAACTTGGTAACGAAGCTCTAGTACCAATTGTGGAAAACTAGAAGGGGGGTTGAATAGTTTTACCGATTAAAACTTCGTTTTAAATTATTTTGATCGACTTATGTCAATCTATTTTAATGTGTGTGTTGGATGTTGATAGATAAGCATACACATAAGTAAAGTAAAGATAAAGAGTAAGAAGCACAAAACCACAATGCGAGTATTTATAGTGGTTCGGATACAAGGACACCTTCCTTGCCCTACTCCACTCCCCGAGTCACCTACTCGAGAGTTTGTAATCACTACACAACACAAACTCCTTGTGGCGGAGAAGCCTTCACAACCTCGCCTACTATTTATCTGGTACAAGGCTAGACACCGGGTTCTTCTACGAGGTAGAGCCAAACCTATCACAACGTCGCCTATACTTTATCCGGTACAAGGCTAGATACCGAGTTCCATTACAAAGGAGGAACTACTACCAAACAATACACAACACCTATCCCAAAAGAGATCTACTCCTTATAACAACATCAACAAGGATATCAATATCCTATGAACCAATACTAATCTATCTTGTACATCGACACACCATATCGAATGTACAACCTAGGCACCTTTCACTAATGCCTTTGACACGACTCCTAGGTACTCTTCACTAATGCCTTTGACATGGATCTTCGGCACCTTTCACTAATGCCTTCGATACGGATCTTCGACACCTTTCACTAATGCCTTTGACACGACTCCTAGGCACTCTTCACTAATGCCTTTGACACGGATCTTCGGCACCTTTCACTAATGCCTTCGTCTTGACCATTTAGACATCTTTCACCTATGTCTTCGACACAACACTTCTAATGAGAGGAAAGAACTATCAACAAGATAACATTAGTCGTCTTGATGATGACGAAGCTTGGCAACCCATGGACTTGAGCTTGCTCGACTTCAAGAGGTGGTGAACTCGCCTTTAAGAGGAACCTAGAAAATCACACAAGCACAAAACTACATAGAAAGATCCTTTGGATTTGAGGTTAGAGAGTGATAACATCAAATAATCCTGAATATTAAGTGTCAATTTCCCCCGATAATGCTTGTAATTTATATCATTTATATGGATTTACGCTTGTTTTCCATTATATTTCACTTTCAGGTAAATTACGAGCATTGGAGCTAAAGAGACGCGGAATTAGAGAGTTTATTGAAGATTTATCATAGTATGCTCACTTTGAAGAAGTTACGGCGTAACTCCTCTCTCACATTACGCCGTAACTAAAGCGTGGCTCAGAAAACCAACTTAACTGAAGATTACGACGTAACTCTATCAAAGATTACGACGTAACCATATTAGGTCAAATGAGGTTCCGCGCCGCTACTAATTACGCCGTAACTCATTCATCAACTATGGCGTAACCAAGATTTATTGAAGATATGGCTTAACTCCTTCCTGAGGTTACGCCATAACCAGCATTATTAGTGCAAATTACGAAGAATTGTATGTTACGGCGTAACTCTTTTAATGGTTACGCCGTAACCAGATCTGGCCTATAAATACCCCATGATTTCCAGCATTTCAAAGCATCCCATTTCACACACAACAATCAGAGAACGTGAGAAGAAGTCCAAGGCAAATCTAGAGGAGCATACAGAGCTATCTCCAAGGGAGAAATCACTCCCCTACGATAGGCATTAGCTTTTTATCTTTTCTTAACTTTCGATTCATGTATTTCATAACATTAAACATTGAATTGATTTGTATGGTTAATATGAGCGGCTAAGCACCTCTTGGTGCTGGCCTAGTTATGATTCCTTAATTGTTTTGTTTGCGTTTACTTTACTTCCGTATAATTATTTCTAAGTGTATGCATGCATAGTTTATTGGTAGCTACCCTTGTTTCGGTAGTTTTGAATGGCGGTAGAGGCTAGTTGCTTAAGAGATATGACCAACTGACCTTGAGTGAGTAGACTGAGACGGGAAGGGTAAGATATGACCAACTGACGACCCTTTCTACTTGTGCGATTTGACCAACTGATCACCTACCGTTTGGATGAACTTAAGAAGTAAGGGGTGAGTGTTTAAGTTGCTAGTGCTCGGGCACTCACTATTATAAATCTAGCATGTAGCGGTACTTAATGACTCGGCTTAGGGGACCAGGAACAACTGGACTTATGAGGGGAAACCTGACTTCTCCAGTGGTACCCTTTGCTGATAGGTTAGGACGAACTGACCAAATGTTGTCCTCTCGACTTTGACCCCACCTGAAGTAATTGGAAGTATTTGACGTAAACATTACTAGTTAAGTTGAGTAGCTAGGTTAGCACCACTCTCCTCTATTGATCACATCCTTTGCGTTAATTTGTTAATTCCTTATCGAAATCATATTAAAATCTGTGACACCTAGACTTAGTATAAATCCACACACATAGCTCTTGGGACGACCTCAGTTTACCGAATACTACACTACAGACGACCGGGTACACTGCCCGTTAGTAAATTAGGGTAGACCATAGGTATAACGAGTAATTATAAATATTAAAACCTGCTCAGTAAAACCTGCATCAAGTTTTTGGCGCTGTTGCCGGGGAGTTATTTAGGATTTTTTTTAAGTCTATTTTTAATTTTCTTTCTTCTCTTAATGTCAGGATTCAAGACTAGAAGCTCAAGGCCATTTTTGGCCACCCCGTTCGATGATCCGGAAAAACAATTTCGGACGAAAAAAGTTTACTCTCCGGTTCCTATTCATAATAGTTTTCGTTTTACAAATCTGACCAATCTGATGCAGAACCGGAAGTTATTGATGAAAACAATATTGAAGAAATAACCATGGAGCAGTATTTGGAGCGACCAAATGTGAACTGTACATGAGCCTTCACGCAAGACTCTAGTGTGGAAAAATTCTCTATTCCGGACCAATTTATTCGATAATTACATGTGTTTAAATTTTCAGGAGATGAAAATGAGGATGTTCAGGAGATGAAAATGAGGATGTTCAGAATCATGTGGAAGAAGTACTCTACCTATCATCTCTTTTCAGCGTCCGGAGTATCCCTAGCTATTCGGTTACAGCTAGAATTTTTCCTATGACTCTTACAGGAACTGCGAAAAGATGGTACAATAAACTCCCTAACGAATGCAAAGAAGCACGGGGTAAATTAAGCAAAGAATTCGTTCAACAATTTTGCCCTCCTTCGAAAATGGCTAAACTTCTCAGTAAGATCCATAAATTTGTTCAAGAGGGTGAAGAGACACTTTACCAAGCATGGGAAAGATTCAATGAGTTACTTTATCGATGTCCCACTCATGACTTGAACAAACATCAAATCGTCTATGTCTTCTACAGGGGAATTAATGAACTAACACGTGAATTACTCGATTCTCCTAGACCTATTCCTAGCATGACCCCTGACTAAGCTTTGGAGTGTATTCAACAGATTTCTGAACATTGCTATAAATGGCATATGGAGACAGGGTATGGACCAAGGGATAATTTTGATCATAAGGTAATGAAAAAATTGACGAAGCAAGAATATAATTATGGTGAAATTTTCAAAAAGCGAAGGCTTGAAAGGGCAAATGAAATCGAAGCATGTCGGGTAGAGAAGGTTAAGAGTGTATTTGGGACCAAGACCGGAAACAGCTTAGAGAAAAGGATCCTTGACCATATTAAGGAGTCTAAGGAACGTGATGAGAGAATTGAAAAAATGATGAAAACATTCGTGGAAAGCACAGTTTCTTCTCTCAAGACTCATGAAGACCGCATAAAGGGTTTGGAGAAGAGTGTGAATTCGTGTTCAAAAGCTATAGCTGATTACCTCGCTGCACGTGAAGAAGAAGTTGTCAACACAGTTGAAACAATTTTTGAGGAGCCCACTACCTTTTCGGAGAAGGTTAAACGAAGAATCAGTAAGGAGAAACTCTTGCTTCTGGATGTTGGATCCCTCCCGGTAAATGTTCCTCTTGTTAATTCCATTAAGGCTGATCCTAACAATATTTTGCAGGAGTTAAGCAGCGATTCCGATGAGACGGTTCAACTTAACGAGAGATGTTCAGCAATTTTAAGAAATAAACTGCCGCAAAAGGAAAAAGATCCTGGTTGTTTCATTCTCCCTTGCTTGATCGGGAGTCTCAATATGTGTAACGCCCTTGCTGATCTTGGAGTGAGCACAAGCATTATTCCTCATTCAATGTTCCTACGTATGGGTATTGGAGACCTTAAGCCAGCCAAAATGAAGATTGAAATGGCTGATCGTTCGATGCAGTCACCCTTGGGAATCATTGACAACGTGTTGGTGAAAATAAAGAAATTTTTCTTCCCAGCTGATTTCATGATTCTGGATATTCCTGAAGACAACAGAATACCCATTATTTTAGGAAGACCTATGCTTGCTACTGCCCATACAAAGGTGGATGTCTTCGCCCGGAAATTAACTCTCGAGGCTAACGGGGAAATTGACACATTTAGACCTAATGAACTTCTATCCACCCCTCAAAAAGTTTGTGCAATTGACCCTATTGGTGATTTTGGTAATGCATTAGAGGATTTTCTTAGTGACTCCCCGAAAACTCCTATAAATCTTGGTGAGATAGCTTCAAGGAAGGATTTCGATGTGTTCGTGAATTTTGAAGAAGAAGACTTAGGAGTCTGTGCCGATGATTTTTCTAGCGACATCGAAATGGTCCATTGGAGCAACAACTCTGAAAAAACTTTTTCTGACCAACCCAAGTTTTATGAGATCGGAGCTCGAATCCATCATAGAAACCCTCATTATCTGAAAATTTCATGCAAAATTGGGTTCATTGATTTCCATCTATTTATCGACATAGAGTCCCCAGTTAACATCATTTCTAAGGAATGCTACAACCAGGTTATGAAAAAAGAACTCGAATATAGAGGAAACAATTTCCTAGGTATTGCAACAAACATCAGTATCTTTGTTGGGACTCACTCATTTCTGGTTGACTTTGTGGTTTTGGATGACCTTACCGAATTCATAGAAGACGGGCTAACCGGGGTAATTTTCGAGAAACCTTTTAAAGAACTATCTGGGCTAGACAAAAATGAGAAAGAAGGGCTGGTATGGTTAAAGTTTGGTGACGATAAAACGGTTTTTAAAATGCCACGGACTGTTACAAATTTTAAAAAATGGACAAAAAGGCAGTTGAGCCATGCTCAGCCACTACTCGACATTAGTGATGAAGATAAGGTCAAAGGTATTGACCACCCTTATCAGAAGATCAAGAATTTTTACTCGGGATGTTTAGAGCTAGGGACGGACTACAAATGGGATGAGAATCTGATAAGTTGGATCCAACGTGGAGATTGTCATATCCACAAAATGACCAACAAGCACTGGTAGCCCCGAGGCTCTGAGTCTAACTTAAAGACTCGTAAATAAAGAAAAGTGCTCTTTCGGGAGACAACCCGAATTATCCCTTTCATTTGTTTTATTTCCTTTTCTGTTGGGTTTTGTGTTTTTAACCATTTTTGCAGGAAACGAAGAAACGTTGCTGCTGCAGCATGCTGATCTGACCGGAATTACGGCGTAACTCATTCTCATGGTTACGCCATAATAGCCCCTTTTGCAGCGGAACTTCAGATGCACTACCAATTACGGCGTAATCCCATCTCAGTGGTTACGTCGTAGCTACACTTTTGCAGCGTATGCCAGGTTTTGCCTAGTTAAGGCGTAACTCCTTCTGGAATTACGACGTAACAATCCTCTGCATTACTTCTTTCATTTTAAACACAATAACCTTGTATTAGTCTTTTAAATGAACTTTGTGGTAACTCCCTGTAAGCCCTCACGAGACTACACTCGTCCACTTGGGACACCAAGTGGTTTAAAAGGCTTGTTGCATGCGCTAAATGCAACCGTGAATCCTACGAAAGTGAGTTAGGTTTATTTTTCATTTTTCATTTTTTTCTTTTTAGAATTATGCTTGTCGGTAGTGTGATTTCAGGGATTGAAGTTTGCTCATGGATGCTTATGCGAAGGCACGACTCTCTTTCCTGGGCCTTCTTTCTTTTTGAAGCAAAATTCAGGGAAGTTCTCGCTCTAATTCTACTTTCTCTTCACCTTTATTTAACGTTTAGTACAAAAGGGACTTTGTACAATACAAGTGGGGGGGACGGGAGTAGAATTGTCTCTTGAACTTTATTTTGCCCTTGTTTTTCTAGTTTATTTTGAAAAATTATGCCATTTTTAAAATTTTGACATGTTTTTCTTAACCTAACTAGATTAGACCTTAGCAGAGCACATACAACCCTTGATATTATATGGTGAGATTAGCCTTATCCGTTTCCAAAATTTTACCCCAAATCCACCAAATTATGAGTGTGTCGGTAGCTTGTAAAATTTAGAACTTGGCCTTTACATCATTTCGAGACCAGAAACGAGGTATGTTGAGTTAGCTCGATGTATTTGGACTTTTCAGTTTAAGAAGGCAGTATTATGGATTATCACCCAAATAGCCTACCATTGTGTGTCTATCAATTAGTCACTTCGACTTCTCGACCCCCATGTGAAACCCTTTTCTTGCACTCACCTTTAGTGCAAGATACCCCTAGATACACCCATCTGAGCCATTCCTTTCATTTTGTTAAACGAATATATTGTTTCATTACACCTATACACCTTAGCCTACCATGTAGTCTTTATTTGTGATTGGGAATTCATCATTTGCCTAAGTTCAAGGTTCAAGTGAAAAGGTTCGGGAACCACGCTTTCGTCAACGACATATCTTAAAGATCATTGAAGACCCCCCGAATTCCCATTGTTCATCTCAAGTGGGGGGATGTTATGTTTAGTTGTTACGTTAAATATATATATATATATATATATATATATATATATATATATATATATATATATATATATATATATATATATATATATATATATATATATATATATATATATATGTTATGTTACTCAGTTTATTGTAAAGTGCGATGTTATAAGCAATATGTTATGAGCTTAATATAGATTTAGTATCGAGGAGGCCACCTCGGTCACATTTGAAGATTGGAGTTAGAAACGCCAACAGTTGGAGAAAAGGTAGTGTGCCCATCATAACGTCCTCTAATGACACATCTACCTAGTATATCATGATCCGGTTTCTTAACTTCGAAACTTGAACTTTGGGTGGACGGTAAGTGGTGATGACTTAGTTATGGATTTAGACTATTTGCTTCATTTTTATTTTACACCATTTATATATCCCATGTCTTATCCTATTCTTTAGTCATGAAGCGTGTCTAGGTGATGCAGCGAGCAATCTTTGGTGTCTTGGTCATGGATTTGGTCATGTATCATTGATTTTGTCCACTTTGCCGTGACATGTTAGTAATGACAAATCACCCTTAACCTTTGTCGTGTCTACCCATATTACCTTCGAGAATTGTTTAGTCCTTAACTCTAGTGGTGGAGATTTGTGTAACCGCCAAACTTACGATAGAATACATGCGATGACTGTGCGATTGAGTGATCACCCCGAAATTGACACTAAGAATAGTTGAGAGATTTGAGTGTTTTCTTCCCATTCCGTGAGGTGTTCGGCTTTGTTTTATTCTAGCATAAGGGATTTGTAAACTTATATTTTCCAGGTAATGGGAGACATCTTTTTAGGAATCTATCTAATAAGTTCTACTTGAGGGCAAGTAGAGTTCAAGTGGGGGGATATTTGATAACATCAAATAATCCTGAATATTAAGTGTCAATTTTCTCCGATAATGCTTGTAATTTATATCATTTATATGGATTTACGATTGTTTTCCATTATATTTCACTTTCAGGTAAATTATGAGCATTGGAGCTAAAGAGACGCGGAATTTGAGAGTTTATTGAAGATTTATCATAGTATGCTCACTTTGAAGAAGTTACGGCGTAACTCCTCTCTCACATTACGCCGTAACTAAAGCGTGGCTCAGAAAACCAACTTAACTGAAGATTACCGCGTAACTCTATCCAAGATTACGACGTAACCATATTAGGTCAAATGAGGTTCCGCGCCACTACTAATTACGCCGTAACTCATGCATCAACTACGGCGTAACCAAGATTTATTGAAGATACGGCGTAACTCCTTCCTGAGGTTACGCCGTAACCAGCATTATCAGTGCAAATTACGAAGAATTGTATGTTACGGCGTAACTCTTTTAATGGTTACGCCATAACCAGATCTGGCCTATAAATACCCCACGATTTCCAGCATTTCAAAGCATCCCATTTCACACACAACAATCAGAGAACGTGAGAAGAAGTCCAAGGCAGATCTAGAGGAGCATACGGAGCTATCTCCAAGGGAGAAATCACTCCCCTACGATAAGCATTAGCTTTTTATCTTTTCTTAACTTTCGATTCATGTATTTCATAACATTAAACATTGAATTGATTTGTATGGTTAATATGAGCGGCTAAGCACCTGTTGGTGCTGGCCTAGTTATGATTCCTTAAGTGTTTTGTTTGCGTTTACTTTACTTCCGTATAATTATTTCTAAGTGTATGCATGCATAGTTTATTGGTAGCTACCCTTATTTCAGTAGTTTTGAATGGCGGAAGAGGCTAGTTGCTTAAGAGATATGACCAACTGACCCTGAGTGAGTAGACTGGGACGGGAAGGGTAAGATATGACCAACTGACGACCCTTTCTACTTGTGCGATTTGACCAACTGATCACCTACCGTTTGGATGAACTTAAGAAGTAATGGGTGAGTGTTTAAGTTGCTAGCGCCCGGGCACTCACTATTATAAATCTAGCATGTAGCGGTACTTAATGACTCGGCTTAGGGGACCAGGAACAACTGGACTTATGAGGGGACACTTGACTTCTCCAGTGGTTCCCTTTGCTGATAGGTTAGGACGAACTGACCAAATGTTGTCCTCTCGACTTTGACCCCACCTAAAGTAATTGGAAGTAATTAGACGTAAACATTACTACTTAGGTTGAGTAACTAGGTTAGCACCACTCTCCTCTATTGATCACATCCTTTGCTTAAATTTGTTAATTCCTTATCGAAATCATATTAAAATCTGTGACACCTAGACTTTGTATAAATCCACACACATAGCTCTTGGGACGACCTCGGTTTTACCGAATACTACACTACACACGACCGGGTACACTGCCCGTTAGTACATTAGGGTAGACCATATGTATAACGAGTAATTATAAATATTAAAACCTGGTCAGTAAATCTGCATCAGAGAGTTTACAACACTAAGAGAGAATGTGTGTGAAAGGGGGTGAGTTACAATGAAGAAATGGCTCAATATTTATAGAGGAAAAATCACTACTGTTCCACGGATCCCTTGCTTGAGGGATCCGTCCAGTTTAATTCTGGGGATCCGTAGGACGCTCCCCCTAAATGGGTTATGGGTCATGGGTTATGGACTTTGGATCATGGGTATCCAAATAGATACAATGTATCTAGAAGATGCAATGCATCTAGTCAATGGGTCATGGCTTAGCTCCATGGGTCATGGATAATACCCATTATGACTTATGCATGATGTCATGCAATGGGTCATGGGTTATGGATCATGCTCCATGGGTATGGGTCATGGACTTTAGGCTTTACCCAACTATATTCAATGTATTTAGTCAATGGGTCAAATACTTAGACTTCTACCCATTATGTTACCTATTAAAATACATACTAAGTATGTATATATATCTACCCATTATGTAAACACTAGTTGGTATACATATGCATTACTATAACATGAAAACACTATTTCTTGTTTAGTGTTTTATATGAAAATGTAAGTGTGTTAGTAAACTATTGGCTCAAACCATTTACGTATTTTATTTGTTTTGTTAAAATGATTTTTTATGTTTGTTATCGACAAAACATTAAAAGATCGTAAAATATAAATAAACGTTTTTACGGCTTATTTGTATTAACAGGGCGTCTACGGGGTAACGTATCCACGGGTTGTGAATTTACGATTTAAAGTATCCTGCCTCCTCATGCGTTCACTACATGACCTTTGAATTATGATAGCCCGAACAATAATACTATATTATTTTTATAAATGAAAGAAACATTCTTAAAATATTTATATTAAAACTTATATAATATTTTTTATTATTTTAATAATATTTTTATATTATTTTATATTATATTTATATATTTTTTTAACATTTTAATATTATTTTTATAATATTTTTATATTATTGTCATAAACATTTCTATACTGTTTTTGTAACATTTTTAAATTAGTTTATTTTATTGAAATAAATAATTTAAACCACTTATATATTAAGTGAATATATATAAGCACTTCTTATTTACAATATCATTTTTACAAGATTTCAAATACACTTTCAAAGCAAGTTGATAAGTATAAACAAACAAATGACATATTTTTTCTTAAACATATATTTATGAAAATATACTTACAAGTCCATTAAATAAAATGTCTTTAGGACGTAATGGGTTTTGAGATATAATTAATCGCCATCATCATCTAATTTTAAATGCTACTATTAAAGTGAGTTTGTAGCCTCACTTTTACTCGTTTAATTATTTTATGAACTCCTTGGGGGAGATACATGCTCGTTTTACTTACATATTTACTCATTTACCTGAAACATTTTACTCGATTAATGAAACACTCTATTTGTTTATTGAAACATATTACTCACTTTACTTAAAATACACGGTTGTTTCTACATATGGATACAAGTGCACCAAAACATTTCCAGATTGCCTAAGTTAGGAACCGTTAATTATGTAGTAAGCGTGAATGTTTTGAATAGATCTATTGGGATTGAACTTCCCCATCCGAGTGGTCTCCCCACCTAACTGGTATATCAAACGGATGTATAACAATTTGAGGAGATACGAGTGTCGTGGGATGGATACCTCCTAGAAACCAGAAACTAGAAAACTTAAGGCTTCGGTGTCAGGAACTTAGGGCAACGAAAACACTATCTCTATTTTGATATTGTATTTATGTGCAATAGTCATACACTCGAAAATCTTATGATCTACATTTAATATTTACATATAATTATTACAAGGATTCACTTATAACGGTTTCCATATTATTTAGAATAAACCTATGAACTCACCAACCTTTGTGTTGACACTTTGAGCATGTTTATCTCAGGTTTGTAAGGCATTGCATTGGTTTGGAGCATTAGAGTTGCACGACATGATTTGAAGACGTGGATGCATAATATGCACCATTCGATAATATTTTTGTAACACATCTATGTAATACTATAGTTTGGGATCTTTTGTTATAACTCTGATATTATTTATCGAATGGTAATTTTTTAAAACGTCTCATTTAGAGTTCGTTTTCTATAACTTGTGTTGTGAACTAAGATGTAATACCCCATAGACACAATCTTCCGCTGCAATATTGTAGGGGTATTACAAACCGGTTAGCAAAAGTGGTTGATAAAGTGATAAGTCGCGAGCAATCGACATTTATTTCGGGTAGGCAAATTCTTGACGGGCCTCTAATGCTAAGTGAGTTAATGGCGTGGTATAAAAAATGAAACCACAAACTTTTTACGTTTAAATTCGACTTTGAAAAGGCTTCTAACATCGTAAGCTGGAAGTTTCTTGATCACATATTATCAATTCTTGGTTTTGGTTCAAAATGGAGGTGTTGGATTCAATTGTGCTTAAAAACTTCGAGGTCATACGTTCTTGTTAATGGGAGTCCTTCGACAGAATTTTTGATTAGTCGAGGTTTACGTCAGGGTGAACCTTTAAGCCCTTTCTTGTTCTTCATTATTATGTAAGGTCTTAATATTGCTTTAAAAGGCGCGATTGGTTCAGGTCTCATTCATGACACAAAGGTGGGAGATTCGAACTTGAATATATCCCATTTATTCTATGCAGACGATGTTGTTATTGTTTCCGAGTGGAATAGGCAAGACATGGACAATATTGTTCGTGTGATGTAGGTTTTCTATCTTGCATCGGGTCTCAAGACCAATATTACAAAATCAAATATGTACGGGATTGGAGTTTCTTCTGAGGAAATTGATGACATGGCTCGTGTTACTGGTTGTGACTTGTGTTCTTTTCCTTTTACATATCTTGGATTGTCTATTAGATCCAATATGAACTTTATTGTGAATTGACAGACTATGATTGATCGTTTTCGTCGTAAGCTGTCTATTTGGAAGGCGAATATGGTATTTATCGTAGGGCGTCTCACTTTAATTACAAGGAGTGCTCGGGAGACCCGGTATTTAATATATGTCGGTGTTTAAATTCCCGGAATTCGTAATCAAAATTCTATAATCCTTTCGGGCTTCGTTTTTTTGGGGCGGTAGCAGCGAGAATAAAAAGATTGCTTGGATAAAAATGGGACAACATTTTGGCTTCACATGAAAAAGGCGGATTGGGTATAGGGAGTTTGAAAAGCATGGAACGTCGCCCTTCTTGAAAAATGAAGATGGATGTTAGTTACTAAAATCGAATTCTCTTTGTGTTCGTGCGATGAAAGGAATTCACGGGTATGATACCGGAATTGAGTTGAAAGAGTGAAAATTTCTGGTACGTGGGCTAATATTGTAGATTTGTTCTCTATGTTACACTCCAAAGAAATTATCCCGTTGCACACCTTACGTCATAAGGTGGGTGATGATTCTTCTATCCGTTTTTGGAAGGAGAATTGGACAGGTGATGGGCCTTTGAGTACGAGATATAATCGGTTATATCATTTGCATGCTAATCCATATTGTATGCTTGCTAATCAGGTATTTATTGATACTTGGACATGGAATTGGAAAAGACAGCGTCTAGGAAGCAGAAAGAAGAATCTTTGGAAATTTTGAAGACGGAAATTGGCCATGTTCACGTGAATGATTTTCCATATTCTTGGCATTGGGATGGTGCTGATAATGGTGTCTTCTCTGTGAACGTTACTCGATTACAAGTGGATAATTTTATTCTTCCTTTTCTTAGTCCAAGTACAAGGTGGTGTAAAATGTTACCTCACAAGGTAAATATTTTCATTTGGCGTCTTATCTTGGATAGATTACCGAATCTTTTTAATTTATCTTTGCGGGGTTTAGAGATTCAGTCTATTTTGTGTTCCTCTTGCAATGTGAGTTGGAAACGAATGACCACATTTTCTTCGAGTTTGATACGGCTTCAAGCTTATTGCAGCGTATTCGTGTTTGGATCGATGTCTCTATGCCTTCTTTTGTTTCCTGTTATGATTGGCTTCAATGACTCGATGCTTGGGGAGCTTCTAAGGATTATAAGGATCATGTTTATGTTATATCCGCGAAGACTTTATGGATTTTGTGGCGGTATCGAAATATTATCACTTTTAATTCTAATCCTATGAGAAAAAAGTGAATTATTTGATTGTATTCGTATGTTTTTTTTTCTTGACTTAAATTTAGAAGCAGTAAAGTCCAATGTTGGAACTTTTAGTTAATTAAGCTTTTGTAATTTGTCTTCTAGCCCCTTGCTAGAGAGCTAGTCATCGTCCAAAAACTAAAATAAAAAAATTATATACTACTTCTAAATTGAGTTGTTGCAATAATTACTCAAAACAATGTTTATGATTATGAAATTAAGATGAAACTACAAACGTGGAAGTGGAACCCACGATAGACCAGGCCAATGCACGCTATACATTTTGTTTTATGCTACGTATTAAACAAGAAATTGTAAGGAAATAAGAAAAAAAAAATGAGAAGATTTGTGAAGTGATAGCATGATAGGTGACAAGTTCAAAGAATATATTCAAAGGCATAAAGGTACCTTTGTTTCCTTATTTCCATTTCTATTTTCCACTTGAAAAATGGTCAATGAAACAAATATTCCAAACACGTTCAATTACGAAGTACAATGTTAAGAAGTGCAAAGAGCAATAACATTGCTTAGCCAATAATGGTTCTATTAACTATTTTTAGAAGTCACAACATTGAATATTGTACTTGCTTGTTATATGGTTAATTACAATGTCGCATCTAATGACATAAGAATTTCAATATGTCATATTGTATTTCCAAAATACAGCGATAATGACAGTAGCGTGTAATTTTTTTTTTCTCTTTTTTTATGTATATTACGGATGTGAAATAAATGAGAACGAAGAAAGTTATAATTTAAATTGTAACTAAAGGGGTGCTTGTTTAAGCTTATATGTGGCTTGTGAGTTTATTTATTTTTCGGCTTATATTATAAGAAAAATGGTCTAAAAAGGCATCTAACTTGCCACTTTTTCTTTTTGTAGGCATCAAACTTTTAATTTTCTTATTGTAGCATATAACTTTTCTTAATTTCCCTATTGTTGTCCTGTAGCGCAAAAAAATGAGATGACAATAGGAAAATTAAGGATGTTGGATGCCTACGAATATAAAGATTAAGGAAGTTGGATGCATACAATAGGATGATTAAGAAAGTTGGATGCTACAATAGGAAAATTAAGAAAGTTTGATGCTACAAGAGGAAAATTAAAAGTTTGATGCCTACAAAAAAAAAAAAAAAAAAAAAAAAAAAAAAAGAAAAAAAAAAAAGTGGCAAGTTGGATGTCTTTTGAGACCATTTTCCCTATATCATAAGCTTCACTTTTCCGACTCATTTAGAGACTTGTGGGCTTATATAATTTTGTTATGATATAATAAACTCATATAAGCTCATAAGTCTCCAAATAAGCCGGAAAATTGAGACTTATGTTATATAAGCCGAAAAACAAATAAGCTCATAAGCCTTATATAAGCTTAAACAAACACCCCTTAAGTATTTAGGTCCTGTTTGGTTGGGTGTATGGATATGAATCTATGACTTTGAAAGTTATTAATGTAGTTTGGTTGGTTATGAAGCCCACCGCAGAGGATTGAGGATACCCAAATGTCTTCATATCTTATGTGTGTGGGTGGTTTCATCATATCTTCCATTACCATTCCGCCATATACAAACACCCATACCCATTGTGATTTATAACAACAAACCAAACGCACTCTTAAATATTTACGAGATTGGAGTTCCTTTTATAAATAAGGATATTTTAGTCTAATCATATTACTTAACTTTTAAGTTTTTAAGTTTTAAACAAATGTGTAGTATAGATATATAAAAAAATGATTTGTATGCACACTTTTGTGCATGTGGTTAAAGATAGGCCGAAACAAACATGAAATTAATCTCTCGGTGTAATAAAAAGATAAACTTCTTCGAAAACCAATTTCCCAGTGGCACACTCGATCAATGTTAGTTACATTTGAGTTAAAGCATGTGCAATCACTACATATAAGGTCATACGGATCCGTAATGGTGCCGTACTAACCACCGAGATAAATATTCGAATTCAACAGACGTATAACAATGTTCCAAATAGAATAAGTAGACGCCAAGACGTCGTTTCTTAAATATCTAACACATTTATGCAACGGTACATATTATCCCATGCATAAAAACGTGTACATTGAAGCCCACAATGAAGTGTATGAATGATGCTACAGCTACCTTTTTGTCTACACTCGACATGGTGCAAGTTGAATTAAGCCATGGGACCATTAAGAGTGTGAGTTTGTTGAAGTTGGAAATAAAAACATGTCATTTAGCTTGTCAAATTGTTTCAATCAAAGCCAAATTGCTGGAACTAAAGTAGACTCACATGGCTGTGTGAAAGCCACTGATTGCAACCCATTAGCCGTTTAACTCGACCATTTTCCTTCCATAATAAACTTTAGGTTAAGCTTTTTTTTTCTTTACGGTTTTATGTATAAGTATGATTGTATGAACCGATGAATCGAGCAACTTAAGGCATAACACTTTAGTTCTTGACTATGTTTATAGAAAGTAATTGTTTTATTCTAGTATGATTTGGTACCGGTCCAATGTTTTTTAAAGTGGAAGTTTTGGAACAATGAAGTTTTGGAACTTATGCGTTATGGAGAATAATTAATCTCTTACTTATAGAGTGGGTTCACGTTTGGTCTACGTAATACCAGCTCAAATTATGTTAGAATTATGAAATCATAATATATAATCTGTAAATAATCTAGTCGTCAGTTACATCTTTGATTTCAACCCATATATTATGATAACAAAAAACTTAATACATGTATGATATCACAATGCTAAAATATGTGAGATTGTGAGGCAACAACAATAACCAACATATCATATTCTATCCTAACGCTCATATACGATGTTGCTTTGCAATGAAATTTTATGCTTGAATCGGTAGCCCTAAGTCAGCACAAATTTCATAGTACAGGTATGGTCTTATGGAATGTAGCTAGCTTCAAACCTGATGTAAAAAAAAATCATTCGAAGTTATCTTCACTTATTAAAGTTCTTGAAGTTAAATAATGTCGATGTTCGTATTTCGATTATAGAAGAAATTGCACAAAAATGTAGCAAACTTTAATGTATTTGTCATTGTATGCGGCGTTCTTTGGTTTTACCATTTGATGAAATGAAATTTTATTTTACATTTGATATTTTGATGTACTAGTTTAATAAGCACAAAAGCTAGTTTAGATATTTCTTGAGCAAATTTTTCTAGATATAATCCAATTGTGTGTTCCAAATGCAGGATATAGGACTTTAAGCTTAGCCTTTTCTTTTGTCAAGATTTTCCTCTTTGGAAATTCGGTAAGTGGGTAAACGGATGAGGTTCTGTTTAGGTTTATATAATGAGGGCTAGCCTAGGGGTGTGTATTGTTTGGGTAATAACCGAATAAACTGAAAATCGAAACTGAACCGAATAAAAAAAATCGAATCAAATTTGCCAAAACCGAACCAAACCAAACTAAAAATTCAGTTTTCGATTTGAATATGGATTGGCTAACTGAATCGAAAACCGAATTTACATAAATATATATACTTTTTATATATACAAAAATACCATTAAAATTTTATATTAATATAAAAAACGTTTTTTGTGCTTGAAATATTTTTTATTTGTCAAAAAACTATATAACTAAATTTTAGAAAAATATAATGGTGTAATTCAGGTTATTCGGGTCAACCCGAAAATCGAACCGAATTCAAATTCGGGTTTGGTTCGGTTCGGATGAATTTTAATTCGGTTCGATTCGATTTTCGGTTTGATCCAGGAAATTTTTTTTAACCGAACTAACCGAACCAAATAAATCGAACAACCGATAACTGAACCGATGAACACCCCTAAGCGAGCCTTTTAACTCAAATGTACGTGATTACCAAATTAATCTCATAATTGTTTCTGACCTTTCTTTGGTCACCTCAAATATATTAATACTAACACATTTTATTAGTTCAAAGTTTGAAAGTTATTAGTTACCTAGGTCCACTAAGAGTGCAAGCCCAAAATAAATACCTAAACTAGTTCAATCCTTATTAATTTGGACTTGGGCCGTTTCTTCCCTACTCGACGTCTCGACTTCTTAATTCAGGCATATGTAGTTTAATATCCAAATTTTTTTTTTATTAGATAAGATATTTGGCTCAAGCCCGAATTATGAGTTTGTGATAAATAAAGTTTTATTATAGTTTTTACTAGTTATAATGCCCGTGCACGCACGGGGTTTTTTCTAATTTTTTGAATAATCGTAATTTTTGTGTTTTTTTTATTAAGGTTCTTATTTTGGATTATAATTATTTTTTACTGACGTATTAAGGGCTCATATATATATTTTATAAACGTTTAATCACAAAAATTTATAAACCAAGTTTTTATAACGTTTGTTACGTTTTTGCATCGATAATTTAGGTAAACTAATAGTTTAATCTTGTGTTGAAATATAGATGGTTGAGAGACAGTAAAGAACACTAATGTTAAATGTTTATAGATTTATCGGCTTTTGAGTTTTAATATAAACTTTTAACGTAATGACGTGTATTTACAATTTTATATTTTCTGTGTATTTTGTATGTTTGGCTAAAACTAATTTTTTTGCGCTTTTGTTTGCTATAAATTCATTTCAAGAGTTTTTTATTTTTGGTTACAATTGATTAATTTTTCTTTAAACCAAAAATGTATTATTTACTATAATTTATTGTGATAATAGAAACTTAAAATTTGTAATTATACTTTAGCTTTAGATAGTAGTGTTGTTTATTTTTTTTTTATTTTTTTGTAGATTCCCATGCACACACGGATTTTGGGATATATTTTGCTTAGATTACAACTTCTTGCATGTTCTCACACATATATTCCGTCAGGTGACAAATTTTCCAACTCTTTGATGATTAAAAAATAACCTTGTAGAATTTGAATTCATTTTTTCTTCTATTGTTCCATTTACAGAAAGAGATATGGATGAAATTTAAAAAGAAATAAACGGGTTTTTTTTTTCTAAGTTTGTTAATATTAAATTTGTTTATAAGTTGTAATTATGGTTTTTAGTTATGTTGAAGTATCGTGGTAAAAGATCAAATGCACATAGCTGCTAAATTATACTATTTTTGTGATGTTTATAACATTTATTCTAATGACATTCATCCCCGATCAGATATACGTCGATGTTTGTGGTTTCTTTGTAGTTATTGTTCGATGTGGCACTTCTAATCCTTATATTTGATGGCCGGTTATAATCTTATTGAACTAAATAAACGGGTTTTCTTTTTCTAAGTTTGTTAATATTAAATTTGTTTATAAGTTGTAATTATGGTTTTTAGTTATGTTGAAGTATCGTGGTAAAAGATCAAATGCACATAGCTGCTAAATTATACTATTTTTGTGATGTTTATAACATTTATTCTAATGACATTCATCCCCGATCAGATATACGTCTATGTTTGTGGTTTCTTTGTAGGTATTGTTCGATGTGGCACTTCTAATCCTTATATTTGATGGCCGGTTATAATCTTATTGAACTATCACTTGTGCTTTCGAAGTCGTCTATAAGATCATCGTATATCTTTGCAAAAGTGAATATAAGATCATCGTCAAACAGGGATATCCAGCCTATGTTGTGCCAGACTAAGACATACCCCAAAGATATATGGAACACCCATGTAGATATATTTCTTAGCAAAACTCACTTTTAACCCAATCAATATTATTGTCTCATTACAGCTTTCGTTGATGATCATTTTTAGTTAAGTTGTTACAATATACCTTTCGTTAACATGATTTTACGGATGGGCCGGGTTATTGTGGCCAAAAAGACACGCAAACACTTATCTTTATTCATTTCAAAATATTGTTACAAAAAGTATAATGTTAGGAACAGTATCTAACCTTATAAGCAAGTAGTTGGCATAAGTTAAATTAAATGAATATTTATGTTTATTTATGTTATAACTCCGCGTATACATGGGCTTTTTAGTATTTACATAATTGCAATTCAACTTTACTATTCGCTTTTGCTTGAATATCAATCTCATCTTTAGACATTAAGGATGCAATTTTCATTTAATCTCAAAGACTAAAATCACCAAACAATAAAAACCACAATTAGGTAACTCAGATATTTTGCAACTTCCTCATCTTACAAACATGTATTGAATCAAGAAAGACCATTATAAACCATGTTGGTTATAGAGAAAAGTACAAAGATATGTTATCACAATTGGTAAGATTAAAAGATGACCATTTAAGCAATTGAAAGAGGACCTAAACTATAGCTCCTTTGCTTGGAACTTCTGCTGACATAGAATTTCATCTAATAATTACAAATTTCGGGTAGGATTGCTCCTTTTTCTATATGCTCATTTTCCAACAATGCTTGGTGGGAGATAAATCACAACATCGTCGTTGTATAATGATGATATTAACATCTTTGTTCCATATATTAGATCTATAACTCCTTGCATCACACTTTTTGAGCTTATTGTTACTAATTTTCATAACTAATTAACCTCCACAAGTTTGATGTGCCAAATTTTGACAGGTTAGACAAAATACACTTAGAAAGTTTGCCCATAACACTATTTATATAAATTTTTGTTGCAGACCATCTGAACATGGAATATTTAAAAAAAATGCATGTATGAGAAAGAAACTAAATACAAACAGAATATACGAAGTATATATTTCTACATATTTTTGCCAAAATTCCGAAGTCCAAACACACCAATAATCCTTTTTTAAGAAAACAATACACCAACGATCATAAGATCACTCTTTAGTCCCAACACTTTAATGGGGAGGAGTGCACCATCACCATCACTAAAATGACTTGCAAATTTGATGACAATTTATAATGCATTTTTCTAACTTGTGCCATGATAGCACAAGTTTGAAGCATTAAATAAACACATTTATTTCCTCAAAAAAAATTATTTTTATATAAAACAATGTTAAATTTGATAAACATCGTCTAATATCAATTAACATGTAAATATGGTAATTTTACTTTGTTTAATGGCTTAAAGCTTGTGCCACCATGACACAAGTTAGAAAATTCCTTTATAAACTAAAAGAAAATATAGTTTAGTCAAAAGACGATTACACAAACCCCTATCGAATTACACAAAATCTCATGTCAAGCTCCATTTCCCCATTCACATCCCTCTGCATCAGTTAATCTAATAATAATAGTAAATTCTTTAGAGTTTACACAAACCTTTATTAAATTAAAACAAAAAACCGAGAACCAAATATCCAGAGCCAATTAATTCAACATTGACACATACATACCTATACCTATACCTGTACATATATAGAAAGTGCTTGGATGTATACTTTAAAACTGATTATTTATCTTACATTCTTACCCACTATCTTCAACTCACGATAATTGATTTCTACATTTTGGGCATCCTATATTTTAAGAGCCTCATAAAAAAGTTTGAATAAGCTAAGACTGACTTTTTGGAGGGAGCGTTTTCGAAAAACTAACTCAAATTACATAAGCGTTTTTGAAAACTTACAGAGATAATTGAAGAAACAAACGACGATTATCAAAAAAATTAAGCATCTCGCCTTCCCACATCCTAGAAACACCACCACCTGAAGTCACCATCTTCGTCGCCGTAATCTTTAGATATTTCTTGCAATGTATTCCATTTCCCATTTCTCGAATTAATCGTAACTTGGTAACCTTTGACCATAGCATATAATAATCAATCAACCTCTCTTTTTCCTCCTCCGCCTCCTCAACCCCCATTTCCACCACCTTGCTGGGACCCCCATCAATCTCTCTCTTTCTTTTATCTTTCTGTATATAGAAAGTTTTATCTTCTTTAATCTAGAAGATGTGACTCGTATAGGCGAGGCTATGGAGGAGATAACTATAATAAGAATCGTAGCAGGTTAAACCCATTAGCAATTCTTTCTCCATCATTTGGTATCTAATATTTCAAATTTGTTTCACCTTGGCATTAATATGTAGCTGGTTGGGCATGGAGGCGACTTGTGTCGTCGGCGTCCTTGTTACAATTGAGTTTCTTGAAATGTTGTGCCAATAGCCTTTTCCATACTTCTCCAACCATTATAGGAACCTCCTGTGAGCATATTAGATTTGAAAGCCGCTTAACTACATGAAACATATCAGGTAATCTTTTGGTGCGTGTTATAAAGGGTGGGGTCAAGTTGTCCCAAAAGGACTGTCTCTGAGTTTTAACTACGTGTTTTCAAAAAGCCCCGATGTGAGTGCTTATGCTTATTAGCTTATGTAAGCAGCTAATCAGCTTATTCCATTAGCAAAATGCAATAATAAGCTATTTTGTGTGTTTCCCTGTCTAGACAAAGCCGAACATCTTAAGCTTATTAGGCAAATTTAACATTTTGATGAAGTCAACTATTGAAATTTAATTCAAGTAAGTATGTTGAGGTCCAGATAGCATAACAACAAACTAACGTGACATAGACTGATATAACAGGGTCCAAATACTGAGCAATAAGCCACTTTGGTCAAAGCTAAGTTTCCCAAATTCATATTATTATAATCAATGCACAATTCTATTGCAGTAGTTGGATCATTTAAGAAAGTAGTAAAGATTTAGGCACGCTGCATGTTATTATATAGCTTTATATTTTGGGTGGCTAGTTTAGATACAAAAGATATTTGGACAGATGAGATGGATACATGTTTGATTGGCCATTGTTGTGATGGGTGAAAGTTTCGACTCAGAGAGACGACAAAAAATACCTACAGGATCAATTTCCACTTGACGGGCTTCTTTTTCTTTAGTTGTAGCTGCCACGGTGTTTCATCTACATATAGTGAATCCATTGCCTTCCTAAATATAAAAAGTGGTATCAAGACCAGAACTTAATACTCTGTAATAAAAAAGCTTAACACTCTGTAATACACAATATTCTCTCATAGTGCTTGGATCCCAATGATCATGTCATAATTTACACATCCAATTAAGTTGTACGTCGAACCATTAATACGCTCATTATTCTTTCACAGTTTGCTATCATACAAAAGTGTATTTTCTCATATATAAAAAATCCAATAAGCATCATGGTCAATGTAGTCCAGTTTCTATGCTCTTATCGCATCAACACCATCTTTTTCAGTATATTTTGTATCATCTTCTTTATGTTAGTTGATAAGATCGTTTATAAGCTCAGCTAGGGATCAATAACAAAGGTAATAAACATGATACGCAGCGGAATAATCAAAACGATACTTTGTTATTGAACAAGGTTTTTCAATCACTAACTCTAAATAATACTAGACGTTTATAGAAGTACGTCTACTAACTTAAACTAATAACCTAGGCGTTTACAATGAACCATACGCCTAGGACACACTAATCTAAAACTAATACCCTAGACGTTCTTCCCTAACGTCTAGGCTAAACACACACCTTTTACTAATCGTCTACATATTGGAAGACTTAATTAAAAACCTACACCTATGTCCTCTTTATATACTAGAGAATAAGGACTAAATAATAAAACTTCCATTGCAAGCAAGCCCTTCCATCTTTTAGTAGGTTTCCTTCTTGTCATATTAAGTCCCTCTTGTTTCATTCTTTTTGTCTTTATCAACTCAAACTTGTAATTCCCAACAATCTTCCCCTAGTTGATAATGACAAAACCATTCTTGAACGAACTTCTCTAGACGAAGTAGAGAAATTGAGATCAGGGATCTCACCATGAATGAAACAAGTATGTCTTCCTTTGTCTTCCCCTTAATCCATGCCATGTCACTCAAACATCTCTTCCCCTTTTTGTTATTATCCAAATAGGGAACGTATGCAATTAATGATCTTGACCACCACGAATCAATATCATACTTCCAATCTAAGACTTCCAATGCTTTAAATCACCCACCATTACGCACCATAGGAAAAATGGATCCAAAACAGTAGAAAACTTCAACTAGCAGTAGTAATAATGATCAACAGTAGTAAAAATCAAACACTTCCACTTGAGTGATGCATGTAGATGGTTAAACATTTAACAATAAGCTTCTCCTAAAAACCATATGTTAACCATCTTCTTGATTCTTCAAAATCTGTAAGCTCCTTGTAATGATCACTTTGTGAAGAACACCAAATATAACAAACTTGATGAAGAAGTAAAATTTCCCGAACTTGTGTCTTAAATCTTTACAATCCACGAAACTCCATACTTATACGAACCACCAATATAAGTAGAGCGCAATCCCTTGACAAGAATCCTCAACTATATGAGACACTGAGCACTACAATGTAACTCCTTCAAGTGATAGACAATGTGTGCATAGAGCATCATAAGAAAAATCACACATTGCTAGATTCATCAAGCTAGATGATAAGAACACAAACCAAGCAATTCCACTTCACCTTCAAATAAGTGATAAATAATCTTCTTCGTAATCAATTCTTCAATAAATCTCCATAACGAGCCTTTTTAAATCCTTTTAAGAACATAAATTTCTTCCTGTGTGTGTGAACAATAACCTCTGTGTGTGTCATCCAAAAATCATACTCGACTTCCCCTTAAATTAAAAATCTTCTCGTAATAAACCATGAGCAGTACGTTGGGAAGGAGCAGTACTTTCATCAAAATCTGCAGTACTTTGAAATAAACTGCAGTACTTAAAAAAAATTTGCAGTACCTTGAAGCAGTACTTTGCATTCAAGCAGTACTTTAAGTCAATGAGAGCAGCAGCAGCAGTACTTTAAAATTCCAGCAGTACTTTCGTAAGAAGAAGCAGTACTTTAATCAAACCGGGTAGCAGCACTTTGAAAAATTTTCGAGCAGTACTTTGTTAAATCGTGCAAGCAGTACCTTAATAATCCATCTTGCGTGTACATAATATAAAGTCAGATGTGCATCATGACAACCAATCAAGAACTAGTCCCACGTGATCATCTAATCCAAGAATTAGATCCGATCGTGGCCCACATATAAACCTTCGTGACCAATCAAATCGAGCCAATTAAATAATATAACCAATCAAAATACTTGGGTCCTTCCTTCAATCACGTGCGTGCTTTCAGTAAATATCCTCAAACGTGATCATCAATAAAACTTCACGCATTAATAGCTATACCACGTGAGCATCAATACTCCATTTTTTTTAACCAATCACAGACCGAGGACCATTGTAATTACCATGCACCTCATCATACCAAATTAAATCCTTGAAATACAAACCATGAAAGTCCCACGTGAAATCATCAAGAGAGCGAATAGCAGTCATGTGTTATCATTAACCCCACCATATCCCACGTGAAGCCTACTTAAAGATATGTAGTATGTACCAACCAATCACAAAAAGTTGGATAAGCAACCATAATGATTACCAGTCACCAACTCATCACAAAAAAAAAGGGTAAAAATTCGTTGCTTATAATATCAACGCACGTGATGCACTTATATGAGAAGACATCATTGGACCATACATTAATTCTTTGTCGAATCTGTCGTCAAGCAAAAGTAATTCTTTTATCATACCATGATCATAACCCATCAGTATTACGACATCTTTTCCTTCAAATCTGTATCACTTTGACAATCTTTTACTGCTTCAAACAAATCTGCTTCTGTTCGATGATAATAAATCTTTTTCTTTGACACAAAAACCTTGTGATTCCCTATATCAAGAGCTCCCCGCTCTGATACCAATTGATAAGATCGTTTATAAGCTCAGCTAGGGATCAATAACAAAGGTAATAAACATGATACGCAGCGGAATAATCAAAAAGATACTTTGTTATTGAACAAGGTTTTTCAATCACTAACTCTAAATAATACTAGACGTTTATAGAAGCACGTCTACTAACTTAAACTAATAACCTAGGCGTTTACAATGAACCATACGCCTAGGACACACTAATCTAAAACTAATACCCTAGACGTTCTTCCCTAACGTCTAGGCTAAACACACACCTTTTACTAATCGTCTACATATTGGAAGACTTAATTAAAAACCTACACCTATGTCCTCTTTATATACTAGAGAATAAGGACTAAATAATAAAACTTCCATTGCAAGCAAGCCCTTCCATCTTTTAGTAGGTTTCCTTCTTGTCATATTAAGTCCCTCTTGTTTCATTCTTTTTGTCTTTATCAACTCAAACTTGTAATTCCCAACAATCTTCCCCTAGTTGATAATGACAAAACCATTCTTGAACGAACTTCTCTAGACGAAGTAGAGAAATTGAGATCAGGGATCTCACCATGAATGAAACAAGTATGTCTTCCTTTGTCTTCCCCTTAATCCATGCCATGTCACTCAAACATCTAAAATAAGTCTACTCTGTCTATGATATGCAACAAATCCCATAGCCTTTTAAAAACTCTGAAACTTTTATCTTCTTTGTGAAAAACCATGTAATCTCCATTCTTAGATTTCTCAACTTTGAAAGCACTGATCTTTGATCTGTTCATCTTCATGTCATTATCTTCATCTGTATAATCAAAATCTACCACTCTGAGATAATTCTTCAATTCATCACTAGTCTCAGATCTTAATTCAACCTGGCTCTGATACCACTTGTTGGATCGATATACTTTAATCAAACTAAACTAGCTTGTTAAGGTTTAATAACCTCGGATAAATCCTAAGTTATTAACAAAGAAACACTGAGCAATCTTTATCAAGTACGCGGAATTTACTTAACAAAGCTAAGAAGAAAACTTTATTAACAAACTCTAAATCTGCTTATTATGCAGATACTCTAATACAACTCTAAGATATTCGAACTTTTCTCTAAACTCTTAATTCGTAAACTCTAAAACTCTTTTTCTGAAATCGTACCTCTAATACCAATCTAGGAGTCCTTTTATAGGCTCAAGGATATCCTAGTCGGTTTACAATTGATAACCTTGTACGACAAGTAATCTAAACATGGAATACAATACTTTCCATAAACTAATATAACAGTTCTTCTGTCCTAGCAGTACTTTGACTTCACCTTGCAGTACTTTGACTTTATCTTTAGCAGTACTTTGACTCTTTGACTTCTTCCAGTACTTTGCAGCTTACAGTACTTTCATATCTTCAGTACTTTGATATCCCAACAATCCTCCCCTAACTTGAATTCTACTTGCTTGACTTCAAGTTCCTTTGTGAATATATCTTTAACAGCTTCATCATTTAAAATAGATTGTTCTTTAGTCTTTAGATTATATCTCTGTAGAATCTGTGCTTTTGTCAAAGTATCTCTTAGAATTGTTTTCTTCACAGCAGCATTCAGCAATCTCCATCTTTTCAGCAACACAGCAACATATGACAGTTTGTACAATAATTCAGTTTAAGTTGCATACTATTCTCATCACATCTAAGTGAATCATTAAAAATTCAATGGATTTAGAACTCTTTACCAAAGCCATTATCTTTGGAGTAGCCAAATGTTTTGGTGTGTAAGACCATGGTACATTGATAACCATATGATTTTTAGCAAACCACCAGCTATTAACAGATTTGTTTTGTCTTTACCAAAAGCTGTACCCTTCTGGACTAGTTAGTTCTTTTATCTAATGGTGAACTAATTACCAATAATGGTTTTTCCACTGCCTTTACCACAAGCCATTTCTTGTGGGCTAGCCAACTCTTCACATTACTGATATGGTGAGTTGATGACCATCCAACTTATTAGCAAGTTGTCAACTAAAAACGGATTTGATATATCTTTACCAGAGCCGTTTGCTCATGGATTAGTCAATCCTTTTGTAACCATGGTGGATTGATAACCTATTGATGTTATCATCACAAAAACCATTTATTCAACCTTTATATCAGAAAATATTTATTATTTAGCAAAAGGTTTCTTCTAAAATTCATTTTAACTGGTTTAATGCAGCAAACAGTACTTTGATGAAAGTACTGTCTAACTAGCAGTACTTTGAATAAAAGTACTGATATAAAAAATATTTATTCAAAAATCATACCAGTTATAGATCATTCTCAGCAATGGTAGTCCAGTCTATAAGCAAATTGATAACCATGCAAGCAATTTCATCAGCCTCTTCTACTTCCAATCCATGCTCTAGCATTCTTCTCATGAGCTCAACAGTAAGAGGATATCTTCTTTCTGCAAACATGTGAATCATTGTTCCATTTTCTAGCTCCAAAACATGAACTCCAGATTCTTCAAAGAATCTCCAGCAAACTATCTCCCAGTTTTCTTGATCCTTCCAAATATCATCAGTACTCTTTTCATCAGTTTCCCACATGGTTATGAGATCCCCTTGTAAAACCAATCCAATCCCTTCTAACGGATTATCTTCAAAATAAGTCTTTACAGCATGATACAAGTAGAATAGATCTACTCTGTCTATGATATGCAACAAGTCCCATAGCCTTTTAAAAACTCTGAAACTTTTATCTTCTTTGTGAAAAACCATGTAATCTCCATTCTTAGATTTCTCAACTTTGAAAGCACTGATCTTTGATCTGTTCATCTTCATGTCATTATCTTCATCTGTATAATCAAAATCTACCACTCTGAGATAATTCTTCAATTCATCACTAGTCTCAGATCTTAATTCAACCTTCTCTTTCTTTGAAAACTGAACATCTGTATCTTCAGTTTTTCTTTTCCTCTTTAAGCTTTTCTTCCTTTCAGCTTCAGTCCAATAAGCTTCTTCTCTAAAATCTTTAATGCCTGCAACATCTTTCTTATAAGCTTCTCTCTCAGCATCATATAATCTCTTCATATCCACATAATTTAGCTTCTGCAATCCTTTAAATCCTCTGCTTTTTAAGTATGCCATCATTGCATTCCTTTCTTTAGCCAAATTAGGTCTTCGAGACATAAATCTAACAGGTGTTGGAGACTGTAAAGGTTCAGCAGCTTCAGCATCCAATTCATCTTGCACTTTTTGAGCTGCTTCTCTATCCAAAGCTTCTTGAGTTTCTCGTTCTTCTCTATCTTTAGCATTTATCTCTTCTTGAACTTTTCTAGCTGCAGCTTCATTCCTTGCAACTTCAAATGCTCTAAGTTCTGCCAAAGTAAACTTCTTTTTCTTAACTTCAACCAAAACACCTTTTCCCTTGTCTTTTGGATCAATTGCAGGTTGATCAGTTCTTGGTTGTTCTTCTTCTTGTGCTTCTCTAATAGTAACACCTCCTCTTGGTTGTGACAGATCAAGAATTGTAGCAACTAATTCATCATCACTTGGTGAATGAATAGGTTTAAATCTAGGTTCCTCCTCTTCCTCTATAACAACTGTAGAAGGACCAACTTCTTCTTCAAAATTCAAAACCCTTGGAGTTATTGGTGTTATAATTTCTGGCCTAGATGAATCATGAAACTCAGTACTTTGATGTTCAGTACTTTGTTTATCAGTACCTTGAACATCAGTACCTTGAACATCAGAACCTTGAACTTGTACTTCTTCTTCTTCCTCAGAAAAATCTTCTTTCTTCTTCAAAACATCTTCTTTCAAATTATCCTTTTCTGAATTCCTCCCCAAGTTGACAGAAGATGATTTAGGAACCGTCTTTCGTTTCAATTCCTTACGAAGTGCTTTTCGACGTTTATTCTCCTCCTTAACCCATAAGTTGAAACCTTGAATATAGGGTTTAACAAAATTTCTCAACCAGAAGTAATTTCGCTTTAACTTCCTAATAGTTTTAGCTTGTCGC
Source organism: Chrysanthemum seticuspe (assembly GCA_019973895.1). Taxonomy (NCBI): domain Eukaryota; kingdom Viridiplantae; phylum Streptophyta; class Magnoliopsida; order Asterales; family Asteraceae; genus Chrysanthemum; species Chrysanthemum seticuspe. The sequence goes on along the minus strand of BPTQ01000007.1, from coordinate 155,561,685 downwards.
TCAACAGTCTTGTTCAACCTAGCAAGCGCCTTTGTCAAAGCATAGTTATCCATAGTTAAACCTTCACGAGGTATAGAATACGACAAACAGTACTTTCCACATAAGCAGTACTTTCCCAAGCAGTACTTTCTCAAGCAGTACTTTCAGGAAATACAGTACTTTGCCAAATGCCTTCATAAAAACTAAGTATAAACTAACATCCTCCCCTCAAGCAATACACAGGACTATATCTAACACCTTATAGTCCTCCCCTTAAACATAGCTTAATAGTTAATCATTCCAATGCTCACGACCAAGTGATTGAATCGTGACACATCAAAACCTTTGGTAAGTAGATCAGCTACATTGTCATCCGTGTGAACTTTAACCACATTAATGAGCCTATGCTCATAACAGTCTCTGATAAAGTGATGCCGAATCTGAATATGCTTAGTCTTGGAATGATACACAGGATTCTTCACAATACAAATAGTACTCTCATTATCAATATTGATAGGAGTATTCTTAAAGTTGAACCCATAATCCAAGAGTTGATTCTGCATCCACAAAACTTGACCACAACAACTTGCAGCAGCTACATATTCAGCTTCAGTAGATGATGTTGCTGCAATTGTCTGCTTCTTGCATTGCCATGAAACTAACCTTCTTCCAAGATATTGGCATCCACCAGTTGTGGATCTTCTATCATAGTTATCACCTGCATAGTCACTATCTGAAAAAGATTCTAAGTGAAAAGGTGACTCTTTAGGATACCACAACCCCAACTTAGGTTGTTGTTTCAAATAACAGAATATTCTTTTGACAGCATTCAGGTGAGAGATCTTTGGTGAAACTTGATATCTGGCACATAAACAAACTGCAAACATGATATCAGGCCTTGATGCAGTAAGATACATAAGAGAGCCAATCATAGATCTGTATAACTTGACTTCAACAGGCTGTCCATCTTCATCTTTTCCCAATGAATTGATAGATTTAATAGGTGTAGTAACAGCCTTCATATCAGCAAAATTAAACTTCTTAAGTATGTCTGTAACATACTTGTCTTGACTAATAAAAATCCCTTCCTTGGACTGCTGAACCTGAAGTCCTAAAAAGAATGTTAACTCTCCCATTGAACTCATTTGAAATTCCTTTTGCATCAGCTGCTCAAACTCCTTAACCATAGACTGTTTGGTAGCCCCAAAGATAATATCATCAACATACACTTGAACTAACATGATATCCTTTTTATCTCTCTTGATAAACAAAGTCTTGTCAATAGCTCCTCTTCTGTATCCATGTTTTAATAAGAATGTAGAGAGCCTCTCATACCAAGCTCTAGGTGCCTGATGAAGACCATATAAAGCCTTAACCACCTTATAGACTTTGTTTGGATGCTTAGGATCTTCAAAACCTGGAGGTTGTTTCACATACACCTCTTCTGTAATAGTGCCATAAAGGAATGCACTCTTGACATCCATCTGATAGACTTGAAAACCCATATAAGAAGCAAAAGCAAGAAAGATTCTAATTGCTTCAATCCCTGCCACAGGAGCAAATACCTCATCATAATCTACCCCTTCTTCCTGTCTATAACCCTGAGCAACTAACCTTGCCTTGTTCTTGATAACATTGCCTCTTTCATCTCTTTTAACTCTAAAGACCCATCTTGTTCCAATAACTCTCTTCCCATCTGGAAGATCACATAAAACCCAAACCTCTTGAAGTTTAAATTGAAGAATTTCTTCCTGCATAGCTTCAACCCAGCTCTCTTTAGTCAAAGCTTGAGCAATATTCTTGGGTTCCTCTTGAGAGATGAAACAAGTAAATAAGCAGGTTTGATGGTCCTTATGACTTAGCCTGTTTTGTTTATACACAAAGCTAAGTAAAGCATTATGAGGTTTTGTGAAACCCTTAGCTTTGTGTCTTGTCATAACTCCAGAAGTAGAAGGACCAATGATTTGATCAGTTGGATGATTCTTATGAATTCGTAAGATTGGAGACTGTGGAACTTCATATGTATCATCTAAGTTAGTATAATCAGCACCTTCATTGGAATTTGTGAAAATACCTTCATCTTCAAGCTCATCATCAGTTTCTTCTAACTCAGGCATGGTAGGATCATCCAAATCATCTAAGGTACTGACAACTGGTGCAGCAGTACTTTGGTTGAAAGTACTGTCCAAAGTACTGTAAGAGTACTCGACAGTCTTGTTCTTCTTCTTTGCCTCTTCATAAGCTCTCCTTTGTTCATCAGTGTAAGAATGTGCTAATACATCTTGAAGAAGCATCTGATTAAGTTCCTCTTGAATAGATTGATCCTCAGCAGATAATGAGGATTGTGGTGCAACAGTACTTTGTTTTGGCGAATCAGTACTTTGCTTAGGAACATCAGTACTTTGTTTTGGACTCATAGGATCTTTATCAGGAATAGCATCAGGTCTAAGATGAATATCATGAACAACATATTGAATATCTTCTTCATTATGCAAAGGTTGATTTTCTTCTCTAACAGGTACATAATTCATTGAAGGAGATAAAATCTCAAGATCAAATATCCAATCAGGACCCTTCCCTTTCTCATTGTCTTGATCCTCTAAAAACTCAACATGAAGACAATCTTGAATCTTCTTAGTAACTCTGTTGTAGACTCTAAATCCTTTACTGTTAGTGCAATATCCCAATAAGTAGCCTTCTTCAGACTTGCCATCAAACTTCCCTAGATTATCAATGGTGTTCAAAATAGTAAGAGGGCATCCAAAAGGCTTCATAAAACGAATGTTGGGTTTATTGCCCATCAGCAATTCATAGGGTGTCTTCATCTGTGGTTTTGTGACAAAAACCCTGTTGAGTACATAACATGCAGTACTTACAGCTTCTGCCCAAAATTGAATAGGGAGAAGAGAATCAGCTAACATGGTCCTTGCAGCTTCAATCAAGGTTCTATTTTTCCTCTCTGCAACACCATTTTGCTGTGGTGTTCTAGCAATACTAAACTCCCTTTTTATGCCTTTATTTGCACAAAAGTCATCCATAGGTTTGTTCTTGAATTCAGTTCCATTATCACATCTAATACCTCTAACCTTGAGTCTTAATTGGTTTTCTAGTGCTATTATAAGAGTTTGAATAGCATCAAAGGTATCATCCTTAAAGCCCAAAAAGAAAACCCAACTGAATCTACTACAATCATCAGTAACAACCAAACAGTACTTCTTTTTATTTAAACTTGCCACAGAGACAGGTCCAAATAAATCCATGTGTAATAGCTCCAATGGTTCTCTAATATTCCTTTCATCAAGCTTCTTGCAGGAAGCTTTGTGTTGTTTACCCTTCTTGCATGCCAAACAGGATTGATCATTCCTGTAAGTCTTTGAAGGTAAACCTCTAACTAAATTTCCTTTGACCAATTTGTTGATGTTCTTTAAATTCACATGGCCCAATCTTCTATGCCATTGATGTGCCTCTTCAGATATTGCCTTAGCCACCAAACATGTGGCTCTTCCATAAGAATGTAGACTCTTCATGTCTAAACTGTACACATCATTTGTCCTTGGTACTCTAAGTACTACCAAGTCATCATCAACAGGTTTGAAGTCAGAAGAAAGGATAAGACATTCTGTGTCAGTGAATAACACAGGATGCTTTTTATCACAGATTTGAGAAACTGACAACAAGTTGAACTTCAGCTCCTTCACATATCTGACATTCTCAAAATCAATTCTCCCAGCTTTAATTGTTCCTTTCCCTGTAATCCTTCCTCCATTGGGATCATTCCCAAATGCAACTTTACCTCCACTAATACTTCTAAAATCAGACAGGATCTCTTTATCACCTGTCATACTTCCAGAGCAACCACTATCCACAATAAGATGATCTTTAAGCTCCTCTTCTGGGTTGCCCTGCACACAAAGAAAAGAGTTAGAAACTTTTAGGAACCCAAGCCATTACTGACTTGTGTTCCCCTTGAGAAGTTACAAACTCAAATTCTTTGAGTATGTAATTCTCACTATCTCTCAGATTATGATCCAAAATTATCTTTTGATGTTTAGCATGTGGATTTTCAAAACTCTCTGGTTTTTCAACATAAATTCCTTTCATCAGATTGTTAGCATTTTCTTTTGACACAAAAACATCTGATTCACTTTTTGTTGAACGTAGTGTATGTCTCCCAGCAGTTCTTTCCCTTTTAACCCATTCAGTTTTAACAGGAGGTTCTTGTGATCTAGATCCCCTATATGAACTGTGATAACTTCTAGGTTGATAATGAGATCTCCTAGAATTTCTATCCCAAGTATGGTTTTCAGTACCTTGTCTCTGAGCAGTACTTTGGAAAGTACTGTGAGATACTGAAGGTCTTCTCTGATGTGGGTATCTATGATTTGGTGAGAAGTTTCTGTGATTAACCCTATTAGAATTAGTCCAAACTGGTTTGTGCTCTCTAGGTTTCTGATTGTAAGACTTATTCTTTGAAAACTTGCTTAGATATTCTGAGTGTTTGTCACAATCTTTGATTAAGTGAGTAGGACTATAACACACAAAACACAGTTTTTGACCCATATGTCCAAAGTGATTTCTTCTATGTCTATGCCCAAAATTGTTTTGCCTTCTTGAGGACTGATAAAATTTGTTTTGACCAAAATTATCCCAAAAAGGTTTAGCAGTACTGTTTTGAAAAGGTTTTGCAGAAGGTACTGCTTGTTGAGCAGTACTTTGATTTAAAGGTACTGCTGGATTTTGAACATTGTTTTCAACAGTTTCTTTGGGTTTCTCAGATCTAGATTTAGCAATTAGCTTATTCCTAAACTCTAGACTATCTACTCCATAACGAGAAACATCAGGCCTAGAGGGGTGATGACTAATGGGATGAGGAACAGCATGATAACCATTGTCTTTCTTATATTCAGGAGGTGGTTCACTTACTGAGCCCTCATTACTAGATGAATCTAAATAGTTAATGAGCTCATCATCACTAGTGGTTATGTCCTCACCATCATCCTGATCACTAGGTTGGTTTTCATCTATGTTACTAAAGTCCATTCCAAATCCTAAGCCTGTTCTAATGTAAGCCCTTCTCTGTTTTTCAACATACTGAACATGGGACAAGCCAGACTCTCCCCAAGCAGCAAACTTAGCTAACAAATCATCTCTTTCCTTAGTTAATTTCTCAATTTCAGCAATTTTACAGTTTAGTTTCCATTCACTGAGTTTTAACTGGTAATCCTGTTGTTCATACTTTTCAGCCCAAGCCATTTCATTATTTTCATGTGTTATGATTTTAGCTTCTATAGACTCTAAAGTGATTTGGTAACCTGCTACCTCAGACCTAGCCCTAATACAATTATCTCTTTCAGTTTACATAACTGTTAAGTAATTTTTGATAAAAATCATAACAGTTTGAGCATACCTCAGAGATAGGAGACTGAGTTGGTGAAGTAGCCACCATAGCAAGAAGAACAGGATCATCTTCACATTCTTTGCTCCAATCAAATCCTCCAAAGCCATCATCAAATTCCAAAGCAGCATGTTCAGATTCTTCATCAAAAGCAGTGCTCCAGTCCAATGCTTCCACAGTGTCTTCAACTGCATCTTCCACTGCTACCATACAGTAAGTCACTGGTTCATCATCAAACTCTTCACTCCAGTCCACTTCTGATAACTTCTCTTGAGCAACCAAAGCCTTGGTTTCAGTTATTGGAATCTCCTTGAGCTCAAGTTTAGGCTTCTCAGATGTTCTGTTTGCTTGATACTTAGCAAACCTGCACTCCCTTGCAAAGTGACCAGTCTTTTGACAATTGAAGCATTCAATTTTAGATTTGTCAAAAGTTATTCCTTGTTTTGGTTTGAAATCAATATTTTTGCCTGTCTTCTTCATGTACTTTTTGATTCTTGCAGTGATCAAAGCAACTTGCCACCTGATATCAATTTCCTCAAGTGCATCTTCTTCAATCTGTGCTAGATCCTCTTCATAAGTGACAGGTAAGCTTGCTTGTTGTGCAAAGAAGGAGCACACAACTTCATCTGAGTTTAAAGTAGTTGATGGTGGAGCCTGCTGAGTATATGATGGGGGATTGTAAACAGCAGTACTTTGAGAAACAGTACTTTGAGGAGAAGCAGTACTTTTGGAAGTACTGCTCTTCTTTTCAGATGATAGAAAAGCAATACTGTGAGATTTAGAATTTGGTTGACCACTCATCTCATGTTCATACACCTTCAATTGATGATAGAGATCATCAAAGTCCATAACATCCAATCCTTGTTGTCCTCTGATCATAGTAGCAATCACATGCCATGTAGATGGCAAACTCCTTAGAAACTTCAAATTAGCATCCTCAACTGATACTTGAGCCTTGTATAGTTCCAACATGTTGAGGAGATTCTGAAACCTATCATATGCAGCATCAAGACTCTCTCTTTCTCCAACTGTGAAAGTTTCAAATTGTTGTTTAAGCAAGTTTCTGTGCATCTTCTTAGAGGCTTCATTCCCTCCAAATCTGGTCTTGAGAGCAGCCCAGAGCTACTTAGCATCTTTAGCATCATGAAATTTTAGAAGATGACCATCTGGAATGGCAGACAAGAGAATGTTAAGAGCCTTCTCTTGATTCCTTAGGGTTGCTGCTGGTAAAACTGCCTTTGGTGCTAAAGGTTGTCCAGCAACTTGAATGGGTTCTTGAGGAACTTCATTCCCATTCACAATTACATTCCACAGAGCATGGTCTGTAATGGCAATATACTGCCTCATCTTCATGCACCAGAGATCATATTCTCCCTTCTTGATAATTGGAATTCTGAGTGAGGTGATTGAGGGTTGTGGAACTGCTTCAGTCGACATCTTGAAAATTGTAGGGTTTCTTCCTAGTCAGAGTTTCCACACAAGCTCTGATACCACTTGTTAAGATCGTTTATAAGCTCAGCTAGGGATCAATAACAAAGGTAATAAACATGATACGCAGCGGAATAATCAAAACGATACTTTGTTATTGAACAAGGTTTTTCAATCACTAACTCTAAATAATACTAGACGTTTATAGAAGCACGTCTACTAACTTAAACTAATAACCTAGGCGTTTACAATGAACCATACGCCTAGGACACACTAATCTAAAACTAATACCCTAGACGTTCTTCCCTAACGTCTAGGCTAAACACACACCTTTTACTAATCGTCTACATATTGGAAGACTTAATAAAAAACCTACACCTATGTCCTCTTTATATACTAGAGAATAAGGACTAAATAATAAAACTTCCATTGCAAGCAAGCCCTTCCATCTTTTAGTAGGTTTCCTTCTTGTCATATTAAGTCCCTCTTGTTTCATTCTTTTTGTCTTTATCAACTCAAACTTGTAATTCCCAACATTAGTTTCTATGATATTCTCTTAATTATTAACAATTCTATATGGTTAAGCACAATGGAGCATGATAACAACAGTAATTAACATCTGCAATTAATAATCCATTTCATGAATTAACATCCATTTAAGCAACACCTATTTCTTTAGTTATTTCATAAGGACATAATTAATAAGCAACCAAAATATCCCATTGATCATGTCATAATTAACCAATTTGGCAGGGAAAGTTCAACGGATTCCGCTATCAAAGATAATGTGTAGTTGTCTTCTATCTTTACCTATGGTAATAGTACACATGAAAAGAGAGCCTTGCAGATGAGTATTAGCAAATCGATCTAGCAAACTATGTTTAAGATTATTATGTGTTTTATGTGTTCGGTTATCGTTTAAGATTTGACTTTTTGTCGTGTTTAATAGAGATGGTAATGGTGTACACCCAATGCCACTATGTTATCGATGTATAACTAATTAACTATTGACCAAACCTATCTACACACCCAGAATGGTCAATTTAATCTTATTTCTCATAAGGAATTCAAAGTTTATGGCTTTGTATCAAACTCATGTTTTTCTGAAAATTGTCACTTTTGACCCATTTGACCAGTTCTGAACCCAAAGTTGATAACCTTATGATTGGACTCAAAACTATTTTTGATATTTCTAAATTCAATTTGAACATTGAAATATGAATATGTGATACCTTGGTATGCCTTCTGATTTGTATGATCGACGTATAGCCGACCAAGGAAACCACATGTCAACAGATTAGACCAACTGGGGTGCGAGGGTTACCTAGTCATTAATCTATTTCATCAGTTAATTACCCGTATCAGAATCAACTTGCTCTTCATCAGATGCAGCTTCAACTCATGTGTCATTGCGTCGGGGCTATACAGAACTTTCATGATCAGCTCCTCCTTCGTGTCCTGGCATAGTGACGTTCAGGTAAACAAATATAGATCTACAGCAACTCGTAGGAAAACAATGGAAATACAAAGAAATATAATATAATCATAAATGTTTTATGTGGATATTAAAGAGTGGTTAGCTCTGATAAGACCATTTACATACGTACGATAGGTGGAGTGGAGTTCACACTTAAGCTTTAATTTAAGGAATTATTCCAGTCAATGGATAACAATATTATGTCTAACTTGAGGCCATAAAAAGTTTCGAAGTCGGTTACAAGTATGTACATTAGTGGAGATATAATGTGTTTAGTGGACCAGAGCCCATAGGACATAGACATGCATTTTTCATGTCTCATGTGGTAGCACATACGTGTTCTCTAGATGAAGTGCAACTTTGATGAGTCCGGACACTGATGTACATTTCATTTTCTTACAACCAACATGCTTCGTTTCTAGAAAATCAGTAAGATGTTGAATAATAAAAGAAACAACAAATATAATAGCAACATACTTTTCAGATCGGGTATTAGCATAGGGAGGTTCGTTCTCTTCATTATGTAAAACCAGATACCCCCTTAAATATCAGTAACAAATGTTTGTTTATTTACTTTCAAAAGTCCGGTGCATTTTTGTCCTAAGATTTCGTAAACAATCCCATAATTAGGCATTAGTAAACCCATACAACTCCCAATAAACTGTAGTTTCAATAACCAAACCCAAACAACCTGATTTTTTCCCTTAAAATTTATATACATACACTTTTAATCACTAAAATTTATACATAAACACAATTAACCTTTGTTAACTGAAGGTTTTATCAATTAACTTTGTGCTAAATAGATCAGGCTGGTAAGCAAAAGCGTTTTTCTTTTCTTTTCTGAAGTTATGATTCAGCTAACGTTACCTGAATAGATATTGTGTGCTCTTTTAATAAATTGTTTGTTGCTTCTTCTAATCTTTGGGCCATTACTTTCCTCTTACCTCCTTGATGAGTGTGTAAATACTCATCATTTTTGTACAAAATAAACTGCAAAATCATCTGAAAACACTCAGAAACACATCAAAATGATCAAAATATCGCAAACAAGTGTTTTATGTGTTTTAAATGCAAAAATATCAAAATCAGATGAAAAACGTATCAAATTTGCAAAATTGGCAGTTTTAGTCCCCCAAGTTTCAAAAGTTGTCAAAAACAGTCCCTGAGCACATAATTTCAAAAGTAAAATCACCAAAGGTCCTTTTAAAATCATAACTTGTCAAATTTAGTCCTTTGGTGAAAAATGTAAAAAGTTTTGAGAAAATTACAAATTAGCCCTTCAAGTTTCAAATTTGGCAGAAATGGCCCCTGGAAAATTGCAAAATGACAGATTTGGTCCCTGTACTTTTGAAGCTTGTCATTGATGGTCCCTTGAAGTAACTTTGATGAAATGGCAGTTTAGGTCCTTGCAATTTCAGATTTGACAACACAAGTCCTTGTATTTATAAGCCCTTAATCCATTTTGGACCCTTGAACCCCAAGTGACCCCTGCCACAACCTTTTGGACCCCCTGCATTTTGACCCCTGGCTTATTAATAATACCCAGTCAACCCATTGGTCAAATATAACCCACTTGGCGCCAATCCTTCTCCCATCTTCTCAACTGCTGCCTGAAATCACTCCACACAATCAACCCCCCTCCTCAACCTATCACCATCCTTGTTCCCCCCTCCTCCACCACAATACAAAAACATTAAATGAAACCCCTCCAACTGTCAAAACTTCCTTCCCGCCAAATTTGACAATTTGGCCAAAAGTCACAAAAGTCATCAAAAGGCCTGAAAAACAGGTGGGATTGGCTCAGAAAAGAAAGAGAAAGAATATGGGTATAAAGAGAAGGAAAGAGAGGAAGCAAAGGGTAGTAGATTATTAGTTTTAAATTTCTCTATGTCGTTTTTATCTTTAATGTATTAATTTAATTTCAAAACTGTAATTTTGTGTTTACAAATGTTAAATTCAAGTTGTATTTGCAGTTTTACCAAGTTTTAATCATTGAGTACAAGTTTTAATCTGTTTTCATATATTTGCATCACTGTTGAAATTTCCAAAGTAAAAATATTATTTAAAAGCTTCACAAATCTCATTTATCAGCTTCAATAAGCTCAAATGGGCTTGTGAAAGCATTGTACAAGCTCACATTCTAGTTTCCACTCATTTTGTATCCGGGTCAACAAAAGTCAACTGGTGGCTCAAATAGCTATGGAAATGGTAATGGGTTGATTCAGGCATGGATTTGGGTTGAAAAGCAGTTAGTTGGGTTGGAATAAATAGATTAGTGGTTCATGGCTCACAGTTTGCTAAGCAATAGTTGCTTTGGACATTTGTAAGTCCAATTCAAGTTTTTATACATATTATGCATTTGTAGTTTTTATCTGTTAATTCTTGTCCTATTAGATGTATTTAGGTCTGATAAACTAGGTTTGATCATAATATGTACTGGTACTGTGTTTGGATTTGTTTCAGTTTGCCTATAAATGTTTTTAAGGGGTGTTTGGATTGACTGATCTTTCTGTCTTAAAACTCCATTCAGTGGTTGATCTTTATTGTTTCATGTTTGTTTAAGTATAAGTATGCTCATTTGAGTCTAGTTTTAGGTCTGCAATCACAGAAAGTCAAAACTTCCTTTGCATTTGTCTCAACTGTTAACTGTTGTGACCAAGGAAGTGTAAATCATCATTTTGTGTTTAGAAATCAATAACAAAGCTTGCATTACACTTGTTACACCTCATAACATCAATCTCAGTGGTAAAAATGGAATCAAAGTTCATCTAAGTCAAAGTTCTTCAATATCATAAAAAAGTCAAAAAACTGAAAATCTGTTTTTGAGCCAAATACAAGGATTTTTCTTGAATTCATCTTTGGGTCTTATCTAGTGGGATTTGGCAATTTAGAAACTTCAGTTGTTGTTCTTGCTTATCACCATTTTAGCACATTTTTACAATTTTTATAAAGGCTTCAAAACAGCTCATCTTTCAGTCCCAAAATGCCCTGCTCCATGGTCAGCTGATACTGAGTTTTTCTCAGACTTTGTGCAACTTGCACAGGGCTCAATAGAGCTTGCCATGGCCTGAATTTTAGTACAAATACTCTCACCCAGGTCTAGTGTAGGATACAAGTTTTTGTTTCATGTTTCCAGCTTATTCATGTACTTATTCATAGGCTTAAATCAGAGACCCTTGTCACTGTTTTCTGCAATAATCTCAAACATCAATCTGTTGCAATTTGTTGTTTCAGAGGTTTAGGTTAGTTGAAACTTGTTCCATTTCTGTTATTCTAGCTTATAGTAGCTTCTGTTTTGATTTGGTACCTTTTGGATTGCATTTGCTTATTGAAGTGCTTATTTTTAAGCACTTCCCACATCAGTTGCTAATCCCTCCACACAAGCCCTTGTTTTTATATTTTTCCTTTATTCCTTATATAATTTTAGAGTTTTCCTGAAATTTTCAGATTTTTCCAAGTTGTTTTGCTATTTTTCTTAATTTAAACTAGTTTTTAAGTATTTTTAAATAGCTTTAAATACAAAAAATTAAGAAAAGGTTCAAAAAAATAATTTTTCAATTTTAATAATTTAAGATAAATGTAAAAAGCTTAAAAAGTATTTTTTTCCTATTTTTCTCCTTTTATTTGGTATTTTTAATAATTTAAATTAGTTTTAAATAGTTTTAAATTAATAATAAATACATAAAAAGTCTAAAAAATATATTTTCAGTTTTAAAATTAGTTTTATCATATTTTAGATTTTTATAAATCTTAATTTTATTTTTCTAGTCTTATTTCATATTTTCTTTTATTTTAGAGTATTATTAAATAGTTTAAAATAGTTTTTAATTAATAATAATTAAATAAATAGTGTTAAAAATAATTTTCTTTTTCTATAAATTTTCTTTTATCATTAGGATTGTAAAAATGTATTTTTCATATTTTTAGGATCTATATTGTATAAGTTTCACTTTTTATTTTGTACGTTTACGTTATTTTTATTTAAACGTAAGTTTTACGTTTTAGATTTTAAACGTTCATCACTTTAAATATAGTGATAGCGTTTATTTAATATTTTTTATCTTTTTAATTTTCTTAATTTGCATTTAAGTCGCTTTTATTTTATAACCTTTTTCAGTAGTGTAATATTCAATCCAAATCCTTTCTGATCGCTATCATTAGTGATCATTCTACCGTCTGAATCAGTGTTTGCACACCATTGAGTCTCCTTGGGACTTAACGACCCGGGAATCCCCTGTATTCTCTGATCTTAATTGTATTTGTGTCTGAGCAGTTTTAAGTCTATTTAGACTTGACTGTTTTGCGCAGATCACTCCTCGTGGTACCTCCAGAAAGTTTTCCTCCACGATTCTGGCCAAATTAGATGCCTAATATTATTACCCCAATTAAAGGGCATTTGGCCTTGCAATTTTAAGTCATAGATAATGAGGGGTTGTTTGGCATTGTCGTTTCTAGCTAAAAGATGAGTTCTAGTGTGTGGGTATAGTGATACTAATTTGATTTTCTACTCATATATGGGTCCATATATGAGTTCAGTAGTGGCTACCAAATTTATAACATATCCACATGAATTTCTACTGTAAAAGCTTCAACTTTTTGATATGTTATATTGTTTACCTTTTACCTACTTAACCTAAACCTCTCTAGCATAATTTGATACCTCAAAAATCTACTTACCAAGGTGCTGCCGCATAAAGCACCACCAGGAGTTGTGCAAGAAGCAACTATATCCTCAAGGTTTTTGTAGTGATCATGAAGTGCTTCCCATGAGAAACATGTTTGAGTTACCTACACCATCTCAAAGTCACTCTCCAAGCTTTTTAGTATTCTTTCTGCACCACCCAAATACTGTTTTTCTGTTAGAAGCGCATCTGAAACATTAGATACCATGGGTTAATAGAAAAAAATTGGATATCTTCCCCCATCTTTCCAAAAGAATCAAAACTAATAATCAAAGAAGAGAAACAATTATTGCCTTAAGTAGCCTTTGTTTTCTATATGTAAGTGCACTTCGCAGCCTCCCTGGACCTTCAGGTCTCATACCAAAATACTGTCGTTTTAGGGCCTGAATGTTACAATTTGGATGCAATCCAACCACTACCATGCTCTCAAAGATTCTTGATGGTTCTGTTAGTATCCGTTGATGCTGAAACATATACAGATTTATAAGGGTTAACTAAAAACGCGCAACAAAGTCAGTGAGAAATCTAGAATTAAAGTAATACCAACGCCTGCACCCATTGACGTTTTTGGCTAGTTAATTCTTCCAGGTTGTAATTTCGATTTTTCTCTTGAGGATGAGGGGTTAAGCTGATCATGACCAACATATAGTCCTATGTACTTCAAGTTTGATAAAGGTTAAAGGAAAACACTCTTGAAAACAAAGAATGCTAGTTATGGGTAATATCGAGATTTCTTGAACACATTTATTTATTCAGGTTCACTTGGGTTGTCTCATATAAAACAAAAAATTCCAATTAATGAGTAATGGCTAGATTTCTATAACAACGAATATTGAAAACCCACAATCTATTATACGAATTCCTATTTAAAAACCTACATATAGCCTTTTCTAGCACGAGATATAGAAATTTTGGTATTCATAGTTTTGTTGTTTCAAAGATAATAATCATGTTTGGTTTATAAACTACAATATAAACTCTTACAAAGAAACAACACCATTAATAACGTATAACTTATAACTTTTTTCCCACAAATTATAAAGTTGTCTTCATTGCTCCAGAGTGCAGCATAGCTATTAATTATCAGCATAGTTAAAAAATAACCACCGGATGCAAAAAATAATGTGTTGTACCTCCTTTGTGAAGCCATGAATAAGCGTGAATAACCCATGATCGGTCGAGTTTTCAAAAGCGTGATACTTGATTAGTCCGATTTTGTTTTGGTAAAATTAGGGGTTTGTTGGTTGAATATATATATATATATATATATATATATATATATATATATATATATATATATATATATATATATATATATATATATATATATATATATATATATATATATATATATATATATATATATATATATATTTAACGCAGGGGATTTTAAGAAAATTTGGTTGTGATTTTATTTTTCAAAATTTTTGTTTAAACCCCTGAAGATATTGTAGATTTACCCCACGTTTTCAAAGTTTTCTTTTTTCATACTTTTGACATATATAATTTTTCACTCACTTTTAACCTAAAACGAATTTACAATTTTTTTTGGTTAAATTAGGAAATATTTAAGGCTCTTTATATTAAAAATCTGTAAAATAAAAAAATAAATAATTAAATTATTACTTAATAAGGTATGAATTGATTTTTTTGAAATGAAAAATTCACAATAAGGGTTTTGTTTTATTACATTAAAGATTTGTACTCTTTAAATATCATTAATAAAGTTTAACCCCCGAGGTATTATCATTTAACATTGTATCAAGAACAGGCCTTATCCCGAGACCTAGTAGGCTGTGCCATGAGCCGTCGCTTCTATATCACCCTGTCACACCCTAGCGCCACCATTTATCTCTTATTTACATATGAATCCCTACGTCATTACATTTCATTTGAGGCGTAATCCGACCTGCTTTTTACATATCTCTCGTTATTTGGGACCCTATTCACCTCTTTGGGCTTCTATTGTATCGAGAAATAGGTTTGATTGTCCATCTTTTTTATAGTAACTACTTTCCAGAAAAGGAGCGTGATGGAATATACTATTGTGGTAGACGAAATGTCAGATTTCCTTGCTACATTACAATACCTCGCTCCTTATACAAGAGCAGCTCTGGTTGAATATTTTATGTACCTTGAATGACACACTTCAATCATTTATGATAATCTCTCTAAACAAGCCCAAGCTTATCACCAAATGTCAGTCGTGCATGTTCACGTCGGATTACGGAATTTGGAGTAATGATCGAAATTGAATGTATTTAGTCAAAAAACTACAAACTCCCCTATATTATATGCCAAAAGATTGATTCAAGTTCCGTGCTGCTCACCACTCCTCGTGGCCAAGGACGGGGTCGAACCATCATTCCAGGATTTTCAGTCCGATATATTTCCATTATTTACCTAGCCAAACCCGCCACCTCATGTGCTAAAGTAAAATGGTTGTTCTTCCTTCCCCACTCCTTCTTTTTCAACATATGCAACGGCGGGTTCCTAAAGAGGAGGGGATTTTCTCTTTTGAGAGCTGTATGTAAATACATTTCTTTATCGGATGGGGAAATCTCCTAAATTACAAGAAAGGAAGATAGAGTTAGCATTGATTGGGAAGGAAGGAACTAGTAATCCATTTAAGAGGACTATACCCTAGAAAAAGTCAAAGGGAGGGAAGGAACTGACTTTTTCTAACTCGGAATGAATTGGAAGTGCAAGATGCACTAATTAGAAAGAGACTCTCTCTTGACCTGAATTTCCCTATTGGCTTTGACTGCGGTAAATAATTCTCGCTGCCCGACAGTATGGAGTATTGACCACATCGAGGGAAAACCCTGAAGCGAAGGATGGGAATGAGCGGAATCAATGTGTTCCAATTTCAGGTGGTGAACTCAACGGAGTCACTTATAGCGATCATGTTACTGTCAAAAAAATGCTAGACGCTCTCAATTGGGGGAATTTTTTAATTAGATCCAGCTACTTTGAAATCCGATGATGTTTTTGGTAGCAGTTTGGTTTACTTTTGGACATGCTTCATTTAGTGTATGGACAGCTATCTCTCGAGCACAGGTTTAGGTTCGGCCTCAATGGGAAAATAAAATAGAGCACCTAACAACGCATTTTCGTATACCAAGAACTACGAGATCACCCTTTTCATTCTGGGGTGACGAAGGGATCATACCATTCGAGCCTTTTTTTCATGCTTTTCCCCGAGGTCTAGAGAAACAGATAGGAAAATTAGTCGATTTCAAAACTCATGAGGGTTTAAGTCTCTCTATCCCTAAAATGACCGTTTGAATCCCTAATTCTTTATTGTATCCTTTTGATCTATCTTACTTTTCGTTAGCGGTTCAAATTTCCTTTCTTTCCATTCACTACTCTTTATACAATTATACAAAAGGACCTGAGCATAAAAGCTGTTCTCTTATCACATCACACGAGATATATATGATACATGTACAAATGAACAACTTTGAGCCCAACGAATTCCTAATTGGAATGAGCATGTCCTTTTTTAATGGTTGATTTTACATCGTTGAATAGGCCTAATCAAGAACAATCCGATGATGACAAAATTATCAAAGATTGATATTCCTTATTTCGATTCAATAACGTATAAATAAGGAGTCTTCATGACGTGTTACCGAGGTCCTCGTTTCAAAAAAATACGTTGTCTAGGTCTTTACCAGGGCTAACTAATAAAAGGCCCAGACTTTTCGATATTGTACCCACGAAGCAGTACACTGAACACCAACCCAATCGAGACTGAAAAAAAAGAAAGAATAGCAACTACATCAACAACCTTGATTCCTGATGTGAGCGGCCTCTTTCTTGGAACTAATTCATAGGCGCTTGAAATTCGTTATAGAATTAACACTATATAAACAAATGTGACAAGTGTGAAATACGCCTTAAATTGAGTTGCTTCCCCCCTTTTCTTTTCCCTCACCCTACCATTTCATTTCCGCTTAAGCTTCCCTGGTTTGGGGAATAATTGATTGGATACCCGAGAACCATAATCTTTCCTAGGCACAACATCTACAACGATAGATAGGGGTCAGGTTTGTTTGGCATCTATACCCCCTGCCCATGCAGTTCTCCCCTTAGCCTTAGGGTAGGAACGAAATGTATTAACTGCTTATAAAGAAAAGATGACGACTTGAGACAGCAAGAACGGCCAAAAGAAGTAAGTCACTTGCAAGACCAGGGAAGAATGAGAAGAAATCGATCAATGTGTCCCGACCAATCCTCTAACCATTGTCTCGTTATATCTTTTCAGCTTGTATCTAGTTTCTTTCTTAAAAAGATGAGTTGTCGTCGTTGCTTAAAAGCACCATCCAATTAACTATTATTTAACACCATCCAATTAATACTATTATTTAAACCTTTTTCCCACATATTTTATTTATGTTCTTTATTAGATCTATTTATAGCCGGTAGGTCTTTTTTTTTCAACAGAAACAACATTTTGGTTTGTGTATTTTTTTTCTTTCTTTTCATCATTTTCCAAAATTGCTACGTATGTCTCTTAATTATGTTTTTGCAACTTCATCTCTAAGAAAAAGAAGAAAAATATATTTTCTTTCTTTCTTTCTTTCTTAAAACTTACAACTGATATATTTTCGCCTTCTCTTTCTGATCTTCTTATTCGAAATAGCTTCTTTCATTTTTTTTGTTATGATGAACCTTCAAAGGAAAAAAAACATAAAAGGAATTGATACTGTTTGAAGATCTCAAAGACTTATTTTTCTACTTGCTTGCTACTAGGTCAACAAATTAGTTACGATTTCGTATTTTCTACTACAGTCCGTACTTTCATGATTTCGTCACTCGTACTGTGGGGGAGTATTAGATGAGATATTTATCCCAAGCCCGGCTTGTAGGCTTGTGGTCCATTAAGGTTTTATTATGGTTTTGTATTTGTACTATATAAATAGTTTATCATTAATAAAGTTTACCCACGGGTTATTCATTATTTCACATTTTTTAGCTTTCAACTCGTATAGCATCGTATCCGCGTGAAGCGTCGGTCACAATTAATTTGCATCGCATCTTTAGTTTTATCTAATTTAATTTCTATGTCTGAAATGTATTAGGTAAAATTGCAAATTTTTGAAAAAATGAAATGTTGGGAAAGGGGAAATATTTAAAAGTTGATGGTGGATTTGGAGTATCCGAATCTTAAAACAAGGCTTGGAGTGGGGTTTAGAATTTTTTTAAAGATATGTATGCTTTATAATACATAGAAGATTAAAAAGCTTTTTATTATTGAAGTGAATGACTAATTATTGAAGTGAACTGTGCTTGCATAGGGCTTAATGGTGGAAGTTTTGGTGAACGATAATATCAATGCGATCAAGAATGTGGTTAAGAATAAATCATATTTCTTCCCAAATTTCTAGTGCAAGATCCCGAGTACATTGTTAATGTTCGCAAAAGGTATGGTGAGGGAGAGGTGGTTGGATGCCGTTCAGCCAAGTTTTTTTATTGGATTACGGATTAGGTGGTGGGAAAGTTGGTAAATATGGATCTATGTCCATGATCTCGGTGATTGGTGGTAGTAGAGAACCTAGATGTTCTTGTTATGTGATGGGTGGTTGAAGTGGTAGATTTTCAAATTCATTGAAAAGGGTATTTGGAGATGTTGGAGGTGTTGAGAAAACTAGCTCTTTTGGGTTCACATTTGAGACTAGAGGTGGTGTGGACTTTGATGGTTGAGTAGGATCGGGTGGTGGACTAGACAAAGGTAGTGGAGAGGTTTTTGGAGTCCTAAGTAGTTCCGCTAGAGTGGTTTGTGAGTCAATTTGAGACTCGGTTGGAGAATGTGGTGATGAGTTCTGAGGAGATGGTGGTGGTGCTACATTGTAGTCGGTTGGTGGTGAGAGAGTAGTTGGTGATGAGTTTTTAGACAAAGGTTTCACAAAGCAACATGGTCGGATACTAATCCGAGCGGTTTTCCTAGCTTTAGGTGGTGGTGGTATTACGGAAGGTAGTAGGATAAAGTCGAGGATATTTTGGAAAGGGTTGTTTTCAGTAGGAAGGTCATCATTTTTTTGAGATCTTTTAGAAGTCATGATGAGATGTGTTTGTGAGGTTGAAGGTGATGAAGATGCAAGTATTTTGGAACCTTATTTATAAGAGAAAGGATGCATTGCAATGAATGCTAAAACCACAAAAATGAGTCATAATCTAATGATTAGATATGAATATAAAACAAGTGATCATTAGAGCACAAGCATTAAGTTAAATACTTAGTAGGTGATAAAAATAAAATGTTGAAATTTGAAAATTTCAAGCAAAAAGATTAAAAAGAGGGTTTAAAACAACCTTCTGTTCACCGGTTCCCACAGATCCATCCCAAAAAGGGATCCATCCTGCGTTAATCCGGGGATACGGGTATCTGGTGTTATTAGGCAAAAAAAATCATGTAGAACTGATAGTTCCTAGCGTGTGCCTACATAAAATACATGAGATAACCCAAAGACTCCTTAATTCATTGTTGCTTCAGTTGAATGTACCCGAAAATACATATTGATTATGTATTCCCTTTAGCATTCAATAAACACATGAGATCCAATGAAAAAGTTTTTACTTTGTATTAACGATGAAAAGAGAAAAAAAATGTTTGTCCTACACGTGAGAGTTCTTTTCAGACAAAATGATACTGGGAGAAATATTTGAAAAAATATTTTGAAGAATTTCTTAAAGAAAAATATTTTTTAGTATTATAAGAAATAAATCCTCATATTGTTTGTGAATCGTACGAAATAGAATTCCCATAATCAGAAGAAGAAGAAAAAACACAAGTTTACGTACCTTATAAAGAATGAAAAGATTCAAGACGATTGTTCCATAAGACCAAGACCTAGACGGAGTAAGTTGAATTGCTCGCACTTCAATGGTTTGTGAGGACGTCGGCTATGTTGTCTTCGGATGACACTTTCTCAATAGAAATATTCCCTTTTTGAACATTATCTCTTAAGAAGTGATGGCGAATCTCTATGTGTTTGGTACGAGAATACAACACCGGATTTTTGCTATGATCTATAGCGCCCTTGTTATCGCAGAAAATAACAATGTCACTTAGATTGATGTCGTAGTCAACTAACACTTGTTTCATCCATTGTGCTTGTTGGCATGCTTTGCCGGCAGAGACATATTCGGATTCGGTTGTCGAGATGGCTAATGCAGTTTTCTTCTTTGAATACCAAGATGTTAAGCAATACCCCATAAAGGTTCAAACACCACTTGTACTTTTACGATCAACGTAATCACCTGCATGGTAAGAATCTGCATATACAATAGTTTCTACCCCCGTCCCTTTAGGATACCATAATCCTAATTGAGTTTTACCCTTAATAAATCTAAAGATTCTTTTGACGGCTTATAGGTTTGAAGTTTTAGGATCTTCTTAGAACCTAGCACAGAGACATACGCTAAACAAGATATCTGGCCGACTAAGACTACCAATCATGTCACGATATTTGGTGTTGTCAACGGATTCACCATCTTCATCTTTGGTCAGTTTGGTATCGGAGGACATTGGTGTTCTAATTGGATTTGAATCTTCTAATCTGTATTTCTTTAACAATTCTTTAATGTGTTTGGATTGATTGAAGAAGATACCATCTTCCAATTGTTTGATTTGTAGACCGAGAAAGAAACTTAATTCTCCCATCATACTCGTTTTAAACTCATTATGCATGATTTTTGAGAAATCATCACACATTTTTTGACAAGTTGATCCAAATAAAATATCGTCCACGTATATTTGAACAATTCTTATTTGTGACTCATTTTTCTTTGTAAAACGTATGTTGTCAACTAACCCTATGGTATAGTTGTTTTTAATTAAAAATGCTTTAAGTATATCATACCAAGCCTTTAGAGCTTATTTAAGACCATAGACGGATTTCTTTAATTTGTACACATGATTAGGTTTTTTAAAATCGACAAAACCCGGAGGTTGAGATACATAAGCTTCTTCATTTATAAAGCCATTAAGAAAAGCATTTTTTATATCCATTTGAAAGAGTTTAAGATCATGAGCACAAGCATACACAAGAAGGATTCTTATAGACAGCATATATCTCATCAGGGTCTATACTTTCTTGTTGGTTGTATCCTTGAGCAACAAGTCTAGCTTTATTTCTAGACACGACAGCATTTACATCTAATTTGTTTTTATACGCCCATGTTATTCCAATTATTGTTTGGTTTTTAGGTGGAGGGACAAGTGTCTAAATATTATTAGAACCAAATTGATTTAATTCCTCTTGCATAGCCATAACCCAATTGTCGTCTTTTATAGCTTCTTAAGTATTTTTAGGTTCTATAGTTGACACGAAACAAAAGAGACTACTTTGGCTTTTTACTTGAGACCTTAGAGTTCTTTCATTTAGTTTTCCTATGACCTTTTCTACAGTATGGTCTTTAGACTCTTTAACATTGATAATTTCATTGTTTAATAGTCCATCTTCCTTGCTTTATTTTTCTTTTATTTCTAAGACTTCACTTTCGATTAACTCGTCGTCGACAAGAGGTAAAGAGGTTTTAGGTGGACTCTCGTCGAATTTGACATTTAAAGACTCTTCAACTTTCATGGTTTCTTTATTTAGTATTACGTATACTTTTCTATTAGGAGAATATCCCAAGAAAATACCTGCAGTTGATTTTGGGTCGAATTTGGTTAGGTAGTCTTTTGTGTTAAGTATAAAACATTTACTAACAAAGACTCGAAAGTGTTCTAACGAAGGCTTTTTGCCTCGTAACAACTCGTATGGAGTTTTTCCTAAGAAATGTCTAATTAAGAGTCGATTTAGAATATAGGTGGATGTGTCGACGACATTGCACCAAATTTTTTGAGGAATAGATTGCTCATTAATCATGGTGCGACTCATTTCTTGTAATGTTTGATTTTTTTATTTCAATTACCCCATTTGATTGTGGAGTACGAGGAGCGAGAAATTATGAGTAATACCATTAGCATCAAAAAAAGATCCGAATTGTACTTCATTATCAAATTCTTGACCATGATCCGTTCGGATCGACACAATAGGACTTTCTAGTTGTCTTTGGATTTTTCTATTTAAGATTTTTAAGTGATCAAAAGTCTTAGTTTTATTTTTCAAAAAATCTATTCCATGTATACCTAGAGTGATCTTCTACTATAACCAAGGTATTTGAAGTTTCCTCCGTAACTTTGGATAGCCGACGGACCAAATAAATTCATGTGTAAAAGTTCTAGACATTTTGATGTAGAAACCATATTCTTAGCTTTATGACTAGCATGGACTTGTTTTCCGACATTACAAGCATCACAAAAATGATGTTCGTAATTTAATTTAGGTAGGTTTTTTACAAGCTCTTTGGATGATAGCGATGGAAGAAGTCGCATATTGGCGTGACCCAATCTTTGATGCCATAAGGTCAAAGTATCATCCATAGAGGTGAGACCAAGTTTATCTTTTGGTTCGTTTATGATTTTAATAACATATATGCGATGTTTTCTAATACCTCTTCCTATAGTAATATCATTTTTGAAGATTTACTACCGGTTTCGCTAAAGAGAACATTGCACTTTTCCGATGATTTTGATTTGACCTATACTTAGTATATTAAAGTTTAGATTTTCTACGTGACATACGGAATTGGTTACGATGGTTACGGAATTGCTAGAGATTGTACCTTTTCCGATGATTTTGCTTTTACTATTGTCGAACACCACATTTTCTCCGTTAAAGGATTCGTATATGGAGAACAACGCTTTATTACCGGTCATATGCCTTGTGCACCCGCTATCTTTGATCCATTCGTCGGGATCCAAGTCTACCTTTAGGCACACCTAAGACAACAAACAACTCAAAAGTTTGGTCCCCATTTGTTTATGGGTCAATTGGTGTTATACAATTCATTCATATGATGCATGTATGAAAATGGCGTAAAGGTATTCCAAGGTACGAGTTTTAGAATGGAAAATCATTTTGTGAGTTACTATTCCAGCCCATTTAATTATGGTTACTTTAAGGGAAAACATTATTTGACCTTTTCATTGACTTGTTTGGTTTGGAAAACAACGAGGGTTTGCTTTTCAATAAACCTTGACCTTATTTTAAAGAGGATGGTTGTTTAATGTTCCTGACAGTAGCATTGGGTGTTTTCTTTTTTTTTAAACGACAACAAATTCGGTTCTAGAAGAAATGGTTGCGTTATTTTTAGCCTTTACTGTTGTAGATGCCCGGATCCCTTCATTTTCACTAGCCGGATCCCTTTTCAAAGGATCTGCCGGATCTGGCACATCAGTAGCTGCTTTTTCAGTTGCTTTAACAAATTGTGTTTCCTTAACTTTGCTAGTTGAAACAATATGTTCCTGAATACCTAGACCCTTTTGATTATTACATGTTGTAACACTATCAAGTATTATATCAAGGTAATTTGTGCTTAGTCTAGCAATTTTAGAGTTAAGGTGATCAACCGATGTTTGAAGTTTTACACAAAGTTTGCATTCACCACTTACTTCCTTTCTTTTTTCTAGTCTCTTTAAATTTTCTTTTAGTTCAAAAACTTATTTTTGTAAAAGTCCATTTCTACTTTTCAAAAGTTTGTTTTTGTTTATTACATTGAGATAATTTTGCAAAGTTTGTTATATTCTAGGTGTAATGACTAATCATCTAGAGATGAACTACTATAGTAAAAGGAGTCGAAACTGTTAATACAAATAAACCGTAAAAACGTTTATTAATATTTTGGGATCTCTTTGTGTTTTGTTGATAACAAATATAATGTTATCTTAAGTATAATTTTAAGGATACATGTTATTTTTGTAAAGCATTTACATATAGCCATTTAATTACAAAAATGTAGTAATTAAGCATTTGTTGTAATAGTTTATTAGGATGGGTAAAAACCACAACCCATGGACCATAACCCATGGATCATAACCCATACCCAAGTTGGATAGATACAATGTATACTTAGATACATTGAATCTAAAGAAAACCCATGACCCATAACCAAAAAACCCATGGGCAAAGAGGAGCGTCCCACGGATCCATAGGATTACACTAGACGGATCCCAAGTGGGAGGGATCCGTGGGATCCGGGGAACAGTGGAAGATTTTGCCTATAAATAGAGAGCCATTTCTTCATTCTAACTCACCCCACTTCTTACTAAATCTCTCAAACACTCTCATTCTCTTCTAACATATAGATCAATTGATCTAGAGAGTTGTTCTTCTTTCTTTCTATTGTGATCCTCATATAGGTCCTTCTCTAAGGCGAAATCACGAGCATTCTACAAGTCATCCAAGCAAGGGGTCCTTGATTGATTTGTCACTCCGCAAGATTTCTGTAGCGAAGATCTTGTATTTGATATTTCACATATTTGTTGTGTAATAGTCGTGTTGGTTTGGTCCACCGTGTTACGGACTCGGTATCTAGCTTTGTACCGGAAAAAGGTGTAAGCAACGTTGTGAAGGCTTCTCCGCCAAGTGAAGGAGTTTGTTGACATAGGGCTTGAACTCTCGAGTAGGTGACTCGGGGAGTGGAGTAGGGCAAGGAAGGTGTCCTTGTAGCCGAACCACTATACATCGGTTGTGTCATTTCTATTCCTTTGCTTTACTTTATTTACTTGCTTTATCATTAGATCTATACTTTCTCTACATCCATAAGATCTCACATATTAACGAATCTAAAGTTTTTGAAACTAACTTAAAATCGGCAAAACTATTCAACCCCCCCCCCTTCTAGTTTTCCACAATTGGCATCAAGAGCTAAGTTTATAAAAGTTTTAAAGTAAAATTGTATTTTAAAAACTTTTCGATCACTATGGGTTCTGAAAATTATAAGGAAGGGCAATATATGCAATGACCACCACTACTTGAAACTAATGGTTTTATATATTGGAAAAATAGATTCGAAACATATGTGAAATCTAAAGATATTGATCTTTGGTACATTATTGTTGAAGGCGATTTTGAGGCTACCTCAAAAGATGATAAAGGGAATGTAGTTAACATACCTTATGATAAACTAAATGATGAATTGAAGAAAAAACTTTCTAAAAATAGTGAAGCAAAAATGGTTTTATATAATGCTTTACCGAAAAAGGAATTCGAAAGAATTTTTATGCTTAAAACCTCTAAAGAAATTTGGAATTCTTTAGTTGTAACTCATCAAGGCAACCAACAAGTTAAGAATAATAAAATTGATTTATTTGTTCAACAATATGAACAATTTTCAATATCGGATGAGGAAACTATAGATCATTTGTCACAATTCTCAAATTCCGGTCATTCCTCATACTCCATATTCATCATTTCATAACGGTTCGTGCATGGTTTTGCATTTTTCATTAAACGTTTGCTTTCTTATTAAATAAACGCTATCGCGTAATATATTTATTTTGAACAATTGATTCAATACTTCCAAAAATTATTCCAATATATTTTAATACTCATATTAAGATTATAAAAATAATATAATGAGTTTACCCAGTGTTTTAAATTTATTTGGTATATAAATTGTTAAATTTATATTATTACGACGGTTTTCTTAAAAACTACACGATAATTATTATTTCACTCAAATTTTGCAAGAAATGTATTTTTATAATTTTTATGACTACATTATATTTTATCTTGAACCGTGAAAATTTATTTTTATCTAACGCTACCTTAAATATTCAAATGTGTATACAACTTACTAATCTTATTTAACAATACTACAAGTTACAACTTATATTTATATAACTTACATCTACTTTACTTACACATTTTTATACATGATAACAAAATGAAGGAAATAAATAAATGAATGAACTAGACAAGATCCATCAACTCCACTTAAATTGTGGATCTTGTCTTGCAATCAAGTCTCAATACATTCAATCTATAATTCAACAACACATAGAGACATCATTTCAAAGTGAAAAATCAAAATCTCTCCTCCTTTCTCCCTTGCTAGAACCGGCCATCATAAGGAGATCAAGGAAGTGATCATCAAAAATTTTCTTGTCAAGCTCATCACAATCTAGTAACACTCTTTGTTTAGGTTTTGAAATAAAAACCTAGGGTGCTTAGGATTAATCCTTGATCATAAACCTCATCAAGCAACTTGTAAGCATGAAACTTCATCTTTTACCTTTTCATATATATTTTTCATACATTTTCTTGAAGTCCTCATGGTCATATTTGATTTGTTGTGATTTTATTCATTATCATCCAAGATTATCACCCATATGTACTATATAAATATTTATAACAATCATGTGCTAGTTAAAAGTTTATAAAAATGAGTAGTTTGAAAAATGATTTATCAAAGTAAGTTTTGATCTTTTACTAGTGAAGGTTTGATGTAGTTTATGCTTAATTACATGTTATAAGTAGTCATATAAACCTCAAAAATGGTCATTTTATTTATATTGGTTCGACTAGTATATAAATTTTTAGTGGGATTGGCGAAGTGTAGTTTAAGGGATTTTTGTGGTGAAGTTTGTGGTTAAACAAGTAGATAAAAATGGTAAAGTTTAAAATAAGCGCGGAAGCGCTGTCGAAATTTATGATTTTTCCGAAAAGTTAGTCATTTTTATAAGTATTATTAAAGTTTTAGAAAATAGATTTTATCCATGAACGTGGCCTTTTGAACGGACTAAAACGGAGTTATAACGAAAAAGATACGTGGTTTTCAAGTTACGATTTAAAAACTACCATTTTCCGGAAAATGTACATGCAGTCCAGATTTTTAACTGACCAAACAGTGGCCTTAAAATTTCTGTGAAGTCTCCGAAGTTTAAAAATATATTAGTACACTTAATTACCTTCGCGTGGATATAAAGAACTTGAAAAACGGACTTAAAACGAGTGAGTTATGGTTAACCGAACTTTGAGTCAAAAACGTGCTGAAAACACTATTCCCAGCATTAGTATGCTGTCAGGATTTTTAATCAAGATTTTGAGGGCCTAAACGGACGTTTCGGGGGAAATGGACGTTAAAAACGAGTTAGTTTTCCTATGTATATATTACGTCAAGTCAGATGTAAACCGATTTTTCAATTACTAAAACCGTCACACATTCAAGTAACAATATTTCTATATAACTAATTTTCAAGTAGCATATTGGGTGATACGTTTTCAAATCATGCATCCACGACAACATATCATAACTCAAGACATAACATTCATTTTAGGTCGCGGATAGTTCCGAGCCTCACTTTCGTGCACTTCATTTTGTTAGCATATCAATCATACCAGGTGAGTTCATACCCCGCTTTTACTCGTTTAAATTCCTATAAACTATTTGGGGTGAGATACATGCTTATTTATCAAAACATTTAAACTCTATTGCCAAACAACATTACTTATACCTTAGACTTGGTGCGTGTAGTGACTAGACTTAAATAAACATCCCAATATTTATATGTTGGAAGGCCATTAATTTGGATACAGCCCAACGTGCGTCGTTGGAGGAACATCCCAATATTTATATGTTGGAAGGCCATTAATTTGGATACAGCCCAACGTGAGTCGTTGGAGGAACATCCCAACACGAGTTGTTGGAAGACCCTTGTGGTGACATTTATACTTTTAACTACCATATTGCGCATATTCATGATTGTCATTCTATTTTAGGCAATGGGTTGTGAACACACATGTTGCAAGTTTTGTATGGGCGGAACTTGGAACTGAGTGGATTTACAATGCCTTTGCTGTGTGAACATTACTCAAAGTATTTTCGATCATTTAACTACAAACTTATGAACTCACCAACCTTTGTGTTGACACTTTTTAGCATGTTTATCTCAGGTCTTAAGGTGATAGCATTTCATGGAGCTTTTGGGTCACATGGCATACATTGGAGTCTTGTGCTTTTAACAATTACCATTCGACATGTTTTGTAAACTCTTTATGTATTATCAAACTTTGTGATTTCTTGTTGTGTAAACTTTAACTTATTTATCGAATGGTAAACTTTTCAAAACGTCTCATTATAGAGGTCGTTTTCTGTATCCATACTTTGTGCTATGACGTCATACCCCAATGACACTATCGTTCCGCTGCGATATTTTGGGGGTGTGACATCATTCCTTTGCTAACTTTAATACTATTATTACATCTTTACAAGCACTTGATGAATCTTTTTCTAGCCGTAACCATGTTAGGAGATATCTAAGGGCACTTCCATCGAAGTGGAGATCCAAGGTAACGGCGATCGAAGAGTCAAAAGATTTGACAATCCTCACCCTCGATGAACTCATAGGCAACCTAAAAGTCTACGAGCTTGTCCTTGCTAAAGACTCCGAAGCCTCAAAGGTGAAAGAGAAACACAAATCTCTTGCCCTTAAAGCCAAAAAGGCTTCAAGCGATGAAGAGAACTCCTCTTCAAGTAGTGACGACGAGGAGTACGCTATGGCGGTAAGGGACTTTAAAAAGTTCTTTAGAAGAAAGGGAAGATACGTCAAACAACCGTATGACGATAAGAAAGGCTTTCGGAAAAGCAAAGAGGACGAGAAGCCAAAAGATGATCGTACTTGCTTTAAATGTGGGGACCCAAACCACTTTATTAGTAAGTGTCCCAAACGGGATGATCAAAAGGCGTTCGTGAGCGGCACGTGGGGAATGAGTGACGAGGAGGACGAAGAAATTTGTCTCATGGCAAATGACGAGGTATGTCACGAATACTATAGTAGCTCATCACTTGATGATGACTCATTGCATAATGAATATGACAAACTATGCAATATTAGCTTAAAACTAATTAACAAAAACAAGCTTTTAAAGAGTTAAAACCAACGTTTAGATAAAGAAGTCATAGAATTAAAAGCAAAACTAAAACGTTTAGAAAAGGGTAAAATAGCAAGTGGTGAATGTGAACTTTGCGTTCAACTTCAAACACTAGTTGATCATCTAGATTCTAAAATTGCTAGAATGAGTACGAACACTTTAGATACTATATTAGATAGTGTTAAAACCGGCAACAACCAAAAAGGTTTAGGTATTCAACAACTTGATCCATCAACTAGTGAAAATAAAGAAACAAAATTTGTTAAGGCACTAAAAAAACCAGCCACTGTTGTGGCGGATCCCACGGATCCCTTAACAAGGGAACCGACTAGTGTACAGCCAGGGATCCGTGGATCTGCTGTAGCAAACAGTGGTAATAACGTAGCCTCTTCATCTAGAACTGAGTTTGTTATCGTTAATAGGAAGAAACCCACTCATGTCACCACTAGACAACCACCTCCAAAATATAATCCTACTTTTGCAAGAAACAAAGCTCCATTTCTTTCAAAACAAAATCCATCTAGGAGACCTAATAACGTTTATCCAAGAAGTAACCATCAATTGGGATGGAACCAAAATATGCAAAATGGTTTTCCTTTTCAAAACTTTGCTCCATGGAATGCATACTCATCTTATCCATACATGTCTAACATGAATGGAATGTTTAACACTAATGGACCCATGAGAAAATGGGGACCAAACTTTTGAGTTTATTATTGTCTTAGGTATGCTTAAAGGTCGACCTAGACCCGGATGAATGGGTCAAGGATAGCGGGTGCACGAGGCACATGACCGGCAATAGAGATCTATTCTCCATATATGAATCCTTCAATGGAGGTAATGTGGTGTTTGGAAATAGCAAAAGTAGAATCATCGGTAAAGATACGATTTCTAACAAATCTCTAACCATTAACGATGTGTGTCACGTAGAAAACCTAAACTTTAACCTCTTAAGTATAGGTCAAATATGTGATAAAAAGTGCAATGTACTTTTTACCGAAACCGGTAGTAAGATATTAAAAAATGGCATAACCATTGGAAAAGGAATTAGGAAACATGGAGTCTATGTCATTAAAATCGGTAATGAACCTAAAGACAAACTATGTCTTACCTCTATGGATGATACTTCGACCTTATGGCATCGAAGATTGGGTCACGCCATGTAACATATTGGATTTCACAAACACATCACATAACAATATATGGGTCGAATTAGTTTAAGGTTCTAGAGAGAGAAAGTAGGAGATGGGAGCCTTTCTAGAGAGAGAAAGTAACAAAGAAAGAAAGGTTAGATTAAGTGAAAGGTTGTAACATATTGGATTTCATAAACACACTAAACAATAAGATCAAATAGGCGTATAAGATGTTTTAGAGAGAGAAAGTTAGAGGTTTAGGGAACTTTAGTGAGAGAAAGAAAATTCTTATTATGAGCTCCAACTCTCTACCTTGGAAGGTAGAGAGTATTTATAGTCTTTACATAAAACGCCACCTATCGGGCTGTGGATCAGGCATACAGTGGGTAAAGACCCGTCCGTCCTCCACGGTGTTACTTAAACTAAATACTACTTAACTTATCATAACCTACGACTACGAGCTTTCTAATGATTACATATACTTGAGATGACCGACTCTTTAATAACTGGATTTACTAAATCCTAACAATCTCCCCCTAAGGGAGGTCACCTCAAACATATACTAAAATTACATTGAATACAAACAGATATTACATTAAAAATTGTTCTTGCATTCTTGATGTAGTACTTTGCTCCGAAGCTCGTAGTCATCGATTCTACTCATTGCATGATTGGTTAATCCAAGTGGAGGTCCTTTTACTGATCCACGTGATAATAATTTTGAGGCAGCTTTTGAGATCATCAGCAAATATCAATCTCTGACTCATCCATTGTGGTGTTGGTATTATGTGATGTTGTGACATATGGACCGACATGCTCACATTCTGGATCATGACATCTTTCCATCAGAGTAGCGGAAGCTTTTGTTGATTCATTATATTGGCAGCAGCGTAGCAGAAGCATGGAGTGAAAATATCAGAGTCATTGATGCACTAATCATGATTTCTTTTGAGATGAATGTCTTAAGTGAGCATGCGGCTATGGATTGACCGCTTCATTCTGATCAGCTACAAACGTAGGGCATACCTGCATACAACAGTTAGCAATAAATCGCACGAAAGTGTCTTTGATTACTTTTGTTGAATTGAGGTACACAACCCACGGTTCCCCGTTGATCAGTACAAGTACTGCCTGTGATCAGGTATAATTCCGAAGAATTTCCTTGACAGGGTTTCGCAGCTGCTCTAGCTGTTCTCAAACCGGAACGTCTCAAAGAAGACAACACAGAGTGAGTGAACCAGTGAATAGAGATTCACTGATTGATGAAAAGATATTTGAAAAACAATCGTGTATTGCTCAATAGAAATTGTTTTTACAATACAACGAAGGTTTTAATGAAAATCAATTATCAATCATAAAACACCTTTTGATTTGAAATATTCGTACACGGTCGAAGTGCTAAAGAAAAGAGTTTTTAAGCACAAAGACTGGTTCTTCAAAGGTATCCGTCAATCCATAACCTGAACCAGGATTTATTCAAAAGATTGAATCGCCCCATTGTTTCTGTTCATTTGTCACATGGTTGATCTATTGAATAGATCTCACATGCCACCCACCAGGAGCTTGTTTGATGTTGGCTCCAGAAGGCTTTCCATCTTCATTGTGAATATGTTTGCATATCACTCAGATGTTCTGGCAATACCACAAGGATAATGCGTAGGACTCAAGATATAATCTCTCTTTCCACATTGTGTGAAACAGAGAGTCTTCATTGAAAGTGTCCTAAGGAGATTTATTGATGATCTCGTGGCTCTAGACTTAATTTGTGCATATTTGGATCCTGTATCGGAGACAAGGGAGAGGGTCTCCTTCTTCAATATCAACAATCTCTAAGAGAAAGTTGATAGATAATGTCGGTTCCCCGTGAGAATGAAACAAGTCCTTTTAAGAGGAACTTGAGTGGTTTGGGAAGTTGAAGTGCAGTGCGTCACTGGGTCCATGACGTCTTGTATTCAATACCGATGTTACCTTGGTAACCACCAGTAGCAAATGAATTGAACCCGGTTTCTGCCCTAAGGTTGAATAATTGGAGGGCTATTTGTTTTCACCCTTTTCTCATACAATTCTTTTTCATTCTTCAACCCCTTCAGTGCTTACCGAGACTTCATAGCTAGAACCTTGTTGGGCTTATTCCAGTACTAGCTCATACTCAGTCCGCACTCTTATCATATCTCATTTTTCTCCTTTTTCAATATACCTAAGGACTTCTACACTATCTAGTGGATTGTCCCTGGGTAGATCCCTCCGGTTCTGGCGGATCATGGGAACAAATACCTAACCTTATCATCCTTATATCACCATACATAAAGTAAAGTTGGTAGGTCTATTTGGTATTGTTCATCTGCCATTGGAACCAATTGAAAACCATTTGAAAATCAATCCAGATACTTGTGATATATTATCAAAGCATTTTGTACCTGAATTGTTTTGATATTTTTAGAACAAGAGCTCCCCCTCAACATGTGCATCAAGTGTTTGGAATCGTTTTGCACACGGAGGCAAGAGAAAGAATTAACTTCTTTAATTACCATTTTCTAAAAAGATATCAACATCACTTCCCTGATCAAAACAGGTAGATAAAGCATATAAGGGAAGGATGAGGTTTTCATAAGCTTGCTCCCCCTCAATATGTGCCTTGAGGTTTGAAAAAGTTTTGCACATACAAGAGGGAATCTGCACATTGAAATAAATTGATCACGTTTCAAATCTTTGTGGTTTAAGATAGATGCTCCCCCTCAACGTGTGCATGGAAAATTTGAAATCGTTTGGCACATGTGGGAAGGAGAGCTTGTACATCCTTATAAGACCATTTACCGAATTATCAGATTAAATCCAATTTAAATCACAAATTCTCCCCCGATTACAATTATCAAATCATTTGATATTTGTGATCTCTGTAGATTTAAATTGATTTTGAAATGTTTCAAGAAGAATTGTGACTTGATTATGAAAGCGTTTTATCTGATAAGGATCGGATTTTAAGACTTTAAACTCCATTGAATAAACATGCATGGTTATCTTTTGAAAACAATTGTATGACAAATAACTTTTTGATTTAATTGAAATCATTCTCCCCCTCAATCAATGACATAAGTTGTTGATTGAGAGATAGATATTTTGACAAAATTTTTTAAGTCCAGATTATTATAAAAAATAGGGTTCGTGTTATTTTTCAAAACAACTAGTTTTCATTAGATAGTAACGATTAGTTTAAAGAATCAGAGCAAGAAATTGGAAAACCACGAAAAATTATGGCTCTGTTCTGTCTTTGAAAAGCGGGTTACTACCTGAAATGACAATAAACCATCATTTCTCTTTCTCCCAAAAATATTTTTTGATTTTTTGATTTTTTTTTTTTTTTTTTTTTTTTTTTTTTTTTTTTTTTTTTTTTTATAAAAATTCGAGCAACATCTAAAGTCCCATGTCATTCTTTGAATGACAGCACAAAGACCGTAGATATTATCGAACCGAGAAGAACATGACAAAAAGACAATAATTTTTATTTTATTTTATTTTATTTTATTTTATTTTTTTTTATTATTTTTTTTTGAAGATTTTTCGAATTGTTCAAATTTTTAAGGTTTTATAATTTTGTATTTTGTTTTTCGAAAAAAATATTTACAGGGGATAGATGAAGGAAACCTTTTACTCCTCTTCTTCCTCTTGAAGACGTTTGAGTGTTTCTGGTTGAAGGCTCTTAAGACCCAGTCGTGGAAGAATAAACTCAAAACGTTCTCTAGGAAGAGCTTTGGTGAAGATGTCTGCTAACTGGTATTCAGTCCTCACAAAGTAAAGTTCCACCACACCGTTTTCAACTTGCTCCCTGATGAAATGATGTCGAATGTCGATGTGCTTTGCTCTTGAGTGTTGTACGTTGTTGCATGAGAGAGCAATAGCACTTTTATTATCACATTACAGAGGGATTTTATTGAATTCAAAGCCATAGTCAGATAGTTGGGATCTCATCCATAGGATTTGGGCACAACAAGATGACATGGCTATGTATTCCGCCTCTGTAGAGGAAATAGAAGTACCCATTTGCTTCTTTGAAGACCAGCTCACAAGCTTATCACCCAAAAACTGAGCACCTCCAGACGTACTTCGACGAGTATCTTGACATCCTGCATGATCAGCATCTGCATAGGCTGTTAGTGACATACCGGTGTCCTTCGGGTACCAAAGTCCCATATTGATGGTTCCTTGGAGATACCGAAAGACCCGTTTAACCGCTTCAAGGTGCTTTTTAGTAGGCTTAGCCTGGTGTCTAGCACACATGCAAACAACGAACAAGATGTCTGGTCTACTAGCTGTGAGGTACATCAGGGATCCAATCATACTACGATATTTCGTTTGGTCTACCATGATCCCTGAGTGGTCCTCATCTAGTTTAGTACGTTCAATCATGGGAGTGTCAACAGGGTCACTAGAATCGAATCCAAATTTCTTTAAAATCTCATTTGCATATTTAGATTGATTTATGAAAATGCCTCCGGGACTTTGTGAAATTTGTAATCCCAAGAAAAATGACATTTGTCCCATCATTGACATTTGAAATTTAGAACCCATTTCATTTGAAAAACGGTCACACTCATTGGGGTCAGTCGAGGCAAAGATGATATCATCAACATAAATTTGAACGTGAATTAAATGTTTGCCTGACTTTCTGGTGAACAATGTAGGATCAACTGCTCCTTTGCTGAAACCGGTAGATAGAAGAAACTTTGATAGCGTATCATACCATGCCCTTGGAGCTTGCTTTAAACCGTACAGAGCCTTCTTCAAACGATAGACGTGAGTAGGATGCTCTGGATTCACAAAGCCTTCGGGTTGGCTGACGTAGACGACTTCTTTAAGATCTCCGTTCAGAAATGCCTTCTTTACATCCATCTGATAGACTACCATGTTCTTACTGGCAGCATTAGCCAAAAAGATTTTGATTGCCTCGATACGAGCAACAGGAGAAAATGATTCTTCAAAGTCAATACCCTCCTCTTGACGGTATCCTTTAGCAACCAATCGAGCCTTGTTCTTTAGGACATCACCATGCTCATCAAGTTTCACTTTGAAGATCCATTTAAGAGCAATGATCATAGCACAATCTGGAGCAGGTACTAATTACCATACATCAAGTCGATCAAACTCATGAATTTCTTCTTGCATGGCATTGAACCAGTTGTCTTCATTCATGGCAGTTTTAACATCTTTTGGTCCGATCTTAGAGAGTACGGAGTTGAAGAAGCACCATAAGGCATCGGTTGCAAGTTGTTTCCGTGTTGATACTGGACTAGAGGGATTTCCAATGATGTTGTCTAATGGATGATCGTGAGTCCATTTTCTAAGGTGTTCATGTGGTAGTTGTTGAGGGACTGAGGTAGCAGAGTCGATGTCTCCTGAAGAAGATGGTTCTGATGATAATTCAGGAGCAAATATGTTTTCAAATGGAGCATCTTCAGGAGTAGCAAAGGGATTAACTTCATCATTGATGCCAAAAACAGTTCCATGATGTACATTCGAAGATTGATGATTTGTTGATGAGACTGAGTTATCAGCAGCAGGCGCTTCTTGACTTAATGATATTGAGACTGAAGGATTGACTTCATTCTCAGGGATATGAGCAGCCTCTGTTGTGGGAATTGACAGTTCATTAGCACTTGGCTCATAGAGTTCATCAAACATAGGATCAAACAACTTCTTTAAATCATCTTTAGATGGAGGTACATATGGAGTTGCTGGAGAAGAATTTGGTACAAGGGATGAACCAATGGGACTGTTTTGAATTGCGGGTCCTGAACTGGATTTTCCAGGAGCCATTTGACCGGTCAGCTCATCAAACGTAACGTGAATTGTTTCCATGATATCTCGGGTTCTCTTATTGTAGATTCGGTAACCTTTTCTGTTTGGTGCATAGCCTACAAATACTCCAATTTATGCTTTGGCTCTCAGTTTTCCTAAATCTTGACCATCATTAGCTGGATAACATAAAGCACCAAACACACGAAGGTATGATAGATCAGGTTTTCGATTGTGGACAAGTTCGTATGGAGTCTTTCCATGAGATGTGTGAATTAGAGATCTATTTTGAGTGTAACAAGCAGTGGCAATAGCTTCAGCCCATAGAAACATTGGAACCTTTGAGAAGATCAGAATTGTCCTTGCAGCTTCTACAAGAGTTCGGTTTCGTCTTTCAACTACACCGTTCTGTTGAGGAGTTCGAGGAACACTTCTTTGAGGACTGATTCCAACATTTTCATAAAATTCATTGAGTACTTTATTAACAAACTGAGTTCCATTGTCAGTTCGGACGATTCGAACTGTTTTGTTGAGTCTGATCTAAAGTTGTTTAATGAGTTTAATGATGACATCTGGAGTTTCATCCTTTGCCCTCAAACACTTAACCCAAGTGAATCGGGAGTATTCATCAACCACTACTAACACATATATCTTCCCATTAATAGTTTGCACTCTCATTGGACCGCACAGATCCATATGAAGGGTATGAAGAACTTCCATTACAGAGTTTGTGGGTTTTGGTTTGTGGGCATATTTCGTGCTTTTTCCCAATTGACAAGCTGAGCAAAGATGATCTTTTTCATATTTTAATCTGGGTAAGCCTTTGACTAGATCCTTTCTGGAAAGGTTGTTTATGGTACCAAATTTCAAGTGATTGAGACGACGATGCCATAACCAAGACTTTGTTTTAGAAGCCTTTGACAGCAAGCAGATTGGAGAGGAATTCATCATGTCATCAATAGAGATGGTGTATAGGTTTGAACCTCGGGTACCTCTTAACAATTCTACACCATCAAGTTCTCTAACAAAACAAGTATGTTTTCTAAAAGCTACTTCTAGATCGGAATCACAGAATTGACCAACAGAGAACAAATTATGACCAAGACCTTCCACATAATATACCCTGGAAATTACACTTTTACCAACCACATAATCTCCATAACCCATAATAGCTCCAAAATGGTCGTTCCCGAATCTAACTGTCCCGATGAATTTACTCACGAAGTTCATGAGCCGCGACCGGTCGCCAGTCATATGCTTGGAACAGCCTGAGTCCAGGTACCACAGAACGATTTGAACGATCTGCAGTTGAACACAGACAAGAATGGATAACTGGATAATTGGGATCCCCATGCAAGAATGGGTTCCATTTGGTTAGTGACATTGATTGGAACACCCACATCAGAAATAGAAACATTCATATCAGAAATTGAGGCAATGGAATCATTATGAATAGATGCAGTACTAGTGTCCGTATTTGCCCTATTCAAAGTATGTTCACTTCTTAAGGGAATAGTTCTACCAGTAGACATCCATTTTCTAGTGGACATTGACTCATTAACCTTATAGCCAAAAGGTATCCATTGATAACCTATCTTACTAAATGTTCTTCCTGTGGGTTTCCACTGTTTTCTAACTCTCTTTCGCCTCTGCCTTTTAGCCTTTTTATCATGAATTTTTGCATTAGCAATATTAACTGGGGGTATGACAGCATTAGACAAAATATTCACACCACATTCATGATTAGAAACAGAATTCAAGCAGACATCATTACAAGGTTTGCAAATAGTATCAGAATTCGAATTAATTACAGTACGCCTATGGCTAATACTAGAATCAACACGATTCGTTTTATTCGACTCAAGCTTAAAGTTCCTAGGTTGGTCTTCTACTCTCTTCCAATGCACATTCTTAGCTTGCGAGGTCCTATCATTCCTTGTGTTGTCTTGAGACTTTGACCTGCTTGCTTTAATGTCACTGATTACTCCTGTAGAGGGAATGGGAACATTAGTTGGTTTTGCTACTCTTTGCATCTCCTGTTTAGATGTGCTGGGATCTGAATTACATGCAGTCATACTAAGGTTCACTTTCTTAACACTAGAAGTGCTGGGATTTGTACTCCTAGAAGGCATATTAGAGTTCGCTTTCTTAGCTTTAACAGATCTGGAATCTGAACTACTTGAAGGTATACTACAGTTCACATCGGGCATCGAATGGATATCATACTTGGCACTAGGCATAGAACACGGAATCAAAGGATTAACTCGCTCACCTAAAGACTTAGGGCATATTGTGATTAAGTATTCTAGAATTTCTTGAGATCGTTTGGCATATAAGCATGCATGGCCAATTGCACTGTCAAGTGGTTTTTCTAACTTATCCTCTTCAACAATCTCACGGAGACATTCTAGACAATCCTTAAGGGATGAGAAATATGTTTGAATAGCAAGTTTGTTATTCCTGAGATGAGGAGGAACATATTTCATAGACAAAGCATATTTATTACAAACATTTACCTTTGATCCACCATTCTCCCCATTGGTCATTGGCATTTTCCCTTTTACCTGGCTCTTCAGATTCTCAATTTCCTTTTGCAATGAAGCTATTTGTTCGGTATTTTTGTTACGAGTGACCTTTATTGATTCAAATAACTCATTGAAATGACGTTTAATCTTTTCATTTTCTTCAAGAAAGCTTTCGTTTTCCTTTTGTAATGCATTTACTAAGTTTTGAAGATGAAACGTTTGAGAATTCTGAGAATCTAAAGGAGGAGGCATTTGGGAACCAGTCACATTGTTCTTTTGACCCTTTAATTGAGATATTTGGGCTTTCAACTTTCTGATCGTGTTACAATGAGCTTGAATCTGTTCATCCCGTTTGTTAATTTGAAAAACTGCATCAAACTCTGGAGCATCTGAGGATGTCTTGATATTTGAAGTTTTGACATTTTCTTTAAGATGTTGATATTTTAGTTGTAAATTTAAATGCTCAACCTCTAGTTTAGAAAAATGTTTAACCAAATTGTCGTGATCATCCAGTTCAATTTTCTCATTTAGTTTAGAATTAGTCTTTTCAAGCTCAATGACCCGATCATGGGAGACTTTCAGGGCAACAGATAATTCATAAAATTGAGAAGCATTAATGGAACAATTTGTAGCAGTGAAAAACACATCTTGAGAAACACATTCAGTAATAAGAGTCTCATTCAATGTATGCAAGTTCTTCCTCTCAATCTCATTATATTTTAGTGCTTGCTCATAGTCACTAACCTCAACTATCATTGCATCAAATTCCTTTTCCATTTCTTTAATGTCTAAATTCATTCCCTTTTTAAGACTTTCAAAATGATCTTTTAGTTGTTTAAAGAAAGGCATGACTTCAGTTAAATAACATTCTTTTGTTTGCTCAAAACCCCTTTCCCCTTCAGTTATACCAGTGGGTGTGATCCTTTTCTTACAAGTTTTCTCAAAATCAACAAATAGTTGAAAAATAACATATTGACTGATTAAGGTCTTGCTTTTAGTGGCAATAGTCCTAGGAACTAAATGCATTGGTGTATTGGGAGGATACACAGTTGCTGAAGGCATTTTCCTAAAGGGGGGGGGGGTTAGTTACAACAAGATTCTCTGTTTTTTGCTTATCTAAATCCTTTTTCCAGAACACTTGTTCGGGTGTTAACAATGTCTGAGGCTTAAACATGTTCAAGGAAATCCAATTCTCCTTCTTGTAATCATGGGGTGTGATATTTATTTTCTTCTCTTTGCATTTATGATCATCTAGTTTCTTGTTTATCTTTTCCCTAGTGACTTCATCTAATTTCTTATCTTCCTTAGTGCACTCAACGCAACTAGGTTTCTGTCTAGGCTTAAGGATTTCATTGCCATCATAAAGAACCTTATGAGCATTTCTAGCCTTCTTAATGACCTCTGGATTTGGTTCTTCAACAAGGGGAATGCTATGCTTATCGCTTAAGACTCTATGCTTAGTGATTAAGTGAGCAGTCTGAATGGTATTTCCTTGTACGTACAACTTATTTTCAAGCTTGTTTTTCAAGGTTTTTAGATTAGAAAAATCATTCAAAAGTTTTGATTCCTTAGCACTGAATTCTTGCTTAAGCATTTTAACATTTTCTTAAAGTTCTTGTTTTTGATTAGCAGTTTTAGAAAGCTTTTCTTGTAAGGAGTTTAACTCTTGTTTTAATACTTCTTCTCTAAACCTACTTTTTCTAATAGTTGTACGCATTTGGTCATCCATTTCCTGCTAACGGGTGGTCAACTCAAATTTTGCATGTTGTTCATAAATAGCAACACGTTCTTTATAGGCATTCAGTTCAGAGATGACAGAATCATCAGGGGCACGTGCAGTGTATTCATCAAACGCATAGTCACCATTGACTACATAAGATACATCACTTGGTACAATCACACTTTCACTTTGTTTCACATATTGATCATATGGGACAACATTTATATTACCCATATTTTCAATATCTGACTCAATAATTACAGTTGATTGTACTTCGTTATGTATCTTTTGCTCATCAACTTCATCGTATAATTTTAATACCTCAGAAATGATTTTGTCTTTGGATGGACCAGCTTGTGGTGATGAAGAGACTTTAGGAGAGACCACTAGAGAAATGCTAGCCATGAAAATGGTTTGTGCAGTGGGTTCTTCATCAACATCAGAGTCGTATGCATCACAATCAGCTACTTGAAAGGCATTCTGATGATTATGGCCTATCTCCTGAATTGGTTGCTCATCCACATCTGCATCATATGTCTTAGCATTTCCCTCAGCCAAGAACAACAACTCCTCTTCATCCAAAGCTGCACCATTATCCTGAGCTTGCACAAGCAACATCTTATCCCTGAAGTACTTGGCATTTTGAGGGCGTTTTGGCGATGTGCAGTTCCTTGCAATGTGTCCCTCACCTCCACAATTGTAACATTTGATTGGCTTTGCTTGACCTTGATTTCCATTCCTTCCCCTATTCTGATTTGCAGCATAACCTCTACCAGCTCCACCTCTTGCTTGTTCGTACTGTCGTTCTTGAACTTGCTGCACCATAACCTTCCCATCTCTGATAGTGGCTTGATTATGTGGATTGGAAGCAGTTCTGAGATTGTTGTTGGTGTGTGGAAGAGAGTTCATGTTTTGACTAATCAGGAGAGCTAGTTGATTAATGAAGTTTCCCACGTGTGCATCAGCATCAGCTTGTTTGAACATAGGATCAGGAATGAGTTTGTGATTACCATTACCCATGGGTATGACTTGTGAGGCTTTGGTTGTGATTCCGATGTTTGAGTAGAAGGCAGTTGAATCATTTGATGAGCTTGTCTCTCCCTGGTTGGTTTTGAACTGATTAAGAATCCTTTTTTCAAACATAGCATGTCTCTCATTCTGAAGGAGGAAGGCATAGAGTTGCTCATAGTTTGTATTCTTCAATCCTTTGGTTAGCTTTACAGAGGTGGCAAACTTGTGCCATTCTGGATTCATGTTGTTCACAAACTTTGAGTTCAACTGAATGTTTGGCATAGTCATTCTGATGTTCCTCATTTCATTAACAAGCTTGTGGAATCTCACATAGTACTCATAGACACTCTCATCTGGTTTCATCTTGAAGTTTTCAAACTCATCATAGAGTTGTGATTCTTTGTCTTCCATACTTAATTCAGAACCTGAGAGAAGCATCTTGACATTATCCCACACTGCCTTGGCTTCGGTGTTGTGATTGATCAGCTTGTAGATATCTTTTGGAAGACCTTGAAGTACGATGTTAGAAGCCCTGATATCAGCATCGAATCTCTTTTTCTCCTTATCATCGAGCTCATCATATGTCTTTGGTCTATCAATTCCATAGATAATTGTTCCATCTTCAGTTGTATCAATTAAGTCTCTAGTAGTCTCAACCCGATACGGTCCTTCATCAATGGATTTGAGAATGTTGACTCCATTTTCCTTTCCAAGACAGTACAATCTGATTCCTTGAGCCCAAGAGTCGTAGTCAGTTCTGTCAAGCATGGGTGGACGAGTATCTGAACCAGCTGCTTGAACATCCTCGGCAACAGTGGAGATGATTGTAGGAACGTTGGTAGACATGATGACAGATTGAACGGGATTTTATAACTCTATGATTAAACCGGGAAATAGATTCTTTCACGGGATTTTACTAAATCAAGAGAAAACCGTATTATAGACAGAGTCAGCCAAGTCGCTAAGAAAACCTGAACCAAGTCGCTAAGTACCAAGTCGCTAGTAAAATTTTGACAGCAAGTCGCTAAGCACCAAGTCGCTAAGCACCAAATTGCTAGCAAAATTTTGACAGCAAGTCGCTAAGCACCAAGTCGCTAAGTTGACAAGTCGCTAAAGAGCAACTCGCTAAGTACCAACTCGCTACCACCAACTCGCTAACAAACTTAAGTGCAAGTCGCTAACTTTCACCAAGTCGCTACCCGTAGTGGAGACTCCACTAAGTGTACTGTTTGTCGGCTTGTCTCAATAGACAAGTCGTTAAGCACCAAGTCGCTACCAAAGTACACTAGAACTCGCTACAGTTTTACAAACCAAGTCGCTACCAAGAAATAAAGTCCGTAGCACAAGTCGCTAGCAAGAGAAAACTTTAAAAACACACTTTTCAATCCAAAAACAATCCAACCACGATGATTCAAGCTTACCAAATCAAAACCCAAGCACATAAAATGATTCTAAACACAAAACTACACTCAAGTTTCAAACTTTAACACTAGAAATGATCCAAATGATGCAAAAACCACTAAACTTTTTCAAACTCTAAAACCACCTAAAAGTCACTAGAAATCCAAAGATATGTAAGAGAAGATCAAACCATGGCTCTTGATACCATTTTTAACATATTGGATTTCATAAACACACTAAACAATAAGATCAAATAGGCGTATAAGATGTTTTAGAGAGAGAAAGTTAGAGGTTTAGGAAACTTTAGTGAGAGAAAGAAAATTCTTATTATGAGCTCCAACTCTCTACCTTGGAAGGTAGAGAGTATTTATAGTCTTTACATAAAACGCCACCTATCGGGCTGTGGATCAGGCATACAGTGGGTAAAGACCCGTTCGTCCTCCACGGTGTTACTTAAACTAAATACTACTTAACTTATCATAATCTACGACTACGAGCTTTCTAATGAGTACATATACTTGAGATGACCGACTCTTTAATAACTGGATTTACTAAATCCTAACAAAGGTCCAACCCTCTACCTTGGGAGGTAGAGGGTATTTATAGTAACATACAATACGTCCTCCTACGGACTGTGGATCAGGCAGACAGTGGGTAAAGACCCGTCCGTCCTCCACGATGTTGCACTAAGCTAATAACTAAGTAAATAACTAGCAAATAACGATATGTCTACGAGCTAACTTGTGCTAGTCTATAGTTGGGGTGACCGACACTTCACCATGGAATTTCTAATTCCTAACAATCTCCCCCTAAGGGAGGTCACCCCATGATTTACATTTTGAATCCTAGCAATCTATTTTATCATCAGTCTTGGGCTCGTAGAAAATAATTCTTCACTTCCGCAATCTTTGTGCTTTAGCAGTGACTCTTCAAAGTCTGAAAGCTTTGTACTTTTAGTGGAGGTCTTTGAAGTGATCCACATCTTGATGATCTTCGAGCTTTCTTTGAGATCATCAGCCACAGTAAATCTCTGGATCACCCTTTATTGTGTTGCCATCATGTGATGTTGTGACTTTTGGGCCGACATGCTCACACTTTCAGGATCATGACATCTTTCCAACAGAGTAGCGGAAGCTTTACTGGTTCATGATATTTGCAGCAGCGTAGCAGAAGCATAATATAAAAATATCATAACCAGGTTATGTAGATATGCACCAGTCATGATTTCTTCAATTAAGTTTGGATGCTGTGAGCATGCGGCTTTGGATTGACTCCTCAATTCTGATCAGCTGCAACCGTCCAAATGTACCTGCAAACAACAGTTAGCAATAAAACACACGAAAGTGTCTTTGATCACTTTCGTTGAATTGAGGTACACGGCCCACGGTTCCCCGTTGATCAGTACAAGTACTGCCTATGATCAGGTAGGATTCCTAAGAATCTCCTTGACAGGGTTTCACAGCCGTTCTAGCTGTTCTCAAATCGGAATGTCTCAAAGAAGACAACACGGAGTGGGTGAACCAGCAAATTGAGATTTACTGATTGATGAAAAATGATTTGAAAACAATCGCGTATTTCTTAGAAGAAAGAGTTTTGCAATACGACGAAGGTTTTATGAGAATGATCAATTTTCAATCAAAAATACTTTTTGTATTTGAAAGAGAATACACATTCGATGTGCTAGAGAAAGAAGTTTGCACATCGAATGGTTTTTCCAAAAGTAATTTTTTCAATCAGAGATACTTTTTGAGTTTGAAATATGAATACACATTCGATGTGCTAGAGAAAAGAAGATTTGCACATCGAACGATTTTTCCAAAAGTATTCGTCAATTCATCTCCTGGACCAAGGTAGATTCAAGATTGAATCGCCCCATCATTTCTATCCAGTTGTCACAAGCTTGATCTTTTGCAAGATTTCACATGTCACCCACCAAGAGCTTGTTTGATGTTGGCTCTAGAAGGATTTCCATCTTCATCGTGAATATTTTTACATATCACTCGGATGTTCTGGAAAAACCACAAGGATAATGCGTAGGACTCTTTATATATACTTAGTTTCCACATTGTGTGAAACAGCAAGTCTTCATTATTTTGTAAAACCCACATTTTTCGAACACGTTAAAAATACCAAAATACCCTTCAATCTCGAACTTTTGAAGACGTTAATTACTAAAATATTTTGTTGCTTATTTATCTAAACCATTATCATCCGAAACAAATAAAAGTAATGCGAAA
The DNA here is from genome assembly GCA_019973895.1 of Chrysanthemum seticuspe. Classification (NCBI taxonomy): domain Eukaryota; kingdom Viridiplantae; phylum Streptophyta; class Magnoliopsida; order Asterales; family Asteraceae; genus Chrysanthemum; species Chrysanthemum seticuspe. The sequence continues at coordinate 155,517,134 of BPTQ01000007.1, read as the reverse complement.
TATAACGTAGGCTAAATTAAATTATACACGTTTAATTTACGTCACACATTTTCTTTTAAATGGTCCCTAGCCGAAAGTTTTGAGGCACAATGTACTGAGTCGAGAATAGAGTCCAAGTTCGTGATTGGCGCATATATGGCAAGTACCTATTATAATTTCTTGATTGATTTAAGTTTCCCATTTTGTCCACCCTTTTACACGGCCACGTTAAATCTGGATATTTCATTTACTTATCACAAATCAAAATCACAAAAATCTCAAAACCTTAACACCCATCTCAAAGAAAAAACACACGGCAGCAAATAATATTTTCCTCCATCTCTTTTGGTCGATCAAGGAGGAAACAAGAAGGTTCGTTCGCGGTCTTGAAAGGCTCGTGATCATGGGAGTTGCTGGAAACGTACGTGAGTGTTGCTCTTTTGTTTGAGGAGGCTATTTTCAGTGGTGTTATTTTGAACCATCCTCCATCGTTTGTCCGTAATTCCTTCTTGTAATCACGCTCCAAGGGTTCCAGACAGCGGGATTGATACATCGTGTAACTTACGTTTCTATTTTGCTTGCTTCGATTGAGGTACAGATATTCTATCCCTTTTCAGTAGGGATTTCTTATGACTTTCCTATCCTTGACTTTGCTTCGTTTATGGTATTGCTATGATCCTTTTGATATGATTCCGATATGATCCTTTGATATGATTCCGTTCGCTATGACATTCGTTTACTATGATTATGATTCCCTTCAGTTTGATATGTTTCATTTGATATGATTATGATATGATATGTTATGAATATGCTTCGTATGTTGTGTTTCTTATGTTGCCCGAGCTAACTAGTCATGGAGGTACCATGACCATGTCATTGATGGCACCAATGGCATGACACCATCTGTGGCGGTGTGATTAGTCCACGACGTCCCCATTTATGTATGTATGTTATGTGATCACTTGGCCATTATGATGTATGTGTATACCTGTCATGTGAGCAGGGTATAGATATGATATGTTATGTGGGGGGCGTATGGATGCATCCTAGGCTTATGATATTATGATATGTTTATGGCGTTTGGCTGTGCGTGCCTTGCACCCCTCTCGCATTTATGGTACTTGTGAGGCCTCCCCTCCTTGTACACTTATGAATTGACGGTTATGTATGTATGTAGTGTCCTTCATGTGTCATGTTGGGCGTTAGGTTATGCGCTCGTGGCAATATTCCTTATGATTCATTTTGACTCCTTATGATTATCTGATTCGTATGACTTTGACCTCTTACTCTTATTCTGTTACTTCAGACTATCATTCCATTCACGTACCGGGTTATTATATGATTATTGAATTTGATTATGTGGTTCATGTTTATGTGGCTACCGTTTACCCTGCTATGATATGATTAATATACGATTATATGATTCAACTGTTGTCATCCGAATATATGTTATCTTACTGTTATGTGACCCTTTTATTTGTCAGGTGACCATGCTAGTGTGTAATCGATTGTTTTATCTGTTTATCATGTATACGTTTGTTCAGTTATGTTCATGGGCTATGATTATCCGTTAGTATCCTTGTCTGGTGATTGTTGACCTGCTATGTTGCATTTATGCTTATACTTCTGTTTGATTTGGTAAATGGTTCATCTTATGTTGTCTGGCTTGTTAACTTTTTTAGTGCCATGCTAGGACCTTGTTTAGATAATTCTTTCAGTTATGATGTGGTTCTGTATTCCTACCTGATACATGTGGCTACTATGTTTTGATTACTGTTAGTGTTTCCGTTGATTATGGTACTTACTATATTATTAATTGTGGGTTGCTTGACTTATGTGATTGCCATGCTCACTTACTTATTAGCTGCTTTCGCTTGCTTTTAGATTTCTGTTTGACTTATATGACTCTGATTTCCTGATTTATCGTATGTCGGGTTATTTAGATGTGCTTATGTATATGTCATCAATGTGTTATGTGCTTTGTCCTCCTCTGTCATCTGTTCCTTCTGGATATCTGTTACTATTGTATTATGTAGGTTCCTCATTGACTCATTGTTCTCTTTTCGTTGCGACCTTGTTATCTTTCCCTTGTTTCATTTTGTATCTCTGATTTTGTTTAGCTTTCGTTTTGTTATATCTGTTCACTAGGCTTTTTAAGCTCAGTCGCATTTCTTTTCCTGCGGCAGGTTTTTAGGTTTGAAGATGGGCTTGTTGGGCTGAGAGTTGGATTGTTCGAGTAGACCGACCTTAGTTACCTTATCATATTGGATTTAACTTGAAGAGTTATGGTTCTTGGATTTTATTTCGTTTTGGACATATTGGATTTTTTATTTTCTTGTAAGTTATTCGTTTATATGACTTGGTAATTTATTCTATAAGGCTTTCGTTTGAAATTTTGTTTTTGTATGTTCTGATATGACACCAGAATGTGACACCTCTACCCTTGCCGGGTTGGGGTGTTACAATTATGGTATCAGAGCTAAGGTTTCGTCTTGTTGACCTTAGGATTGACCTGTGAGGACTTGGGTAGACATTAGGCTTCCGTCTGTTTCGATCTCTTCCGATTCTTTTGATTTTATTTCAGATTTGACTTCGATATTCTTTTGTCTTCGCTGATTTGACCTTCTTCTTTTCGTATTTGATTTTGTTTACTTTGTCTTCTCACATCCGTTTGTCGATCGTTAGATGGAGATTTCTCGTAGAGCCGAAGATGATGGTGCCGACCCTACATTGCTGCAACAATTTCTGGAGAGGTTCGTGAAGTAGAAGCCGCAACCGATCGTGATGCTGCCAGAGACGTCAGGATGCTGCTGAAAGGAGCTGGACGGATTAACTAAAGGCACAAAGACGGAGACAAGATTCAACTGGTGGACGCTTGGAAGACGTATGAGCAGAGGAACTATGACCGACGTAAGACGGGCGGAGAAGCTGCTACAAAGATTCGGGCGTATCGTGGTCAACACTCCAAACAGTAAGGTGCTGAGAATATTCATATATTTCATATGATTGGGCGCAACTTGTGTTACTTCGATTAGTTTGTCATGCGTTTTGTGGCGGTTTGATATCTTGCTATATGATTTTGATCGGCATTACTTTTCTTTGATTCGTTCAGAACTCGGTTTGAATCGTGAAGTTTTATCGTTTAGCATTTTGGTAATATCTCAGCTTTTCTTTGGATCGTCAGTAATGAATCATGAGGAACCGTTTTGTGCAAGTTGGTGGCCTTCTTTCATTATGATATGGCAAGTTGTCGGATGTAGTATATGATGTATGTATGTGATCTGGCCGGTTTTGGTATGTTGCTTGCTATCTGTATGATATTTGTTTTGTTGTGATTTTGGTTATGTGGTTTGTCATAACCCGGGACAGAATATGATGACAATAAGAACTTGTTATGTGATACAAGTATTATGACGCCTGATCAACGTGACAATACCGAGATCATATAATTTGAACTTATTGAAATCATACGACATCTTGGGAAATGGCTGGGGTTGGTACGTGAATGGACTAGGGTTTATATCCGTTATCCTTTGATCCTCATATTCGTTTGGTATTCTGTACCTCTTTGCGAGATTCTCACCGAAATCTGTTACGTGTAAGTTTTGTACGCTTTGGTACTGAAATCGTTATGATATGTGTGGAACTATGGATTGCTACGTCTGCCTTGAACTCGTACGTCTTTGTATACTTCTACGACTTCAATTTTCGAGGACGAAAATTTTTCTTTTAAAGGGGGAGAGTTGTAAAACCCACATTTTTCGAACACGTTAAAAATACCAAAATGCCCTTCAATCTCGAACTTTTGAAGACGTTAATTACTAAAATATTTTGTTGCTTATTTATCTAAACCATTATCATCCGAAACAAATAAAAGTAATGCGAAATATAACGTAGGCTAAATTAAATTATACACGTTTAATTTACGTCACACATTTTCTTTTAAATGGTCCCTAGCCGAAATTTTTGAGGCACAATGTACTTAGTCGAGAATAGAGTCCAAGTTCGTGATTGGCGCATATATGGCAAGTACCTATTATAATTTCTTGATTGATTTAAGTTTCCCATTTTGTCCACCCTTTTACACGGCCACATTAAATCCGGATATTTCATTTACTTATCACAAATCAAAATCACAAAAATCTCAAAACCTTAACACCCATCTCAAAGAAAAAACACACGGCAGCAAATAATATTTTCCTCCATCTCTTTTGGTCGATCAAGGAGGAAACAAGAAGGTTCGTTCGCGGTCTTGAAAGGCTCGTGATCATGGGAGTTGCTGGAAACGTACGTGAGTGTTGCTCTTTTGTTTGAGGAGGCTGTTTTTGGTGGTGTTATTTTGAACCATCCTCCATCGTTTGTCCGTAATTCCTTCTTGTAATCACGCTCCAAGGGTTCCGAACGGCGGGATTGATACATCGTATAACTTACGTTTCTATTTTGCTTGCTTCGATTGAGGTACAGATATTCTATCCCTTTTTAGTAGGGATTTCTTATGACTTTCCGATCCTTGACTTTGCTTCGTTTATGGTATTGCTATGATCCTTTTGATATGATTCCGATATGATCCTTTGATATGATTCCGTTCGCTATGACATTCGTTTACTATGATTATGATTCCCTTCAGTTTGATATGTTTCATTTGATATGATATGATATGATATGTTATGAATATGCTTCGTATGCTGTGTTTCTTATGTTGCCCGAGCTAACTAGTCATGGAGGTACCATGACCATGTCATTGATGGCACCAATGGCATGACACCATCTGTGGCGGTGTGATTAGTCCACGGCGTCCCCATTTATGTATGTATGTTATGTGATCACTTGGCCATTATGATGTATGTGTATACCTGTCATGTGAGCAGGGTACAGATATGATATGTTATGTGGGGGGCGTATGGATGCATCCTAGGCTTATGATATTATGATATGTTTATGGCGTTTGGCTGTGCGTGCCTTGCACCCCTCTCGCATTTATGGTACTTGTGAGGCCTCCCCTCCGTGTACACTTATGAATTGACAGTTATGTATGTATGTAGTGTCCTTCATGTGTCATGTTGGACGTTAGGTTATGCGCTCGTGGCAATATTCCTTATGATTCATTTTGACTCCTTATGATTATCTGATTCGTATGACTTTGACCTCTTACTCTTATTCTGTTACTTCAGACTATCATTCCATTCACGTACCGGGTTATTATATGATTATTGAATTTGATTATGTGGTTCATGTTTATGTGGCTACCGTTTACCCTGCTATGATATGATTAATATACGATTATATGATTCAACTGTTGTCATCCGAATATATGTTATCTTACTGTTATGTGACCCTTTGATTTGTCAGGTGACCATGCTAGTGTGTAATCGATTATTTTATCTGTTTATCATGTATACGTTTGTTCAGTTATGTTCATGGGCTATGATTATCCGTTAGTATCCTTGTCTGGTGATTGTTGACCTGCTATGTTGCATTTATGCTTATACTTCTGTTTGATTTGGTAAATGGTTCATCTTATGTTGTCTGGCTTGTTAACTTGTTTAGTGCCATGCTGGGAACTTGTTTAGATAATTCTTTCAGTTATGATGTGGTTCTATATTCCTACCTGATACATGTGGCTACTATGTTTTGATTACTGTTAGTGTTTCCATTGATTATGGTACTTACTATATTATTAACTGTGGGTTGCTTGACTTATGTGATTGCCATGCTCACTTACTTATTAACTGCTTCCGCTTGCTTTTAGATTTCTGTTTGACTTATATGTACTCTGATTTCCTGATTTATCGTATGCCGGGTTATTTAGATGTGCTTATGTATATGTCATCAATGTGTTATGTGCTTTGTCCTCCTCTGTCATCTGTTCCTTCTGGATATCTGTTACCATTGTATTATGTAGGTTCCTCATTGACTCATTGTTCTCTTTTCACTGCGACCTTGTTATCGTTCCCTTGTTTCATTTTGTATCTCTGATTTTGTTTAGCTTTCGTTTTGTTATATCTGTTCACTGGGCTTTTTAAGCTCAGCCGCATTTCTTTTCCTGCGGCAGGTTTTTAGGTTTGAAAATGGGCTTGTTGGGTTGAGAGTTGGATTGTTCGAGTAGACCGACCTTAGTTACCTTATCATATTGGATTTAACTTGAAGAGTTATGGTTCTTGGATTTTATTTCGTTTTGGACATATTGGATTTTGTATTTTCTTGTAATTCATTCGTTTATATGACTTGGTAATTTATTTTATAAGGCTTTCGTTTGAAATTTTGTTTTTGTATGTTCTGATATGATACCAGAATGTGACACCTCTACCCTTGTCGGGTTGAGGTGTTACAAATTTTGTGTCCTAATGAGATATTGTGGATGATCTCTTGGCTCTAGACTCAATAGTGCACATTTTTGGTTCCTATGCCGGAGACTAGGGAGAGGGTCTCCTTCTTTAATATCAACAATCTCTAAGAGAAAGTCGATAGATTATGTAGGTTCCCCGTGAGAATGAAACAAGCCCTTTTAAGAGGAACTTGAGTAGCTTGGGAAGTTTAGTGCAGTGCATCACTGGGTCCATAATGTCTTGTCTTCAATACCAGTGTTACCTTAGTAAACACCAGTAGCATATATATTGAACCCGGTTTCTGCCCTAAGGTTGAATTATTGGAGGGCTATTTCTTTTCACCCATTTCTCATTCATTTCTTTTTCATTCTTCAACCCCTTTAGTGCTTACCGAGACTTCATTACTAGAACCTTGTTGGGTTTATTCCAGTTCTAGCTCTATCTCAGTCCGCACTCTTCCCATATTCTCATTTTTCTCCTTTTTTCAACATTCCTAAGGACTCTACACTATCTAGTGGATTGTCCCTGGGAAGATCCCTCTGGTTCTGGCGGATCGTGGGAACTAATACCTAACCTCACCATCCTTATAACTCCATGCATAAAGTAAAATGGCCGGTCTTTTGGTACAGTTCATTCTTCCTTGAAACCAATTGAAAAATCATTTGGAAAAACAATCAAGGTACTTGTGATACGAGATCAAATCATTTTGTACCTTAATAGTTTTGATCATTTAGAAAACCTCCCCCTCAATATGTGCATATGATTTAGAAATTGTTTAGCACATTGAGGCAAGAGGACTTTGAAATATTTTCTTTGATCACAATTTTCATAGAAAAAGCCATTTGATTTTCTTTGGTAAAATTCTCCCCCTCAATATGTGCGTAGAATATTTGGAATCATTTTATCACATAGAGGAAAGAGTTCTTATGAAGCACATCCACGATCACAATAGCCATTAAGAAACCATTAGAAAATCAATCAAGGTACTTTATGTTGAAACATAGAATATTTTGTACCTTGAAAGTTTGTTTTCTTTTGAAATGCTCCCCCTCAATATGTGCTTCGAGATTCGAAAGCGTTTAGCACATATGAGAGAGCAGCCTGCATAATTGAATCAAAACGATCACCTTTTATCAGATTTCATTATTAAATCACAAATTCTCCCCCGATCAAAAATATCAAACCCTTTGAGATTTTGGATCCCAAGTGATCTAATAAGGTTTAGAAAACATGGGAGAAAATGTGGCAAGGTTTAAATACTCATCTCGTTTTTGGATAAATCCTCATCCTCAACATGTGCATCGTGTATTTGAAATCATTTGGCACATGGAGGCAGGAGTGCCTATAAAGGACTAAAACTGATTCCATTAAAAACATATTTGAGATTTAAATCACGATCTCTCCCAATTGATTTAAATTATTTAAAAGATTTTGGGGAAAGACGTGGCAAAATTTTAATTTTGAAAAATGACAGATACGGACCAATTTAAGACATTAAAGATTGTTAGTGTCAGGTATGATTGTTTTTAAGAGATCTTTTAAGTAAAACAAAACAATTTCACAATCAAACAAGAACAGAAAAGATTTCATTTTGAAAGACCTTGATTCAAAAGAAAAATCATATCATGACATAACATTAAATCTTTAGATCACCACATAATTTTGTACAAACAGACTTTTATGAAGAAATATTGTTTGAAAATAATTTATTTTAAATCACAATCCCCCTCAATCGATGACCGTAGTCGATGATTGAGTGACTTATAGTCTTGATAAAATGAAGTCCGGTGATTTTCAAAATTTAGTCCAGTTTATTTTCAAAACTAATATTTTTCCATTTTTCAAAACAATATTATTTGAAAATTGTTTTAAAGAATGGTATCAAATTTCCTGCACAAAGATATATTAGGTGGTTGAGAAGCTTATGTTGTTGTTGTAGGGCTTGGAAGAAAAACCGTCTGCAGATGCAGTGAGACTTCTTACGTTGCATTTTAATGCCAACTGAGGTCAAATTAAGCTCCGTTTCTTCAATCACTTAGAAGAAAACCATCTGCTGATGCAGTGAGACCTCTTACGTTGCATTTATGCCAACTCTCCATAGAAGTCAGATTAAGCTCCGTTTCTTCATTTGTCGACCCAAGATATGGTTACCCTTTCCTTTCGGCATCCAATCATCTTCAATTGTGGGATCCGGATCGGGAACATTCTTATATACCAATATACCTAGATACGTTAGTGAACACACATACAGATATATGGTGGTCGACAACACCCAAACAGCAATCGACTAATTAAAGTCAATCCAACATATCAATCAATTCATATATGGTATGGGAATAATGTGTTTATCAAACTCTAATCATCTAAACCTAACAATCATATCCTAGGTACCTAGTCCTTCAACGTAGGTTAACATCATTTTCAATTAAGCATATAGGATAATTAGATAATCTCGTTAGATGATATAGATTTGAAAACATTCTCCCCCTCAATCAATGACTCATTTTCTAAAAAGTTTAAAAGCGCTGAAGTCATTGATTGAGTTTTCAATTATTACGAAAACTCTGAAACTAATTGATTTGTAAGAAACTCATTTTCCACCCTTTTGTAAAACACCAAATATTTTTCTGAAGAGTTTTAGACGGAAAAACATTTGTGTAGGAACAGCAGTCCTTTGACATACTTTCCTTGTTTTTGTTTTAGGATAAGTGCACGATATTTTTGAAAATATGTTTAGTGCAGCACTTTCCTTCCTTGAAGAACGGGTTGCTATCTGAAATAATAGCAAGCCATGGTTTAAGCACGGGTTACAGTCTGAAGTAACTGCAAGCCATGATTTAGAGACATGTTTTGGAAAAGAATATTTACACCTCCTGCTCGAACTTCATCTATGGTCTCGTGCCATTATTGAATGACATTTCTAAGACCGTAGATGTTATCGATACCAGAAGACATGTCTTGAGAAAACATATTTTGGTATTTTTCAAATTTTCTGATTTTTTATGGGTTTTTGTTGATTTTATATTTTTCTATTTTGTTTCGCTGGTTTTATATTTTTGTATTTTGCTTTTTGATAAATATTTACAAAGATAGTTTAGATGATATATGTTGGAATCACTCCTAAACAGTATTTCAAGTATTTATATTTCATATGTAATAGGTAGCTTTATTATGGCCTTTATGTTTGTTTAAGGTCAAGCTTATGTAGAAGGCCCATAAGCTTGATCCAAGCCCAATAAGGAATAGGGAAGGAGAGGGAGTGTTGCCCTAGCTCCTTGCCTATATAAACTCTTGTAAACCCTCATTTGAGGGTTGGTTGTTCAAGTTACTCTTTCACATACATCTACGCCTAACCCTTCCTCATTTATACGTGTGTGTGTGTTTGGTATTTGTTCAATCGCCTTCATCTCTTCTCTTATAAGCTTGTGTTGTAAAACTAGTGACCTAACAATATAGTTTAAGAAGATGATGATACGAGTACCGAGATAAGGATATTGAGCAGCCCCATTGTAGAAGATAGAAGTCATCATCTCTTAAACATTCACCACCAAAGCTTCCAAGGCTCTTGAATCGAAGAGAGAAATTGAGCCACTTGAAAGTGAGACTTTGGTAGCTTCTCCCCAAACCGTATATCTTCTTATTGAGCAGATTCTAAGCTTTCTTTCAAGCTTGCCTTAGCCAGATGCACAAAGACGCACACCATATCATCGATCTTGCTGCTCCATATAAGAAGGATCATTGTAAGTCTCCGTTTGGGGTTATATCATCAAGAAGAACAACAACGTATCATCCCACTCATAAACAATCTTCTCAAATTTCATAACCACTGAAGTCTGAAGCTATGCATCCCCAACGAGTTGTCAAGAGACCACTTCCTCCAAGTAGATGAATAGATGCAGTCAGTCTCTTAGACTAGAGCTCACGAACCCGAATACACATACTGGAAGACAAAGAAACTTATACCATCGAAGTAGCAGATTAAGTCCAATAGCCAAAGAATAACCCCGATGTATACTTTTCTCTCCCCCTAAAGAAAGTGTATGAAGCTCAAGAACCCGAAGTACCCGAATGCCCAAAGAGAGAATAACCGATAACATTAAAGAAGCATGCCAAATCACTGATTATCTCTGCGGGTGACAATCTCTGCGGATGTCAACACCGGAATAAGTGATTATATCACTGAATCACTGATTAAGCCCTCAAGTGAAGCAGCTGAGCGCCCTCAATGTACACAATTCTCTCTCCCTTGATGATTGCGATAACATCGAAATCATCACACACTTGTGTACATTTTTCATCTTCAGAAACTAACTCTTCCATCTCTTCCCCCACATAGTTGGAATAAGAACACTAAACGACATGAGTCAAACCTTGAGTTTCTCTGTGGTAATGACACATTAGTCTTCCCGGGATATCTTCAGTCACTTAGAAGTATTAAGCTCATCAATGTTTACTCGCATTTAGATGTGTGTCTCCTTCCCCCTTGCTGGTTTTGATACTTCAGAATCATCAACATATTATCAGCCCAAATACTTGAAATTTGTTGAGAAGATCGCTTGAAGTCTTTGTGAGAATCAACTTGCTGAAGAACATAATGAGCAAGTCTAATTGGGGATTAAATATGGCATTTCACTCTCCCCCAATTAGTGCTCTCCCCTAAACCGACTATCTTTTTTATAACAACCCAGATTAAATGCAACTCGTCTTTAGTCTTTTAACACATAGCAGAAAATGTAGGACAGACTGTAGACTCGACCTTCTTCAAGATTGTCCAGTTGAGGAATGGAAAGTCAACATCTTTAACTTACCAAATGCATTCCCGTTAACTTTGAAAGTAGCAAATCCCCTTAACTCAAATCCCTCCCAATCAAACAAGAACAGAAAGATGTTCATTAAGAAAATCAGCCCATCAACTAGAAGCACTTTGTCATTAATCAAATCAGCCCATGTGAAGATGTTAACCAACGACTCTTAGTAGAAAACTCCATGTGAAGATGACCCGATAAGAAGAAGCTCGGTTCTTACATGAGTTTGGAGTCGTTTGACCATTTATTCTCAGAAATCAATCAACCATGCAGTAAGTTCACACTTCTTCTCCCCCTCAAGAATTGCATACGGAGTTGCCATTCTTGATTGAATAAGTGAATATCTTTACCAAATGTAGTCTATTCACACTTCTCCCCCGCAAAATTAGCACATGATGTCCCCATCGACATTATAGTTGAGCAAGTGGAATAAGAAAACAATCAACAGTAGCCCGGTTCACTTGATGACTGAAGCGCATGGAAAATTATGAAGCATGTTGATGAGAATGGTCATAATAAGAAGATTTCTCTTCTTCCAAAGATAAAGCGCACTGAAGCGTACACTTTTCTTTTCTTTAGAGTACGAGCTTTGAAATGAAGTATTCAAACGTCATAAGAAGATTTCTCTTCTTTTGAAGATAAAGTGCACTGAGACGTACACTTTTCTTTTCTTTAGAGAACGAGGCATGAACTGATGTATTCATACGTCATAAGAATATTTCTCTTCTTCAGAAGATAAAGCGCACTGAAACGTACACTTTTCTTTTCTTTAGAGTACGAGGCATGAACTGTTGTGTTCATACGTCATAGCAGATTGAATATCAAGGTTGAGTAACTTGAACCCGTGAGTAATGAGATATCAATCCATTTATTATCCATACTTTAAGTGAGTCCATGTAGTGAAGGATCGAAGTATCGACAACTGAGTAAGGAATACCTGCACTAACATTACAAACTTGATTGCATATATATTGGTTAGTGACATTAGTATCCAAATCCTTTGGGGCTTCACTGTCAACCTTGATTTTGCCATTGGAAAACAGCTTTCCGGTAGGTATCCACCTAAGTCCAGCATCCTTAAACATTCTACCTGATGGTATCCACTTATGGCAAGGTCTAGGAGTGTTAAGTTTCTTATGCACAGTGGAAGACTTATCGATATTCCTAGACTCCAAAGATTTAGCAGCTGGTATCCATCTAGGCAAAGTTTTTTGTTTGTTTTGCTTCATAACATGTTGAACCTTAGTCACGTTAGTAGTCTTAGTGGATTGTACCTTAGCATGTGAATTAGGAGAATGTTTCTTATTCGGAAAAGACTTAGAATTTCTAGTTTCGTTTTCAACATGCTTAGCATTCTTCTTCTCATATCTACTCTTAGATGCAAGCCAACCCCTAGTCATTTGAGTGTTCCTAGGTAATGGTTTACAACTACTAGTAGTGCCTTGAAAACTCATAGAATTCCTCACCCTAGGTCTTGCACCTAAAATTCCGTCTTTTCGAATCTGTGCCTTTTTCCTAGCTTCTTCTAGATAATAGTTCTTCCACAAGTCATTCATATTATATGAATTCTGGGTTTTAATGCTTGATTTTGACACTGTTTTCGAACTATTCCTAGTGGTGTTGGGAGTAGAAGTGGCTACTTGTTGAGGGTTAACTGAACTAGAAGCCTTATTCTTAGGTAACTCAGGTGAAGTGACTGGTTTTGACAAAACTTTTATCGCATCAACTTGGGAGGCAAACCGTGTTTTTGAAAATTTTGGTCTTTCGGATATAAACGCAGCAGGATGCCTAACAACGGACCGGTTTCTAATGGGATGAGAAACTGGTTTCCCCAAGGTTGATGGTTTTGTAAACTTAGTGTTCACACTTTTCCCTACAGTTTTCCTAAGCTCATTTTTTAAGGCAACAATAGCGAAACTCTTTTCCTGAAGTTGAGCTTTGAGTTCATCAATTTTTGCTATCAAAGAGTTTGATTGTTCCATTGACTTAGTTCTAGCTTCTTTGACAAAGTCACTTAGTTCTATGTGATGCTTTCTCAAAGACTCATTTTCCTTTAGTAATTTTGCCACACAAACCGCTAATTCATCATTTCTCATTTGAGTATCATCAATAACATTAACATCAGAAATACTTGTAACCAAATTACTTTTCACATGCATATCAGAAATATGTTTTTCAAATTGTTGATAGTCGAGTTGTTGGATTGAAGCTGAGCTTTTAAATCGTTTATTTCAAAAAATTCATGAAATTCAGGAATTTCCAGATTTTTACATGGTTTCTTAGTTTGAAAACTTTCCTCCTTCCTTTGTATTGCAATTTCAAGAGAAATGCAATGTTTTTCAAGTTTTGAGAATTTGTTTGAAAGTTCATCAAAAGCCTTTTTATCAACCATATCATTTGTTTTGAATTTATTAGACTCAGCCTCAACCAAGGAACATTTATCAGAATCATGTTCAGTATTAAGATCAGTTTGTTTAGGTACATTAGCAGATGCACTATGTTGAACAGTTAATGGTACCTCATCACATGACACCTGCTCATTTTTCGGTCTGATATTTGCATCCACATCATGTGTAACAAGAGTCACTGAACAACTGGCTGTTTCAAACTTAATCGCCTCTGAGCCTCTGTATTCAGTGTCAACTGATCCATCATCCGATGCCTTACCGATCTCAACACTACAATCTATTGATTGTACCCGACATTCATTCACCTTTCTGATCACCGCATCCACTTCTTGTGTGACCGGAATTACTGAGTAGTTGGTTACATCATTCTTAGTTGTCTCTGATATTCTGCATTCAGCAACACCCGACCTTTCAACTGATATATTACCCGACTCATCACAACTATCTCTCAACTGCACCTGACACTCATCCACTTTTTCATCTTTATGTGTAACTTCCTCAATGTACTTCTCCACATTATCCATGATTTGGATGAATGTCTCAATGAACACGCTAATTTCCATTCCAGTGTGTCTTTTGAAAGACATTTCAGTCAGGTCTTGATCATAATCTGATGTAAATTCCCCACTTATGAATGACTGAAATTGGTTGTGGATCACTTGAAGTGCAGCACTGGAACCATCCTTTTGAACCTTTTCTTTATCAAGTTGTTGTTCTAATTGTTCTAAGTTCAATAGTAATGTTCCCGTTAATGTGGATAAGTCTTGACGGAAAATGGCAATGCACGTTCGTTCCATTCTTATCGGTGTGAGTAACATGAGGTATGAGTGAAGTTGTTGATAAGGTTCAATGCTACTTTCCTTTTGCATGGCATTCTGTAGCCTGAACAGGTGCAAATCTTTCTCATTGGACTCAGAGCATGAAGAACTCACATCATCATTGATTGATTCAATCATCTTTAATCGTTCAGTGTAGCATACATTATCATTGTTGTCCACAACATCATACAATTTAAGTACTTCTGAAATTACTGGGTCAGAAGTGTAAGACATGATGTTGTAGTATACACGGGATTTTACAAGTCTATGATTTAAACTGAGAAATAGATTCTTTCGCTGGATTTTACAAAATCAAGAAGAAACCGTGATATAGAGACCAATAGAACGTGTTAAGATAACTGATAGATTGACACAATGATAGACAATTTTGTGTTAGGTCTTATGGTTGTTTGTAGGATTAGCAGAGATGTTGTTTGGTTGAGATTTGGATTGGTTTATGCACGATTTTTCGGAGAAATTTAGGTCAAAAAGCATAAAAACCTCAATAACTTCTGTTTGGAGCGGATTTATGCCTCGAAGGTTGCCCTTGTTCATTCGGCGTACCATTCTCCTCATTCTCACGGTCGTTTTGATGGGTAGAACGCTAAAAACGGAGTTACGGATCAAAAGTTATAGCCGTTTGAAGTTTTGTCGGGAAAAGTCAACAAGTCGCTATAAACCTTGAGAACAAGTCGCTAAGTCACCAAGTCGCTAAGAATCCTTGAACCAAGTTGCTAAGCACCAAGTCGCTAAGTATTATGACAACAAGTCGCTAAACACCAAGTCGCTAGACACAGTTAAGTTGCTAAAGAACAACTCGCTAAGATCCAAGTCGCTAGTATCAAGTCACAACCAATTTACACTACAACTCGCTAACAATTTCTGAAGCAAGTCGCTAACCTCACCAAGTCTCTAGCCGTAGTGGAGAATCCACTAACTTGTACTATTTGTCGGCTTGTCTCAATAGACAAGTCGCTAGGCTCAAGTCGCTAACAACAAACACTGTAACTTGCTAACTTTTACTGAAGCAAGTCGCTACGATGGAAAACACTACGAGAACCAAGTCGCTAGCAAGAAAAACTTCAAAAAACACACTTTTCAATCCAAAACAAGCTCAACCACAGTGATTCAAGCTTTCCAAATCAAAACCCAAGCACTTACAATGATTCTAAACACAAAAGTACAATCAAAATCCAAACTTTAACACAAGAATTGATCCAAATGATGCAAAAACCACTAAACTTTTTCAAACCCAAAAACCATATAAAACCACTAGAAATCCAAGGATATGTAAGAAAGATGATCAAACCATGGCTCTTGATACCATTTGTAACATATTGGATTTCACAAACACATCACATAACAATATATGGGTCGAATTAGTTTAAGGTTCTAGAGAGAGAAAGTGGGAGATGGGAGCCTTTTTAGAGAGAGAAAGTAACAAAGAAAGAAAGGTTAGATTAAGTGAAAGGTCAAACCCTCTACCTTGGGAGGTAGAGGGTATTTATAGTAACATACAATACGTCCTCCTACGGACTGTGGATCAGGCATACAGTGGGTAAAGACCCGTCCGTCCTCCACGGTGTTGCACTAAGCTAATAACTAAGTAAATAACTAGTAAATAACGATATGTCTACGAGCTAACTTGTGCTAGTCTATAGTTGGGGTGACCGACACTTCACCATGGAATTTCTAATTCCTAACACGCCAACATGCGACTTCTTCAATCGCTATCATCCAAAGATCTAGTAAGAGATCTACCTAAGTTAAAATATGAACATCACTTTTGTGATGCTTGTAATGTAGGAAAACAAGCTCATTCTAGTCATAAAGCTAAAAACATGGTGTCTACAACTAGGTGTCTAGAATTACTACATATGGATTTATTTGGTCCATCCGCTATCCAAAGTTATGGAGGCAACTACTACACTTTGGTCATAGTGGATGATTACTCTAGGTATACATGGACAAAATTTTTAAAGAACAAATCAGAAACCTTTAATTATTTTGAAATATTAAGCAAAAAGATCCAAAGACAACTAGGAATTCCTATAGTGTCTATTAGGACGGATCATGGTAGGGAATTCGATAATAAAGTGCAATTTGGAGCCTTTTGTGACGCTAATGGCATTACTCACAACTTCTAGGCTCCACGCACTCCACAATCGAATAGGGTAGTAAAAAGAAAGAATAGAACCCTACAATAAATGAGTCGAACCATGCTTAATGAACAATCCATACCTCAAAAGTTTTGGTGTAATGCCGTTGATACTTCAACGTACATACTCAATCGAGTCTTAATTAGACCAATCCTAGGTAAAACTCCATATGAGTTACTCCGAGGCAAAAAGCCTACGTTAAATCACTTTAGAGTCTTTGGAAGCAAATGTTTTATTCTTAACACTAAAGATTACCTTACAAAATTTCCGAAAGTATCTTTCTAGGTTACTCTCCAAATAGCAAAGCTTACGTCATATTAAACAAAGAAACAATGAAGGTAGAAGAGTCATTAAATATAAAATTTGATGAAAGTCCACCTAAACCCTCTCCACCTCTTTTCGATGACGAGATTATAGAAAGTGAAGCTATAGTAATAAAGAAAAAGATAAATGAAGAAGAAGAACCTTTAAATGATGAAGTCATAAACATTAAAGAGTCCAAAGATCACCCCGTAGATAAAGTCATAGGAAAGCTAAACGAACGAACATTAAGGTCTCAAGTTCAAAACCAAAGTAGCTTGTTCTGTTTCGTTTCAACCATAGAACCTAAGAATACACAAGAAGCCATAAAAGATGAGAGTTGGGCAATGGCTATGCAAGAAGAACTAAATCAATTCGTTTCTAATGATGTTTGGACACTTGTCCCTCCACCTAGTAATCAAACCATAATAGGAACCAAATGGGTTTATAAAAACAAATTAGATGCAAACGGAGTAGTGTCTAGGAACAAAGCTAGACTCGTTGCCCAAGGGTATAACCAAGAAGAAGGAATAGACTTTGATGAGATCTATGCCCCCATGGCTAGATTAGAGTCTATAAGAATACTTCTTGCGTATGCTTGTGCTAATGATCTAAAGCTTTATCAAATGGATGTCAAAAGCGCTTTTCTAAATGGTTTCATTAATGAAGAAGTATATGTAGCTCAACCTCCGGGCTTCATCGATTTTGAAAAACTCAAACATGTGTATAAATTAAAGAAAGCCCTTTACGGTCTTAAACAAGCTCCAAAAGCTTGGTATGATAGACTCAAGTCATTTTTAATTAAACACAACTACACCATGGGGTTAGTTGACAACACACTTTTTACTAAGAAAAGAGAGTCACATATAATCATAGTGCAAATATATGTAAATGATATTATATTCGGATCCACTTGTCAAGACATGTGTGATGATTTCTCTAAAATCATGCATGACGAGTTCGAAATGAGTATGATGGGAGAACTTAGTTTCTTTCTTGGTCTACGAATCAAACAAGTAGAAGATGGTATCTTCTTTAATCAATCTAAATACATAAAGGAGATGTTAAAGAAATTCGGTCTAGAAGAGTCGAAACCAATTAGGACACCAATGTCATCCGACACCAAACTCACAAAAGATGAAGACGGCGAATCCGTCGATAATACTAAATATCGTGGCATGATAGGTAGTCTTCTCTACCTCACGGCAAGTAGGCCGGATATCATGTTTAGTGTTTGCTTATGTGCTAGGTTTCAAGAAGACCCTAAAACATCACACCTAGAAGCCGTAAAAAGGATATTTAGATACATTAAGGGTACAACACAATTAGGATTATGGTATCCTAAGGGCACGGGAGTAGAAACAATTGTATATGCAGATTCTGACCATGCAGGTGATTACGTTGATAGAAAAAGTACAAGTGGGGTATGTACTTTCATGGGATGTTGTTTAACATCTTGGTTTTCTAAGAAACAAACGGCACTAGCAATATCAACAACCTAAGCCGAGTACGTCTCCGCGGGCAAAGCATGCCAACAAGCACTATGGATGAAACAAGCGTTAGTCGACTACGACATTCATCTAAGCGACATAGCCATCCTATGTGACAACAAAGGTGCCATCGACTTAAGCAAGAATCTGGTATTGCATTCTCACACAAAGCATATAGAGATTCGTCATCACTTCTTAAGAGACAATGTTCAAAAGGGGAACATCTCTATTGAGAAGGTAGCATCCGAAGACAACATAGCCGACGTCCTAACCAAACCGTTGAAACGGGAACAAACGTCGTAACTTATTTGACTCTATAAGGTATGTAAACACTAGCCTTCTTCTTTCTGAGTCTAGGATCTCTCTTTCACGCACAACTCACAAACAATACGGGAATTTTCAAAACCCAAGATAAGTTTTCCACTCATAGCTTTCTTATTTTTTTTTGTTGCAAACACATAACTACATACACATTTTCAAAGAAAACCTCTTTTCAAAATGTTTTCTAAAAGGATGATATCTTCCCGTATCAATTTCAAAAAAGAAATTTCTCACGTCTAGGACAAATCGTTTTTCATTATTAATACAAAGTAAAAACCCGTTTTCATTGCATCTCATGCCTTATGAATGCTAAAGGAGATACATAACTAATATGTATTTTCGGGTACATTCATTTAAGCAACAATGAATTAGGAGCACTGATAAACACTAAATTACGTACTCAAGTACTAAATATGTGTTTTCGGGTTATCTCAATAGGATGCTTTTCTACTTCTAGTTTATTTTTCTTTTTCTTCTTAGGGGTCGAGATAACCGCAACTCCAAATAGTTTGCATATAGGCACACACTAAGAAAAAATGTTTCCAAAAAGGAAAATTTTGTGCTTCCTGAATCACCAGACCTACGATTCCCAGCTTTCATGCTGGACGGATCCCTCAAGGGAAGGATCCGTGGGATCCGTGAGACAGAAGCTGTTTTTACCTTCTATTTTTCTCACTTTGGATGAAAAATCCACATTTGTTTTTTTGGGAGTATGCTCTTTAATGCTTGTGTTCTCATGATCACATGCCTTAAATTCATATCTAATCATTAGATTTTAATTTGCATGAAACCCAAACCTTTGTACTTCCACCTTCCAAAATACCAAAATCAAACTCAAGGATATCCGCACGGATTAACATCCGATCTTGTTGCTTAGGAAAACCATCATCATATGGCTCATCACCATCAACTAACTCACCACAAGATGCTTCCATTATAACACCTCCTTCATCACCAACGAGTACACCAACTTCATCACCAAATCACTCACCACCGAAAATCACTCTTTTGGAACTCCTTACGACTCCAACAAGATCTCAACAACCAAAGCAAAAAGAATTAGCCTTTTTGACACCAACAACTTCTCCAAACACAATATTCAATGATCTTGAAACATCACCACCTTTAGCTCCCATTAAACTACAAGAACATCTAGGTTCTTTTCCACCACCACTTCCAATCATTCCGGACTTTGATCCGTATTTTCCTATTTTTCCACCACAACTTCCGCAACTCACAAATCAAAACAAACTGGAAGATTTCCGTACTCATTACCCACATCACTTACATTGTGAACATTGCCAATCCACTAGGGAAATTGCAATAGAAGTTAGGGAAGAAATGCGATCCATACTCAACCTCATCCTTGATCGCATCAATACCATTACTCATTCAAACCTCCATCCATAACCTTATGCAAGCATGGAAGGAATCATTACTACTATTTTCTATTTTTAGTACTTTTTCTTTTGAAGTCATTTTCAAGAACAAGTCTTGTTCTTATTTTAAATTCTTGTAGGTGGCATAAATACCACTACAATTTGTTGTTTTATTACAAGGCCTTGTTTACATACCTTGGCTCCCAATCTTGATTGTCGGCAATCACAAGATTATTTAAGCATGTTACTAACCTTTCTCTTTGTAGGATTTTTTTTTCTTCACTTGATGCCCCAAACTAGGGGGAGCTACCATCAAAGGGGAGTTAGCGATACGTGGACTAATTTTTCCACACTTTTATTTCCTCCAAGGGTTAACTTTTTGTTTCGACAAAAAGGGGGAGAAGAAGTAAAACTTAGGGGCTTTCAAAACTTACATCTATTCTTAAGTTTTACTCATCATAACATTATGTTTTGTCATCAACAAAAAGAGGGAGATTGTTAATACAAATAAACCGTAAAAACGTTTATTAATATTTTGCGATCTCTTTGTGTTTTGTTGATAAAAAATATAATGTTATCTTAAGTATAATTTTAAGGATACATGTTATTTTTGTAAAGCATTTACATATAGCCATTTAAATACAAAAATGTAGTAATTAAGCATTTATTGTAATAGTTTATTAGGATGGGTAAAAACCACAACCCATGGACCATAACCCATGGATCATAACCCATACCCAAGTTGGCTAGATACAATGTATACTTAGATACATTGAATCTAAAGAAAACCCATGGACCAACCCATAACCCATGACCCATAACCAAAAAACCCATGGGCAAAGAGGAGCGTCCCACGGATCCCTAGGATTACACTAGACGGATCCCAAGTGGGAGGGATCCGTGGGATCCGGGGAACAGTGGAAGATTTTGCCTATAAATAGAGAGCCATTTCTTCATTCTAACTCACCCCTCTTCTTACTAAATCTCTCAAACACTCTCATTCTCTTCTAACATATAGATCAATTGATCTAGAGAGTTTTTCTTCTTTCTTTCTATTGTGATCCTCATATAGGTCCTTCTCTAAAGCGAGATCACGAGCATTCTACAAGTCATCCAAGCAAGGGGTCCTTGATTGATTTGTCACTCCGCAAGATTTTTGTAGCGAAGATCTTGTATTTGATATTTCACATATTTGTTGTGTAATAGTCGTGTTGGTTTGGTCCACCGTGTTACGGACTCGGTATCTAGCTTTGTACCGGAAAAAGGTGTAAGCAACGTTGTGAAGGCTTCTCCGCCAAGTGAAGGAGTTTGTTGACATAGTGCTTGAACTCTCGAGTAGGTGACTCGGGGAGTGGAGTAGGGCAAGGAAGGTGTCCTTGTAGCCGAACCACTATACATCGGTTGTGTCATTTCTATCCCTTTGCTTTACTTTATTTACTTGCTTTATCATTATATCTATACTTTCTCTACATCCATAAGATCTCACATATTAACGAATCTAAAGTTTTTGAAACTAACTTAAAATCAGCAAAACTATTCAACCCCCCTTCTAGTTTTCCATAGAAACATACCTCGTTGGAGTCCTTGGCAATAAGACAAATTTCTTCCTTCTCTTCTTCACTCATTCCCCATGAGCCGCTTACGAACGTCTTTTGTTCGTCGCATTTTTTAGGACATTCACCAATGAAGTGATTTGGATCCCCGCACTTGAAACATTTGCGCTCATCCTTCACCTTCTTATCGTTTTTGCTTTTCCGCAAACCTTTCTTGTTATCGTAGGGTTGCTTGACATATCTCAATTTCTTGAAGTCTCGTACCGTCATTGCATATTCTTCATCTTCACTTTCCGAGGATGAGGTTTCTTCATCACTAGAGACTTTCTTGGCTTTCAAAGCAAGAGATTTGTATTTCTCGTTCTTTTCCTTCGACAACTCGGAGTCTTTGGCAAGTACGGGCTCATAGACTTTTAAGTGGCCTATAAGTTCATCGAGAGTGAGAATCGACAAATCTTTGGATTCTTCAATGGCCGTCACCTTCGGTCTCCATTTTGATGGAAGCGCCCTTAGAAATCTCCTGACATGATTACGACTCGATAAAGACTCATCAAGTGCTTGCAGTGAAGTAATAATAGTATTAAAACTAGCAAATACATTATCAACACAATCATCATCCAATATTGAAAATTGTTCATATTGTTGAACAAATAAATCAATTTTGTTATTTTTCACTTGTTGGTTTCCTTGGTATGTTTACAACCAAAGAGTTTCAAATTTCTTTAGCGGGGTTTTATGCATAGAGATTCTTTCAAATTCCTTTTTGGGTAAGGCATTGTATAAAACCATTTTTGTCTCATTATTTTTGGAAAGCTTTTTCTTTTGCTCGTCGGTGAGACGATCATGAGAAATATTTTCTTCTTTACCAGTTTTATCATCTTTTTACGGTTGCTTGAAAATCACATTCAAACAATAATATACCAAAGATTAATATCTTTAGATTTCACATAAGTTTCAAATCTATTTTTCCAATAAATAAAACTATTAGTTTCAAGTAGTGGAGGTCTTTGCCTGGATTTCCCTTGAAAACCTTGCTCTTGATGCCAATTGTGGAAAACTAGAAAGGGGGGGAGGTTTGAATAGTTTTACCGATTTTAGGTTAGATTTCAAAAGTTTATATTCAATCTTATGTGAAATCTTGTGGATGAATAGATAGTACCAAACAATAAATAAAGTAAGTAGAGAATGCAAGTAAAGTAAGACATAGAAAGTAGCGACACAAGTGATTTATAGTGGTTCGGCTACAAGGACACCTTCATTGCCCTACTCCACTCCCTGAGTACCCCACTCGAGAGTTCAAGCACTATGTTAACAAGCTCCTTCAAATCGGCGGAGAAGCCTCACAACGTCGCTTACACTTTTTCTGATACAAAGCTAAATACCGAGTTCTTCCACGAGCTAGAACCAAACCTTTACACAACGATTACACAACAAATATGTGAAATAAGGAATACAAGATAAGCTACTGAAATCTTGTAGATGGAAAAATCAATCAAAGACCCTTTGGTTGGATGACTTGTATGGGTAACGTGGTCTCGCCTTCGTGAAGGACCTAAAAGAGAATCACAACAAAAGAGAGAAGAACTACAAGAATAATAAAGTGATCTGAGGTTAGAAGTGTGAGATAATATATGAGAGAGCTGTAAGAAGAAGAGTGAGAAACAATGGAGAAATGGCTCACTATTTATAGACATTCTGTCTACAGGTTAGCTGGTTTCGGCAGATCCCTCACCCAAGGGATCCCGGCCAGTGTAAACTGAGGGATCCGGCCTCTGGGTCAGTCAAGTCCGGATTTTGGATATCAAACCGGGTTATGGGTTATGGACCATGGGTCATGGACTTTGGATCATGGATAACCAACGAGATATATTGTACCTAGTCAATGGATCTTGGGTCATGGATCATGAATAATACCTAACATTATTTCATGCATGATGTCATGAAATGGGTCATGGATTATGGATTAAGCTCCATGGGTATGGGTCATGGGTCATGGTTATTACCCAACATATTACATGTTTTATTACAACACATTTTTATTACAACATATATGTAAATAACCAAATGTATATATTTTGCAAAACAACATATATTCTTAGAATTATACTTATGATAACTTTATATTTGTTATCAACAAAAGTTAACGAGATCGCTAAATATAAACAAACGTTTTTACGGTTTATTTGTATTAACATATTGTATTTAATTGTCAAACTCATTAATAAATATATTTATAAAGAAAAATAAATAAAAAAATACTCATCAATAAATATATTAGTGGTTGAATTATTAAATAAGAGAATGTTTGATGAACTCAAGAGCCTAGAAGTGTGAAATGTGAAGAATGCAAAGCGTTAGAATACAAATTATTAGGATTATTTACAGTTTAAAGGTATTTCAAGAGTATATTAATTAATTCTTTATGACGTAAGTCCTTTTAATTAGATTAATATTCAAATTGGCCTTTAGTTACTTATATGAATTTAATATGAAAGTATATTTTTCAAGGTTTGATAAAAGCTCGAGCCAAGCTATCAAAAGCTTGAGATTGGCTCGTTATATGTTTCGAGCAAATTTATTAGGATTGAGCTTGGGCTTGAGCTTGATAAAAACTTGACACTATCGAGTCAAGCTTGAGCTCAAGTTGCTTGATAAAAGCTTAGCTTGTTTGCACCTTTAATTATCATATTTTTTATATGTGGAAGAAATCTAAGACCAACACACTAACGAGAAAAATTTCTAAGATCATATGTAGTGTTATGAATTGACATGATAGTGATTATTAGTTATTTAGTTTCAATATGTATATAAGCATACTAGCCGGGTATCCCTGCGTTGCGGCGGCGGGTACCGTATAATTATATTTTCTGGCGATAACTTTTTTCGAAGTACATTTTTTATGACGACACAGTTTTGAAATAGGTTCTAACATCTTAAATGGGTTGTTACATCTTTAATGGGCGGAATAAATATTAGAGTTGTTACAAGAATGTAATAAATTTTATTTATGTGTGCAAGTATTGAATTGTTAGCAAAAGTCAAATATATTTCTATTAAAAGCAAATGAGTATGTCTGAATTTTAAGCCTTGCTATTAAAGGAATAGTCCCAAATGCTTTATATATTAGTAAAGATACATAAAATCAAGAAGAAGTAAAAAAGGAAAAAAAATGACAATATTTGTTAATAGTTTGTTAGTAGTCTGTATATTGGTTGTTCTATACATTATTTAATGTAATACAATTTTGTTGGGCTTTAGGAGGGGCCAGTTAAACACTTTTTTGAAATCATGGATAATGGGCTAGTTTATCTTTATAATGGGCTCATTGGAGGAGACCGAGCACCCCTAGCTCCCCCGTCTTTTCGTCCCCGCTAAGGGCTATGTTTAAAATTTTTGCATAAAAGAAAACACTACTTCAAACGCATTTTAGAGTATAAGGAAATATCTTTAAGAAAAATCAAAAATCAACAAAATAACTTATTTTGCCACACGACAAAAAAGAACAAATAATTGACTAACAAAGTTCAAAATTAGATTATGATTTAGTCCAGAGCTCTGTTTCATTTTACAACTAAAATGACGTAAAAATTAAAAAAAAAACGCACATGTTTAAATTACAAAATATAACAAAAAAGATTTATAAAACATTATAGATTAAATGTGAATAACATTATATTTTAACACTTAGACCAGCTGACATTTTGGTCTTTGGATGGATAGGAGGGAAACATGCTTGTGTAGATCTAACGGGGGTTTCTCCACTTGTGGGATTGGGGAATCATGCTTTTACGGCAGGTCAGGCTGCTTTGAAAGCCGCTTCGTGCAAAGTAACCAAACACGAGAAAGCGTGCCTTGATAACCAACACGCGTTTATACCTTT
The DNA here is from genome assembly GCA_019973895.1 of Chrysanthemum seticuspe. NCBI lineage: Eukaryota > Viridiplantae > Streptophyta > Magnoliopsida > Asterales > Asteraceae > Chrysanthemum > Chrysanthemum seticuspe. The sequence goes on along the minus strand of BPTQ01000007.1, from coordinate 155,491,716 downwards.
TGCATTTGATACATTTGGCTTTCTTGCACCTGAGGCTGTGGAGCTGCTCAAAAGAGTCCAACGGGTTATGCATGGCAATGTTACGACCCCAAGGTCTCTGAATGTAGTTTTTAAAAGACTAAGTTTTGCTATTCAAAAAGGACTAGCGGCGCAGCTTGTTGCCCGCCTGCCTGTCGTTTCAGTGTAATATTCTAAAGCTTATTTAGAATTAAGGGTTACTTTAAGAGTTAGAAGATTGATTAAGTACTGATTAAGTACTAAACTTTATTAACAAATATGATTTACAATCAAATACAAAACTCTACAAAACAGATTATAAAGTTAGATGTAAAATTTTCAATTTTTAATAAACTTATCAATTTAAGAAATTGAGAAAAAAAAAAACTCTATATTTTCTATTAAAAACAATCTTTATTTTTTGTCACAATTCTCAAATTCCGGTCATTTCTTAAATTACATATGCATCATATTAATTCATTCATGGCATTTCATTTCACAATTAACGCGTAATTTTTATATTTAATAAACGTTATCGCGTGAGTTATTATTTTGAATATTTAATCCATTACTTTCAAAAATGATCCCTATGTATTTTTAAACTTACATTTAGTTCGTAAAAACTATATTTTTAGTTTTCCTAGTGTTTTGAATTTATTTGGTACATAAATCGTTAAATTTAAATTATTACGTCGTTTTTCTTAAAAATTATACGATAATTATTTTATCACCCAAATTTCACAAGGAAAGTATTTTTACAATTTTTATTATCTCATTACATTCTATTTTGAACTATTAAAAACTTACTTGCCCCAAAAATTTCCATTTACCCTTACTTGTACATATTTCCTATAATTACTTACACTTTTCTTAAAATTGTTACAAGTTATTACTCAATACATTTTATAAAAAAAAAAAATTATATAATTGAGAGACAAAGTCCCCCAAAACCGGCCCATGGGGAGGGTATGTGATTAATGTGGCATGGTTCATTAATTGGATGTTTTTCTACACTTCTACACAAAGTCTTTTACTTCATTTTTCCTTCATTCACTTTACCAAATATTCACATAGTTATCAAAGATTTTCTCTCTTCCTTTTTGGCTCTCAAAACCGGTCACAACATCAAGAACACAAGGGATCAAGATTTTTATCAAGTTCAAGCAAAACAATCTAGTATATACTCTTTATATGGTTTTGAAATAAAAACCAAGAGTATTTAGGATAATCCTTGTTACTTACACCTCATCATTTTCACTAGTAAGCATGTTTTTATCATTTTCATGATTCCTTTTCATTTTCATATGTTTCTTTTCATTTTTGGAGCAAGTATGCATGATATGTGATTTATACCATTTTATTTCATGATTTTAGAGTTATTTATATACTATGGTCATCCTATAAATATTCCCATGGTATTCTTTGGTCTTGATGGTGATTAGGAACCCATGACACCCTAAGAAGGTGTATGGTAGGATTAGATTAGCTTTGGAGTTGATTTGAAGGGATTAGAATAGGTTTTGTCCGAGAAAAACTATTTTTGATATGTATATTTTTATGTTCTGTCCTTATTTCGAATTTCTGGAAAAACCTACTGTTGGTACGACATTTTGGCCTTGATATTTAGAAAATATACTTTAAAACGAATCCGTGGCCGCTTGAACGGATAAAAACGGACTTATAACGAAGAAATTATGGATTTTTAAAGTTTGACGACGAAATAAAATGTTTTCTGAAATTTCAGCATGCAGTTTTTAGTTTGTTCGGGTCAAAAACGAGCCTTAAGCTTCACAAATTATTTCGACTAGTCAAAAATATTAGTATACTTCGATACGAAGCTAAGGACATATTATACGTAGAAAACGGATTTGAAACGACAAAGATATGCACGTTTTTATAAACTTGCCGTAACTATTATTTTCTGAAAATCTATATTATTTTTACGATACAAGTATTTCATTAGCTGTAACGACCATGTTTGCGGCTGTTTTTAACAAAGATGTGGAACTTTTTGGAACGAATTGTCTTCTAGTAAAATCAAGTTCACCGGCCATATTTTTCAAAACAACAAGCCGTTTGTATAGCGGAGTTGTAGTAAATTAATTACGGATGTTCAAACTTGGCCGAAACTCATTTTCTGCACAACAATTAGCCAAAACCACCAACTTTAACCTTTATTATCTTTATGATCGAGACCTTTTGGACGAAAACTCCTGAACTGAAACTTCTAGATATCGATACAAACTTTCCAAAACCGTCGAGTTCGTTCTCTAACGATCGACGTACACCAATTTACGACTAGTTTTTCGGAGCCATTTTTGTTAATTTCATGAAAATTCCGACGACATTGTTTTACGTCGAAAAGTGAAAATTTCACCATAACTCATTACGAAACCATTGTAGGATGACATTTTGACGTAAAAACTGGTAAAGTCATTTTTGGTTGGTCAAGACGTCAAAAGAGTATTTTTCGACGACAAGTAATATTTTTAAAACTCACAAATGGTATAAATAACATACGAAATGCATGCATAACATTACATTGCAACTCATTGCATATCATATCATTCGTAATAGGTCCCGGTTAAAGCATCACATTATACCTCGGTGTACTCATTTTTGTCATCGCCTCAGTTTACCAAGTGAGTAATCACAACCCCCTTTTTCCGTTTTTACTATATTTTGGGGCGAAATGCATGAACCTTTCTTGAGCTAAATTGTTTACTACTTTTATTAACTAGTTTGACTAGAACTTGTGAACTCGAATCAAATCCTTGAACTTGATTACGAACCTATTACTTATTTGAACTTATTGAACCGTACAAAGTCTCCCCTGTTCGGAGCATCACAATAAAGTCTCCCATGTTCGGAGCATCACTATAAAGTCTCGCCTTATTGGTGGAGCGTCTCAATAAATCTCGCCTAGGTGGTCGAGTGACAAAGGAGTCTCCCTTGTTGGAGCAGTGCAAAGTCTCCCATGTTCGGAGCATCACTATAAAGTCTCGCCTTATTGGTGGAGCGTCTCAATAAATCTCGCCTAGGTGGTCGAGTGACAAAGGAGTCTCCCTTGTTGGAGCAGTGCAAAGTCTCCTATGTTCGGAGCATCTCTGATTTATTATATACTTGGTACTATATTGCGAACTATTATGACCACTTATACTTGACTACTTGACACGCTACTTTCGGCAGTGGGTTGTGAACACACAGGTTGCAAGTTCTGTATGGGCGGAACTTGGAACTGAGTGGATTTACAATGCCTTTGCTTTGTGGACCATTTTTCGTCGACCGAAAGCTTTGAATATTTCTTACGAGTTTTCTTATTTTGCTAAACGTGTTTACTCACCAACTATTTTCATAGTTGACCCGTTTTTCTCTCATGCATTTCAGGTGATCGTTAGTAAGCTTTTCTATCAAGTCTTGCATAAAGAAGTTTTCACTTGTCGCTACAAGTCGTATGTAATAAAACTCAATATTTTGGAATCTAAACTTTGTAATATATTTGCCGATGACGGCTAAACTAGTATTGTAATGGAGTATTATTTCTTTTTAATCTTAACGTTGGTATGTTCTATTATTTTGTGCTTATGTTCCCTTCCGTTACACCTCGTATTTCCGCCTCCGGCGAGGGTGTGACATTTTTATTATTGTTATTACATAAAATTGATTTATAATGTATGAGTCTTTTTTAAGTCATTTCAATAAAAATAAATAAATAAATAAAAAGAGTCAATTAGTACCATTAGTTTTAGTTGTATAACTAAAACAAATTCGAACCTGAAATACCATTTACAAAAAGTTTTCCTTATGGTAACACCTCTGGCTGGGTGTAATAACCCGGTCGAATCTCGGGTCGGTGGAGAAGACCGACGCATCGGCCAAGAAGACCGACGCGTCGACCTTACCAAGAAGAAAGGGACATTGTTGGGAATTGCAGAACTTACGAGCAAAAATGAAGAAAGAAGAAACAATGAGGGTCTTTATAGTAATATTTAATAGTAGCTTAAGCTATGTTTATGGTTTTGATGTAACCTCCCTCTACTATATAAAGAGGGTAGGCGTCTAGGGTTTAGGTATCCCTTTCATTAATCCCTTACATCTTTCATTTTCATTTTCATAGTAGACATCTCCAATGAGAGTCTAATTAACGCATAGAGCCTGTAGTAGTTGTAGTAGTTTTTTATATTTCAATAAAGAAAACCTTATTAGTGATGTTGATTGTGTTTTTAATTATGATTTCGTTGTTTATTCAATCAATATTGCTTATACCCTAGTTGAGTCTGGATCTGGGTTTCTACAATTGGTTTCAGAGCCTCGTGGCTCTCGATCTAAGGTTGACAAGGTTTTTCATGTCATTAGGGTTTATGCAGCAGATGGGAGAAAAGAGGCGGCAAAAAGAATCAGTTTTGATGAAGAGGCAGACTCGGTTTGAGTATTGTTTTGATACAACTGGGATCTGGTATCACGTTTATAATTGGTCTCACGTGTTGTGGCATTTGATATGGCTGGTACGTATTAAACAATGGTTCTTTTTGGTACTGTATTCAATTAATTCTAATTGGTTCTACTTTATCAATTGGTACTGTATTGTATATGTAATATCAAGTTGGTCATTCGCATTAACATGTTTGTTGGTCCCATGTTGAATAACTAATTGGTGGTCTTTTCGTAATAAATTTGGTTGATTCACATGGGTGTACATGTTTCGTACACAATTGGATGATATTACTGTTTGAGCGTATATCTGCTAGGACCCACACGTGTTTGGCTACTGGTATTTCTTTTCGCATATCATTTGGTCATACTACTCATATGTATAGAAGTGGCCACGTGATGTTTATTATTTATTTGGTCTCACGATTAATTGATCTTATATATCTGATGGTTCAAGTGTGTTTGTGGGGCCCGCCTGTTTGTAACATTGCTGCTGATCAAGTGGGATTGTTGGTAATTTGATGGTCACGTGGGTTTGTTTATACGTGGACTTATTTGATTGGCACATCTACTGGTCACGTGTATAGCTTCATTCCTGCTGATATTGTAAGTCACGAAATTATTTTGTTCCTACTTCCTACTGATCATGTTGAGTTGGTATTATACACACTGGTCTTACGTTTAATGGTGGTCCCTACTTCCATTTGAGATGGGTCGAATATTGTTGTGAGTTCAATATATTTCATTTTGTCGCCTACTGACTTTACATGGTACTGCACGTGAATTTTGAGGTTGGGTGGGGTCAACCATTTGTGCTGGTCCCATTCAGGTTGGTTCTGTTCCTACTGATCCTATACTGCTCTCATCTTTTCACTGTTCGCTACTAGCAGTTTCATGGTTAAATAGCAACGTGGGAACTTAATTATGGTCGGATAAATTTTGTATTGTTCATGATCGGTTGTTGTACATGTTTATTCTGATCTTGACAGTTGGTCTTTTAATGTTTTACTAGTCTTGGTGAGTTGAATCTTTATTCAACAATGAACCCTAGTAATTAACATATTTTCGGCTTGATTTGGTGTTTCTACTGGCTGCATATATTGATTGGTTCCTACTGTTGGTTCCTACTGATGGTTCCTGCTAATAGTATGATTTGGTTCTTACTGATCGGTTTCTACTGGTAGTATTGGTTTCTGCTGATCAGTTGCTGCTGGTTGTTCTGGAGTTCCTACTGGTTGATCAGGTGTGTGTCTTATCATATCTCAAAGTGAGCAGATGCACTTTTGAGATAACTTGTTTGTACGTTAATGATGTGACAAAGACTTGGTGATTCTAGTGAATGGGTGAGATCTACAAAAAGTACTTAATGCTCGCATTTGCTATCACTTTAAGGAGTTACGTTGTAGTGCTCAGGGTTAGTGAAGGGGCGAGATCTATAGAAAAGGTGCTTAATGCTCACATTTGCTAGTGCATCATCTGAGTTTGGAGTCACGTGGATAGTACAAGATATAAGACGCATACATTGGTGTTTCTACTGGTTCTCCATTCCTACTGGTGGTAGGCTATTTTGATTCTGCTGCTGATTTGACTTTTCTGCTGTTGCACTTTATTTCTTTTGTTTAGTTGTAAAAAAAAATCATATTATTTCTTTTGTTTAGTGATTAAAAAAAAAAAAAAAAAAAAAAAAAAAAAAAAAAAAAAAAAAAAAAAAAAGATGGTTAGTATAATTTTAAGTGGAAGCTTATGGTTTATATACTTACCATCTACATGCATCACTTCAGGGGAAGCATCTACGAGTTGCACAAGACCCCTATTAGATGAAGGGAAAGAAGATTTATGGTGTGCGACTTATTATTTGTGATGATATCTTTTTAGCATTGTTTCTTCATACAGGTTGTTTTGCACTACCAAGAAACTGGAACTTAACCTAGTCAAATTCTAGTTTAGGGGAAGATTGTTGGGAATTGCAGAACTTACGAGCAAAAATGAAGAAAGAAGAAACAATGAGGGTTTTTATAGTAATATTTAATAGTAGCTTTTCTAGTAAGCTATGTTTAGGGTTTTGATGTAACCTCCCTCTACTATATAAAGAGGGTAGACGTCTAGGGTTTAGGTATCCCTTTCATTAATCCCTTACATCTTTCATTTTCATTTTCATAGTAGACATCTCCAATGAGATTCTAATTAACACATAGAGCGTGTAGTAGTTGTAGTAGTTTTTTATATTTCAATAAAGAAAACCTTATTAGTGATGTTGATTGTGTTCTTAATTATGATTCCGCTGTGCATTCAATCAATATTGCTTATACCCTAGTTGAGTCTGGATCTGGGTTTCTACAGACATCCTCCTCTGTTCCTTCGGAATCTTCAAATGCTGCATGAGGTATTGTTGATATGATAGCCGATAAATGGAAAAGCATCAAATCGTATAGTCGGGCAAAAAGAAGGAAGCGCAGGATTCTTATATAGCGCATGTCGGGAGCAAGCGAAATTTGTAACACCCAAAACTTCACAGATTATATTTTGGGGTATGAAATTATAGAAATACCCTTTTAGTCTAATAGGCTTATAAGTTCACAAACCTTCTCATAAACACACACGTGTCTATGTATTTTTTTTTAGAAACAAATGGTAGAAAACTTAACCATGAGGTAATTCTTTTTAATGGTGATTTAGGAGGTTTTTGAAGATGATCATGCTATATATAAGATGTTATAAGATCCCTTAACATGTTCTCCATCAAATTTATAAATTATTTACAAGTCTTGATTTCATGTTAATGATAGAAATTGGAGATTTTAGTGTTTAAGTATGTTAAGAGTGATTTTAGTCATGTTTATGAGATTATATATATGTTTGATGATCATAGACTATGTTAGCATGTTTTATGGATTAGAGAATGATCATGTTCAAAATTTATGAAGTTATATTTAGAGATTATGAGTTAGTACTTATTAATGAAGAAGATGATGTTTAGTTTAGACATATAAAGGGGTGTTTGTCACAAGGCCAAAATAGTGCTTAAATTGGTGAAATTGCTTATAGACATGTTGAAAAATGATCTTAAGATGTTTAATAAGGTGTGGTATGAGTATAAAATCGATTAGAATCGGTTTATGTTGATTTTGGGTCGTTTTGATTATGTATGAAATTAGGACAGCAAGTGTTGCAGAAAATTTAGTCAATTTTGAAAGATCGTAGAGAATTAACCGTTAGTCGAATTAAGTTTATGTCTAACCCAAAATCGTAGTCCTCTGAGTCTACATTATGATGTAATTTGTTTCAAGTTCTAATTCCAAGTTTAATTGGGTCAAATTTGCAATTTACAGCAGACTGTCCAGAAAACACACATTTTTGTTATTTCACATAAGTTAGCAAAATGATGTAGGTTATATGTACGGATGTTATAGCAGGTTCTAATGACTATAGAATGATATATTTAACTGTTTAGATGATCTTGAAAGTCCAATAGTGCCCCAAGGATTGCTTAAGCCAACCGAGGTGAGTAACGGTTTATTAGTAGCTCGTATATATGAGTTTTCATGTTTAATGCAAGGATTATTATATGTTCATAGAGTTTTTAGACCATGTATATGTCATACTTCACTAGCATAGTTCAGGTAATGTCTCATATGGTAAATTGGATAAGTGTAGAGAGGATGGCAATGGGTCGGGTTTAGGGCGGGTTTTAGTGCACCCGTACGTGCACCCGTTTGTACTATCCACATCCATACCCAACTAAATTGAATATTTTTGGGTTTCCTCGCATACGTGCACCCGTTTGTACTATCCACATCCGTTGGATACCCAATTAACATTATCCATCGGTTTTTTGGGTTTCCTCGCGGGTATCGCTTATCCCAAATTGAATATTTTATGGACAAAATAGCGATTATCAAGATTAAGTCACACTGAAACTTACCAACAAAACAAAGCAAAACACCCTAACATAGTCAATTTTTTGTTAAAGTTAAAGATAACAAGTATCGTATCAAATGATTTAATGCTTTCGAATAACTCATGTACAAAATCCAATGTGTCTGATAATAGAGATGCTTATATAAAAAATATAATGGAAGAAACTATATATAATATACATATACTATAATTGATTATAATAGCAATAAAGCGTGTATGGATCTGGGTAATCATGCCAGTATAACTAGAACCCGTCACCGAACCCGTACTGACTAAAAGTTTTTATCAATACATAAACCCGTATTTAAATCCACCAACCCGCCCCCTGGAACCCGACCCAACCGGTTCAGGTTTTGGTTTTCCCCGTTGATTTAGGGTGCATTTGCCATGCCTAATGCAAAAAAGTGCAGAATTTAGTGCTGATATGTATCAACATCGATACGGCGTATCTCAGAATTAGAATACGGCAAATCCTATAATGGGGATACGACATATCATATGATATGGTGGGGATAAGGTAGGGATACAGTGTATTACAGGATACGACGTATCCCAGGGTGGGGATACGACGTATCTACCCAGAATTACATCATGTGCATTTTTATATAAGGTTATGTTAGAAGCTATAGTTAAGTATTAGTTACACATGTAGTATGTAAGAAACAAATTTTTATCTTCATGTTGTAATATATGATATGATGTTAGAACGTGTGTATAATTCGGATATAGCCAAAAACATTCATGTTTAGGATGCTCACAAGAAGCATCATTTGTCAAGTCAAGGGTTCCCAAGAAACGCACCAAGAGTCATGTATCGAGCCTAAGAAGTACAGAATATAAAACTCCCGTAGAAGCATCCTTTGTAGATGGCCCGTGCTTATCATAGTGTTTACATATGATGTAGATGATTTGTATATAGAACTAGAATGTCAGGTATATATGATCAAGCATACTTTGTGAATGACCCAAATGTAGAAAAGCACGATGACAAGTTAGAACCCCAAGAACAGTACTCGTTGGTTAGGTAAGTTCTCACTTATAGCAGCACTAAGCACCATCTAGTCAAAAGCACGTGCTCAAATATTATGTCATGTTTATGAATTCAGAATCATAATTATATATATGCCATGTACAAGTAGCAAGACGACTAGAAGTTGTACCATTTATAGCATATTACATATTAACATGTTCATGTTTAGAATTGCAAGTATCATTTCAGATATAGCCTCATATTCATAATTGTGCTTGGTAACCTATGCAAAAACTCAAATACACTATAGCTCATGTTACAGATTTATTCTCAGACCCGTTTACTGATAAGGATTTAAAACGTACACTTTTAAGGGGTCATTTAAGCCCTTAATCGCCCACTTTTATATCCGTTACTGCTTAATTTCGTTCCTTTTCACTTTTTAGGTCTCTTGAAAGCAAATGCTGGAATGATGCATATTTGGACGAAAAAGAGTGAATATATGAAGAAAATGGCTAAGTCAAGATCAAAGACCCTCAAGATGCTGGAATTACACCTGACGGCGTCCTAATCAAAGGGCGACGCCGTCCCTTTATACTTAATAAAATCTGTGACAGCTCAGTAGACTTTTTTCTAAAATACACCTGACGGCGTCAAACTTTGAAGAGGAAGGGCGTCACGAAGACTTTTCATCCCAGACGGCCTAGATCCAGAAACAGATGACGTCACTACTGAAGCCCGACGGCGTCACAACTACAACGTGACGCCGTCCCAACTATTACTTGGCCAAGATGAAACCAATGACGGCGATTTGACGGCGTCCCACCTATAAGGCGACGCCGTCGCAAGTGTAAAATTATATATAGAAATCGAATTTTCAGAATTTTAAGAGGTAGACTTGTGGAGTAAAAACCCTAAACATTTGTAGTCCGACTTGGACAATATCTTAGGGTTCTCATACCCTATTTTACATCAAGATAAGTGTTTTAATTCATTAATTTCATTATGTCTTTGGTTGAATGTGTGTATGCTTGCGTGTTTAACATGTCCGGCTAAATTTCTTGTGTGTTTGCTTAGATCTATGAAACCTAGTTATTAATTATTTATTGGTTGTCTCTTATCTTAATTGTAATTGGCTTAGGAGGGCAATTAGACCATCGTTGTGTTTAAATGCTTGAGTAATCTTTGTGAAACTTAGGTTATAAATCACTTAGCGGATTTCGTAGGCTAAACATCCAAAGATAACCCTTAAAGTTAGTTTATGAATCCTAGAGAATTTCGTAGGCAATAACCTTAAGGTAATCTCAAAGAGTTAGGGAAAAACGCACACCCTATGACCTTAGAAAACATAACGCGTTAAGAATAAGGACGTGACAATTCAACCACCAATAAAAGATAACTAGGGAGTAATTGTATATAAGTGAGCACATTTTTAATCATCATACGAGCACACATCAATAGACATAGACTAACCATAGTTAGATAATTAGATAGTAGAAGTAATCGGTAGAAGTACCACCCCCCAAATCCAAACCCCGAGATTTTACCCTTAGCTTTCTAAAAAATATAAAAAAGACAAAAAAAAGAATCTTCCTCAACCTCAACCTTATCGTAGTACATGTAACATATTGGATTTCACAAACACACAAGCAATCACGAAATATGGGCGTATGATTATATTAGGTTTTAGAGAGAGAAAGAGTTAGAGGTTTGGGAACTTAGTGAGATAAAATGAAAGTATTATTATGAGCTCCAACTCTCTACCTTGGGAGGTAGAGAGTATTTATAGTCTTACACAAATCGCCACCTACGGGCTGTGGATCAGGCATACAGTGGGTAAAGACCCGTCCGTCCTCCACGGTGTTACTTAACTAAATACAACTTAACTAATAAATAGCTACGACTACGAGCTTTCTAACGATTACATATACTTGAGGTGACCGACACTTTAATAACCGGATTTACTAAATCCTAACAATCTCCCCCTAAGAGGTCACCTCAAATTACATTGAATACAAACAGATATTACACTAAGATTGTTCTAGGATTCTTGTTCCTGTTCTTTGCCCAGTAGCTCGTAGTCATTGATTCTTCATTATTGCATGTTTGGATAATCCAAGTGGAGGTCATTAATTGATCCACGTGATAATGAGTTTTGAGCCAGCTTTGAGATCATCAGCTAACATAAATCTCTGACTCTTCCATTGTGGTGTTGGTATTATGTGATGTTGTGACATTTGGACCGACATGCTCACATTCTGGATCATGATATATTCTCATCAGAGTAGCGGAAGCTTTCGTTGATTCATGATATTGGCAGCAGCGTAGCAGAAGCATGGAGTGAGAATATCAAAGTCATTGATGCACTTATCATGATTTCTTTAGAAATGAATGTGTAGAGTGAGCATGCGGCTATGGATTGACCGCTTCATTCTGATCAGCTGCAAACGTCGGGCGTACCTACATACAACAGTTAGCAATAAAGTGCACGGAAGTGTCTTTGATCACTTTCGTTGAATTGAGGTACACGGCCCACGGTCTAGCTGTTCCGAAGAATTTCCTTGACAGGGTTTCGCAGGTGGTCTAGCTGTTCTCAAACCGGAACGTCTCAAAGAAGACAACACGGAGTGAGTGAACCAACGAATTGAGATTCACTGATTGATGAAAATGATTTGAAAAACAATCGTGTACCGCTTAATAGAAATTATTTTTGCAATACAACGAAGGTTTTAATGAAAATCAATTATCAATCATAAACACCTTTTATATTGAAATATTAGTACACAGTCGATGTGCTAAAGAAAAGAGTTTTTAAGCACAACAACCGGTTTTTCAAGGTATCCGTCAATCCATAACCTGAACCAGGATTGATTTAAAAGATTGAATCGCCCCATTGTTTCTGTTCAGTTGTCACATGGTTGATCTATTGGATAGATCTCACATGCCACCCACCAGGAGCTTGTTTGATGTTGGCTCCAGAAGGCTTTCCATCTTCATTGTGAATATGTTTGCATATCACTCAGATGTTCTGGCAATACCACAAGGATAATGCATAGGACTCATAAGATATAATCTCTCTTTCCACATTGTGTGAAACAGAGAGTCTTCATTGACAGTGTCCTAATGAAATTTATTTGATGATCTCGTGGCTCTAGACTCAATAGTGCATATTTGGTTCCTATGCCAGAGACTAGGGAGAGGGTCTCCTTCTTCAATATCAACAAACTCTAAGAGAAAGTCGATAGATTATGTAGGTTCCCCGTGAGAATGAAACAAGCCCTTTTAAGAGGAACTTGAGTGGTTTGGGAATTTGTAGTGCAGTGCGTCATTGGGTCCATGACGTCTTGTCTTCAATACTGATGTTACCTTGGTAACCACCAGTAGCATATGAATTAAACCCGGTTTCTGCCCTAAGGTTGAATAAATGGAGGGCTATTTCTTTTCACCCTTTTTTCACATTCAATTATTTTTCATTCTTCAACCCCTTCAGTGCTTACCGAGACTTCATAACTAGAACCTTGTTGGGTTTATTTCAGTACTAGCTCTGTCTCGGTCCGCACTCTTCCCATATCTCACATTTCTCCTTTTTTCATTATACCTAAGGACTTCTACACTATCTAGTGGCTTGTCCCTGGGTAGATCCCTCTGGTTCTGGCGGATCGTGGGAACGAATACCTAACCTAACCATCCTTATATCACCATACATAAAGTAAATTTGGTTGGTCTATTTGGTATTGTTCATCTTCCGTTGGAACCAATTGAAAACCATTTGAAAGATCAATCCAGATACTTGTGATATATTATCAAAGCATTTTGTACCTGAATTGTTTTTGATATTTTTAGAAAAAAGAGCTCCCCCTCAACGTGTGCATCATGTATTTGAAATCTTTTTAGCACACGGAGGCAAGAGGAAGAATTAACTTCTTTGATTACCATTTTCTAAAAGATATCAACATCACTTCCCTGATTAAATCAAGTAGATAAAGCATATTTGGGGAAGGATGAGGTTTTCAAAAATTTGGTCCCCCTCAATATGTGCCTCGAGGTTTGAAAGAGTTTTAAACATATTAGAGGGAACCTGCACTTAGAGACAAATTAATCACGTTTCAATTCTTTGTGGTTAGAAGTAGATGCTCCCCCTCAACATGTGCATGGAAAATTTTGAAATCGTTTGGTACATGTGGGGAGGAAAGCTTGCTAAACACTTGTGAAACCATTTATCGAATTATCAGTTTAAAACCAATTTAAATCGCAAATTCTCCCCCGATCACAATTTTCAAATCATTTGAGGTTTATGATCTCTGTAGATTTAAATTGATTTTGAAAGCTTTTGAGGAGAATTGTGACTTGATTATGAAAACATTTTAACTGATAAGGATCGGATTATGAGACTTTAAACTCCATTGATTAAACATGCATGATTATCTTTTTTGAAAACAATTGTATGACGAATAACCTTTTGATTTAATTGAAATTATTCTCCCCCTCAATCAATGACATAAGTTGTTGATTGAGAGATAGATATTTTTGACAAACGTTAAGTCCAGATGATTTTCAAAAATAGAGTCCGAGTTATTTTTCAAAGCAATTAGTTTTCATTAGATAGTAAGTAATTGTTTATAGAATTAGAGCATGAGATTTGAAAAACAAGAAAAAGCATTGCTCTGTTCTTTCTTTGAAAAACGGGTTACTGTCTGAAATGACAATAAACCATTTTTATTTCACTTTCTCCCAAATATATGTATATATATTATTTATATATATATATATATATATATATATATATATATATATATATATATATATATATATATATATATATATATATTTTAAGAACATTCGAACAACATCTAAAGTCCCGTGTCATTCTTTGAATGACAGCACAAAGACCGTAGATATTATCGAATCGAGAAAAACATGACAAAAAGACAATATTTTTTTAAATTTTTCAAGATTTTCAAATTTTTATGGATTTTTGAAAGTTTTATATTTTTCTATTTACTTTTTGAAGGTTTTGAAATTTTGTATTTTGCTTTTCGAATAAATATATACAAGAGATGGATGAAGAAAGACCTTTACTCCTCGTCTTCCTCTTGAAGACGTTTGAGTGTTTTCGGTTGAAGACTCTTTAGACCAAGTCGTGGGAGGATAAACTCAAAACGTTCTCTAGGAAGAGCTTTGGTGAAGACGTCTGCTAACTGGTATTCAGTCCTCACAAAATAGAGTTCCACCACACCGTTTTCTACTTGCTCCCTGATGAAATGATGTCCAATGTCGATGTGCTTTGCTCTTGAGTGTTGTACGTTGTTGCATGAGAGAGCAATAGCACTTTTATTATCACAGTACAGAGGAATTTTGTTGAATTCAAAGCCATAGTCAGATAATTGGGATCTCATCCATAGGATTTGAGCACAACAAGATGATATGGCTATGTATTCAGCCTCTATAGAGGAAATAGAAGTACTAATTTGTTTCTTTGAAGACCAGCTCACAAGCTTATCACCCAAAAACTGAGCACCTCCAGATGTACTTCGACGTGTATCTTGACATCCTGCATGATCATCATCTGCATAGGCTGTTAGTGACATACCGGTGTCCTTCGGGTACCAAAGTCCCATATTGATGGTTCTTTGGAGATACCGAAAGACCCGTTTAACCGCTTCAAGGTGCTTTTTGGTAGGCTTAGCCTGATATCTAGCACACATGCAAACAGCAAACAAAATTTCTGGTCTATTGGCTGTGAGGTACATCAGGGATCCAATCATACTACGATATTTCGTTTGGTCTACCATGATCCCTGAGTGGTCCTCATCCAGTTTAGTACGCTCTATCATGGGAGTGTTGTTAGGTCACTAGTTTTACAACACAAGCTTAATAGAAAGAGATAAAGGCGATTGAACAATTATCCAAACACACACACGTGTTAAGAGTAAAACCGGTTATGCGTAGATGTGAGTGAAAGAGAATAAATTGAACAACCAACCCTCAAGTGAGGGTTATACAAGACTATTTATAGGCAAGGAGCTAGGGCAACACTCCCACTCCTTCCCTTTTCCTTATTGGACATGGGCCTAAGCTTATGGGCCTTCTACATAAGCTAGACCTTAAACAAACATAAAGGCCATAATAAGCTACCTATTACATATAAGTAACTAACACTTGAATTAAGGTTTAGGAGTGATTCCAACAATCTCCCCCTCAAGTGTTGGTGATGAAAAATGGTGAAGGCGTTGATGTAATAGTAGCTTTGATGTCTTCTGACATTCTTCTTTCTTGTGAGAAGAAATGCCTTAATTCGAACAATCTCCCCAGTGTAGAGAGATAGTTTTCTTTGAACAGTTATGCTTTGACGTCATCTTTAACTTTGTTCTTTGATCATTGTTCTTTGTGATGAAAGTGATAGTATGTTGTTGTCTGCATCAAGTCTGCCTCAGGTCTGCTTCGCTGCTACAGTGTCTCCACGTCATTCTTCAACATGCTCACACGCTCTTTGACGTTGGAATTCAGTACTGATGAAGTTCTTTAAGTCTTTTAACTTTGTAGATTCTTTGATTTGACGAAGAATCATTCTGACTGTTGTGTTGCTTTTGGATAGAACTTCCATTAGTGATGATGTTGGCGTGAGCATGAGAAGAATCTGCACGATCATCCCGCTCCGGAGCTTCCATAAGAAGAAAACATTTAAAACGGTTAGTAATAAGCGGATTCCAGCACTTACAAGTTTGAACTTCGAGAGTGTTAACAACATAGTGTGAAAACACAACTCTAATTCTCACAAAGGCCGTTCCTGAACTGGAGTCCCACAAGTGAGATAACGCGATGTACCGAAGTACATCTACAGTTCAGATGAGTCGTTGAGGTACACCGAAGCATCACCTCACGACCGTAGACCGTTTGAGACACACTAAGCGTAATCCACAGGGAGTTACCGAAGTGACCTGCTGTCAAGGCTGTTTGATGTTGACCCTGGCAGGAGTTTCCATTCAATCACTGAGGATCACAGTTGTGAACCTCTCATAAATGTTCTCGACAGATTGCTAAGATCTGTGAAGGACTCGATAACGTACCACTGATGTTCTTATTGTTGAACATCGAGTGATGAAATATCAAGTGTACCTAAGAGATCTTTTGACCCTTTTCTTTGCATTTCTTTTTAATTCTTCAACTCCTTCTTTCTCTAATTCTCATTTTCTCCTTTTTATGATCGTACCTAAGGACTTCTAAGTACTAACTATTTGTGATGTCCTTGGGTAGATCCCTCCGGCTCTGGCGGATCATAGGACGGTTATTCCTAACCTTAATCTCCTTATAACTCCATTGCCATAAAACCATTTTCATGAAAATCTCTCAAAGTGTTTGTGAATGAAAAAACATGTTTGAACACTTCAAGAGTTTTAGATTTTCAGAAATACTCCCCCTCCACATGTGCTTAAGAGTTTTTACAGAAATCTGCATAGTGAGGAAAGAGCGCGCACTTTATGAATTGATCAACTCAAGATAGACAATCCCCCGCGAGACACGGTTACGTTGCATAGTTAAAGAGTTACATTGACAGCATTTAGGTGACAACTAGCTCTAATAACTACCTTGAAGGTGTAAACAATCCTTGAAAGGTTGTCATACCCGTCAGAGTTCATGTCTACCAAGAGTTTCTCGAATGGTACTTTCTACTTGGACAAGTCCTTTGCGAGACACGTTTACATTACTAGCGAACTAGCTTGAAATTATTACCCGTCCCGGACAAGTCTTTTCGAGTTAGTAACAGTTTAGTACCGTCAATTCGTTGGTTAAGTCTATTACACAAAGATTCATTTGCATTTACACAACATATTTCTTATCACATAATTTTCTCCCCCTCAAAAATGGCATATAAAATGTTATTTTTGAAAAGTTGAGAATAAATATGACCATTTCGAGTGTTGCGGGAAGATGACCACTATGAACAATTTGTGAACAAAGTTTTAACTCAAGTACTCCCCCTCAACAAGTGATATAAACGGTTGAGGTTTTGAAAATCATACGGGGAAGTACTTGTCCTTTTGAGCAAAACCTTGAAAAATGAAAGGTTTGATAGGTTTTACTCAAAAGTAAGAAGCTTTCGCTCCTTGTATAAGGATTGTGGCACTGAAGCGTACCACAAGGTCCTTTCTTGAAAATTACGGGCTGTACACTGTTATGTGTGCACAAGCCATAGACATATATAATCACACATCCAAATTTATAATGAAAGAAGCAGTTCAAGGGGTACCAGGAAGTCCAGTGATGTTGCCAGGAGTGCGAACAGGGCGTTGATAGCCGGTAATGTTAATCCTGGGTCGACCACCAACAAAGCTTTCCAATGTTCTGAACTGATCCCTTCGATACAACCTTTCATCAATCATTTTGATGATCCTCCTCACATCCCTTCGATCCTGAGAATTCCATCGCTTAGGAGACCCAATCTTTTGACGTAATTCCTTCAACCTATAAGCCAATCCGTCCCTAACCATCTTCAAAGTGTGATCCCCAAGCTTGTGAAGATCACTACACGCCATTAAGCAATTTCGTTGAAGTTCACTGCGGTAAACGACGCCGAATGGTTTGCTGATAAGTGTATATTGTGAGAGGTGGTTGATGTCGGGAAGATCAAGCTGAGGTGGAGTGAAGTTGACATGGGTCTGATATGATTCAACTGCAAGCTGGAGATCTTCTACACGTTCTTTGATGACTATGCGTCTGATGAAGATGAGCAATGACTTGATGAATTCACGTTGTACTTCAGTTGAAAATTGCCTCATGCGACCCTGTACTTTGGCAAGGTACATGTCTTCAATGTCGTTGATAGACAAATTCTCAAAGTCAGCTTCAGAGAATGCATAATCCCGTTCATCTTGCCTTTTGACCACAATCTTTTTGAGAAAAGTGTAGTCCCATTTGGTCGAAAGATCAACGTGTTTGATGGCAATGATATGCTTAGTACTTAACACTGCATGTTGAGACTTCTGAACCTGGCAGCTTCTGTAGTAGATTCTTCCTCGTTCCGGCCAATGATGAATCCCGTACATTGCATCTCGGTCGTATGCTTCCACTTTGTTGGAGAACAAGTGATTAGCTCTTTCCTCGATAGCTATGCAGTTTGAGTATATGGCTGCCGGGAATGGAAGTGTCAAAGATGTAGCGTATTTCCTTGAGCCATCGCCACCGTGTAGAAGAAATTCCAAGTCTTTGTTGAAGAAATATCTGAATGGAATCCTAGGTTCATCTGGTTGGCCAATTGTTGGTAGAGGTTTAGACCAGTCGGTGTAATATGGAGGGTTATCCCGTTTGGTGAAGTCGATGTTTGCTTCTGGGTTGAGCCAATCCATGTTGTTAGACATAGCTCGAGCAATGTTTTCAAGGTGATATTCGACCTCGATGGCACTTTCCGAGCTATCTTTTAACAGTTGAAAAGCTTCATTCTTAATTCACCTCAACTCAGATTTCGTCATCTTCTTTACACGAAAATTTTCTTGCAGTATCTTAGCATGCTCCAATGTATTACCGTCGACCAGATCTTGACCTTCAGCAGGGTAGGGAGTTGAGTTAACAAGTGTAGAGAACCATTCAAATTCCTCTGTTTTATCGTCATCTAGCCATGATACGACGTCAACCATGGGCGCCTTCTTCTTCTTTTGTTTAGACCTAAATGAGGATTTTGGTTTCTGAACTTGTTTGGGAGAGGTGGGTTGTTGTAGGGGCTCACGGACTTCCTCATCGTTACCACCCGTATACTCAAAGTGATCACCGGTTTTCTGAGTCTCGGGCGGTAACTCAGAATCCTAAGGTTTTTCAGTAGAAGACCGAGGAGGAGACCTTTGTTGTGCAGGAATCCGTTTGGGTGGAGGTTGCATAGAAGAAGATTCACCAGACTTCTTCGGTCGTTTGGGCTCGTTTTCTTTATCCTTATCCTTGTCATCATCGTCTCTTGGACGTTTCGGCCTTTCAGCTTCTTCTCTACATGTTGATTTTAGTTGATATTCTAGCAATGCTTCAAGCAATTTACCTTCGTGTGAGGCAAGTGTTGCAGATCGTTTGGACAGTTGAGCTACCAGTCTGTCAACTAATTCAGCATCTGAAAAGATTATGGGATCAACAGGATTGATGCTTACGTGCATTGGTGTTGATTTCATAGTCTGCTTGGCCAGATGAAATAGATTCGGATAGAGTTGTTTGGTGAATAACTCCTTTGTAACTTTAGGAACAAAGTCAAGAAGGTAATTGTGAGTGTAACCTTTGATCATTTCGTCCATTTTCCCTTGAAGATCATCTTTCATGAGCTTCTGGGCATACTTCCTTTCAACTTGCATCTTGTCGATATCATCATGAATATACTGTATCTGATCAGCGTAGAAATTCATCTTCCTGTAGAGCATGTCTTTCTTTCTGACTTGTTTGGCAGCATTCCCAATTCTTTTATGAGCATGAGAAATCCAAGATCGAGTTGGCTTCTTCACTGATTTGGATGTTGATTTGGTTGATCTTTTAGATGGTGGTGGTGAAGAGTGAGATGATGAATATGTTGATGAGGAGACATGAGGAGGCTCAGGGTCTTTTGGAGGTGCAGAAGTATCCTCCTTGGAACGAATTGGACTGTTGAGGAGATAATCATCATAATTCTCTTCGTTATCTTGTCCAGATTTAGCTTTTTCTTCCGTCTGAGCCTGAGCTTCTACATCAGTCTTTTCTTTCTCAGTCTTATCCTTTTCTGGTTCCTCAATGTTATAATCAGTAGACTCCTCCACAAGCTTTTGCTGTTGCAGAAGAGTGGTGGCACCAGTTCCCTTATCGGGTCGATTAACCGCATCAGGATCTGGTGAAGAGTGGACACCACCACTCGACCCTCCGGGGCCACGCATTTGATCTTGTTCAAATTCTTTAGCCTTTTGAAGGGGTCTAACAATTTTAAACTTCTTCCTGTAGGATTTATCCAGTTGCTCTTCATCACTTTCAGAGCTTTCTTCATATGGCACAAGTACAGGAGTCTTCCCTTTTCCTAGGTCAGCTGGAGGACTAGGAGGTTTTGCTACTGAGGGAGGTGGTTCGGTTGCAGATTCAGAGTAGTGGACCTCCTCATCTGATTGTGTATTGTGAGAGCTTTCGTCCAGTAGCTTTCTTGGTGGTTCAGGTGTAGGAATAGGAACAACTTCCTAAGAGGGAACTTTCTTCTTTGGAGTAGGTTTCCTCTTTGGGACTTTCCTTTGACTCACTGTGCTTACTGCACTTCCAGCACTTCCTCTTCTGGTTCTCCGAGTAGGTGTTCCAGAAGACTTTTCATCGAGATGACCAACTTTGCCTTCTCTTACTGCTACCCGATACCTTTTGTACGTTTCAAGCTTCTTGATTTCGTCAGTCAGTAGGTGATCAGGTAACACAACACCCTGTTTCTTTGTTGACGATTCTTTGATTCTGACAGACAGGATAGGCTCAGTCAACATGTCGTGATTGTCGGGGTCATTGAGCCTCTTGGGGATATCAGGATGAAGTCCAAGTGCTCTCTAGATCAACAGTTTTGTGTATCTGACATAGGGAATCTTTGAGCCAAGCTTTTTGAGAAATGTCATCATGTTATCCCATATCAGAGCTTCAATTTCGATGTCCTTCTTGTTGATTAATGACCAGAAGATTTGCAGTTCCATGAGCTTGGGATGCTCATAGCCAATGTCACGACCAGAGACCGATTTGGTGATGATGATGTAGAGGGTTCTCCACGGTTGAGGAATGTTCTTAAGCTCCACATGAGAATGCTTAGAGATAATTCCTGAAGCTTCATCATAGCCAATATCAATCAAGAATTATAGAACTGTCTCCTCAGTATGTGTGGCATAGAAGTCGGTTGGCACGATTTCTGGAATGAGAAGAGCAGCCCGTAAGTCTGCATGAGTGATGGTGACTTGTTTGTGATTGATAGTCACAGTCACTGCACTTTGACCCTTGATCCTTTGCATTGAATTCCAGAATTGTTGAATGTAGATCTCCGGTACTGTAGCAGAGTGTGAGAGCATGTTCTGGTAGGGATGATTCTTAAGAATATCCACAGCAATGAGACAAGAAGATTCTGAGCATGTGAGGGTTTCAAAGTCAACCCTAAGGTTGTTCTTTCCAATCTTTCTCGGATAGCCATTAGGGAAGATGTCAGCAATTGTGAGAACTTCTAGTGCATCCACATTCATTTGAGCAGCCATGTCGTGATCTGAAATAACATTAGCCAAAAGAATCAACATATCGAAAGACATAATGTTAGTCAACAGAAGGTTTTTATTGTCTAATTATTGAATATACAGTGTCAAAGATTGTTACGAGTCCAAAGTCACTTGTTTGTTCAATAGTCCAATGTTGTCGTGATAAGTTTCGTGAGTTAGTTAACTTTAAGTTTTAAAGTTTATGTTATCACTTATTTAACACAACATATTAAACGATTAAGTTTATTAGTGACATTATTGGTTTTGTGACGTTATGATTCATTTATTTACAAGTTTGTATGCGTAACAATTCATAACGAAGGTTTGATCAAGGCTTATGCGTAGGAATAGTAGCTTATGCGTAAACAGGAGAAGTATATGCATAGACGCAAGCTTATGCGTAGGATCCTTACTTACGCGTAAGAAATATTACGTGTAGGAAAAAGTGAACCTTATGCGTAGAGCTTACGCGTAGGCGTATAAAAACCTTACGCGTAAGGATTACTCGTAAGAGTAAACCTTATGCGTAGAGTCACTGTTTACGCATATCCTTCACAGGATACGCGTAGTCCCATTGTAGAACCTTACACGTAACAGTTACGCGTAAAATTTCTCTTACGCATAACTTTCTAAGCGTAAGGTGATCCTTATGCGTAGAGTAACAAAGACCTTGATTCTGAGTTTTAAGCGCAACAAGCCTGAAATAAAATCATCATATCATCAATATTAACACATATATTCATTTTAAAACAGATCATAGCATGAAAGCATATTAAACAGTTACGCGTAGAAAACCTTACACGTAAGCCTAAAAACCCTAATAGTTCAAGAATTACGCATAATAGTTCTAGCCATGGAAATTGCACCAAACGTTTTCTGGTAGGTCTTAGGTGTTGTGAGAGTCTAATAACCAAGTTTTAACATCCAACACGCAGTGAATCAAAAATACCCAAACCTAAGAACATTAAACTCTAAATTCCAATTTTTATTCAATTAGTGTTTCTGGGTTGTTATAGGGCCTGGAAATCATTAATTCAACATGATATAAACATCACACAACAATCTTTTTGATAAAAAACAATCACATTTGAAAATACCCAAAATTACACATAAACCCTAATTTTGAAATTCACTCAATTCGTGTATCTGGGTTCGTTTAAGTGATGAAAATGAGTTTATTGATGTAAGAAAAGCATTTTGACACAATCATTTAAACCACAAACACACAATCTTGATCATGAGTTCATACGCTTATGCTTAGAACACAAAAACAAGATTATACAACGTTTTGACCGTTGTATTCATGTAAAAATCAAAACCAATGTTTAAAAACACGTTAAGATTATGAAACAACTTACAAAATGATGATCCAATACACAGATTTGAAGAACGATTCTTAGGAGTAGGATGTTTTAGGTGTAAGTAATAAATGTGAAGGAAAAGTTAGGTGGAATGTGTTTTTATTAAAAGTAACTTTAACATTTTGACAATTTTGGTCCCTCCACCTTTTCCATTTTCATACAAAGCCTTTTAACTTCCATTTTGGTTGCCAAACAAAAGATTTTAGGAACTAACTTTGACGACACTCCCCCTCGACTTAAGAAAATGATGAAAGGTTATAAATTTTAGTCCGAGGAGTGTTACTGAACCACAAAATTTATCATCATTGATAAAAGAAACAACCGGTATAGAATAACATGCAAGTACACGAATGTTTTTGAAACAGTTTGGTATTAATTTTCTCCCCCTCAACACTTGATCGGAAAAATACTGAATTTTGAAAGATTATAGTGTTGACGGAAGAAATGTACATGCCATGTTGAAAGAAAATTAGATTAGAAGAATATTTTTGTTGTTTTATCAGGTTTTATATTTTTGTATTTTGTTTTTGAAAAATTATCTACAAAAGATATTTTTGGTGTTTGACAGGTTTTTAAGACTGTTTTAGGAGGTCATCCAATTCCTCTTGAGTCAAACACCTCATACCAATCCGGTGGACCAACTCATTAAACCTAGCGGGAGGCAAGGCTTTGGTGAGAAGATCTGCCAATTGGTATTCTGTACCCACGAAGTATAATTCAACTGTATCCTGTTCCAGGTGGTCCTTGATGAAATGATAGCGAAGATCGATGTGCTTTGATTTCGAGTGCTGAACTGAGTTGCACGAGATCGCAATGGCACTCCGATTGTCGCAGTACATCGGGATTTTGTCAAATACGTAACCATAGTCTTTAAGTTGTGTTCTCATCCAGATGACTTGAGCACAACACACCGACATGGCTACATATTCTGCTTCGGTTGATGACAACGATGTACAATCCTGCTTCTTTGATTGCCAAGACACCAGTTTATCACCAAGAAATTGTAGTGCTCCTGAAGTGCGTTTTCGTGAATCTAAGCATCCTGCGTGGTCAGCGTCTGAAAAAGCGATTAGTTCAAAACCAGAATCCTTCGGATACCAGATCCCCAAGTTAATGGTTCCCTTGATGTATCGGAGGATTCTTTTAGCCTCAGAGAGGTGGGTTTCAGTTGGTCGCGACTGATAACGGGAGCATAGATAAACGGCAAATACAATATCAGGTCTGCTAGCTGTTAGATACATGAGAGACCCAATAATACTTCGGTATTTGGTAGGGTCAACTAATTTTCCATGTAAATCAGTGTCTAGCTTCTTGGTATGAGTCATTGGTGTGGCATAAGTGTCACAGGTTTTCATTCCAAATTTGTTTAACAATTCAAGGGCATATTTGGACTGAATCAAGAAAATACCATGGGGTGATTGATGAACTTGCAGTCCTAGAAAGAACGTAAGTTCACCCATCATGGACATTTCAAAAATTTTCTTCATTAGTTTTGCAAAAGCGATTGAGTACTTTTTATGTGTAGACCAAAAAATGATGTCATCCACGTAAATTTGAACAATTAAGATATGTGCACCGTGATATTGTATAAAAAGAGTAGGGTCGACCGAACGTTTGGTGAAATTATTAGCAATGAGAAAAGATGATAACTTATTGTACCATGCCCTAGGAGCTTGTTTGAGACCGTAAAGAGCTTTGTTCAGTTTGTAGACATGGTTCGGGAACTCAGGATCAACGAATCCATCTGGTTGGCTGACATTAACAGTTTCTTTAAGTTCTCCATTGAGAAACGCAGTTTTGACATCCATCTGATAGACCGTAATATTCATATGAGCCGCGAACGCGAGAAATATCCGAACAGCCTCAAGACGAGCAACCAGAGCAAAAGATTCTTCAAAGTCTATTCCCTCTTCCTGACGATAACCCTTAGCAACTAGACGTGACTTGTTTCAAATCCATTTGTTTTTCCAAATCCATTTGAGACCAATGACGTAGACCCCTGTTGGTCTTTCAACCAGTTCCCATACTTCAAGACGTTTGAATTGGTTGAGTTCTTCTTGCATGGATTCAATCTAGTTGTCTTTTGTCATTGCGTCTTTAATGTTTTTAGGCTCAGATTGGCAGACAGTGAGTGCATAAATGCAATGTTCACCATCTGTGTGAAGACGTTGTCTCGTAACGACTGGTTGATTCGGGTTGCCAATAATATTTGCCAGAGGATGGTCTTTTGTCCATCGATGTGTAGAGGGTTAATGTTGGTATACATTGTGCAGACTCTGAGGATTCAAATGGTTTGTTGATGATTCCGCGACATCAGGTGCAGAAGTCTCATTAGCAAACGGGTTAAAGAACGCATTTGGATCAAAATCTGCAGGTGGGGGTACTTCATTCAGAATATCATCAGCCGGTTCATCATTGTTGGAAGCGGTTTGTTCAACTGTTGTGGTGGAGTCAACTGGTGGTGCTTCTTCAACCGTAGTTGTTGTAGCAGGTGTATCAGGTATAAGAGTATTATCAGGTTGAGCAGCGGAAACAGCGGATACACCTTGAGCACGTTCATCAATATCGTCACTGAACAACGGAGCAAATAACCTTTCCATTTGTTGACGAGTGAGCTGGGGGCTTTGTTCAGCTGATGATGGGGGTTGAGGGAAGTTTAAGCGGTTGTGACCTGGTTCTAAGCTGTTATACTCAGAAGCCATTTCCGTAAGTTCATCAAAATGAGCATGAATCGTTCCATAACCTGTTTTGTACGACGATTCCAGATCTGGTAACCTTTAGAATTCTCACAATATCCAATGAAGACTCCAATGTCAGCTTTGGCTTTGAGCTTTCCAAAATCATCACGATCATTATTCGGATAGCAAAGGGATCCAAATACATGAAAGTGTTTGAGATTCGGTTTATGGTTGTGGAGAAGCTCAAACGGTGTTTTGTTGTGCCGTTTAGTAATCATAAAACAGTTTTGAGTATAGCAAGCAGTAGATACAGCTTCAGCCCACAAGTAATCTGGAAGTTTAGCATTGATTAACATTGTTCTTGCAGCTTCCACTAACGTTTGGTTTCGTCTTTCAACAACTCTGTTTTGTTCTGGTGTACGTGCAATAGATGTCTGATGCTAAATTCCCACTTTCTCATAAAAGTCATGAAGGGTTTGGTTAACAAATTCAGTTCCTTTGTCTGTTCTGATTTGTCAGATGGTGTTTCGGAGCTGAACCTGTATTTTCGTGAGAAAGGTGATGATCATATGTGGAGCTTGGTTTTTGCTTCGAAGAAAGTAGACCCAAGTCCATCGTGAGTAGTCATCAACAATTACTAAGATGTAGCGTTTGCCATTGATCGTTTGCACGCGCATCGGGCCACACAAATCCATGTGAAGAAGATGAAGCACATGCTGAGAGCTGTGTTCCACCTTTGAAGGAAAATGAGTATGAGTGCTTTTCCCTTGTTCACAAGCTGAGCAAAGGTGGTCTTTTGAATACCGGAATCGTGGGAGTCCTTCAACTAGTTTGTGTCGAGCAAGGTTGGTGATGGTTTGAAAGTTTAGATGTGAGAGACGACGGTGCCATAGCCAGGATTTTGTTGATGTTGCCTTTGAAAGTAAGCAGATGGGAGATGAAGCAACCATGTCTTGCATAGAGATAGTGTAAAGACTTGAGTTACGCGAGCCAGACATAAGATCATTTCCTTGTAGATCACGAATGAAACAAGTTTTCTCCCCGGAAAGCAACCTCCAAATCTCCATCACAAAACTGACCTACTGAAAACAGATTGTGACCGAGGCCTTCCACATAGTAAACCCTGCTAATTTCGATGTTCCGATTAATATAGTCTCCGTAGCCCATGATAGCTGCGAAGTGATCATTCCCGAATCTGACAGTGCCAATGAACTTTGCAATAAAGTTTGATAACAGTTTAAGATTGCCTATCATGTGTCGGGAACATCCGCTATCAACAATCCAGAGAATGATCTGTATCACCTGCATTACACACAGACGACACAGATGGAATAGAAGTAGATGTGGAACCCGAAATGTTAGAGGGTTCCGAAGCAGTTATAGTAGACATACACACATCAATAACTTTAGGCATCCATTTAAATCCTAGTGTGTTATATATCCATTTCTGCCATCTATAACTACTATTTGCTTTAGTCTTAGTGAATGCACTAGGTGGTACTACATTCTTTGGAGGTAAAACTGGAGCTACAGGGACAGCAATGCTTGCCTTAGAATCTAAAGAAGGCGGTCTACCAAGCACAGACTTAGAATGATTAGTGGGCCTAGAGGTATTCCGATTCTTAGGATTCCGTAAACGAGAGATGATAGCTTTAGCAACACATTTGTCATGACAATCAGAATTCATACTTTTACGACAAATAACACAAGGTGCATCAGACTGAATATCAAAAGTACTTAAAGGTTTAGCATTCGTTACATCACTATTTCTATTACAATTGCCAGACGCAATGTCTATAGTGGAAGCAACGTGAGTCTTATTCATAGTCCTAGGGTGTTCTTCTACTTTAGCATTCCTTATTGATCTTTTCTTAGGTCGCAACTTCCTATTCTTCGATTGAGTGCTCCTAGGCTGTGAAGTGCGGACGTTTGGAAAAGACGCAACTATTCCTGTTTCAGTAGAAGGAAGCACGTTAGCAACTTGTGATTTGGCAGTAGGGATTCTAGGTTCACGATTACTAAGTGTTACTGGTGCTATTCTCTTAATCACGGTAGGCGGAAGTAGTTCATACTTTCCTAACATTTCTCTTAACTTAAAGATAGTGTGAATCAAATCTTGATTTTCAGAACGAATATTTCCAGCAAAATTCATGACTTCTCTAGTGTGTGTAAGATAGTGATCAAGTTCTTTTGATGCTTCATGACGAGTCTTGTTGAGTAAATCAAATATGACACCATATTCCTGTTTAACTTTTACAAGTTCTTGTTCATATTTTGAGATTTGACTTTTCAAAGACACGTTTTGATCATCCAGTTTCTCAAATTTAGGATCAGAAGATTTTGCATGCAACTGAGTGATTTTGTTTTGAAAAACAAGTTGTTGATTGTAAATATCTTTTTAACACCAATTAAGACGACGTTTTGCATTGGAAAGTTCGTTAAGCAATCGTTCATTTTCAGCATTTAAAGACTTGATCTGAAGCACATTATCATTGTTCTCAACAGTTACAATATTATCAACAGTATCAGCAGAGATATAATCAGATGCATGTGGCAAAGAATTAAATAACACAACATTATGGATATCAGCACAAATAACATCTTTCAAGAGTCGATCAACATCTTTTCTCAACATTTTCTTTTTACGTTTAGTATTAGAAATAGATGTTTCTGTTTTCTCGAAACGACCTTCATCACTCCAAGTTCCTTATGAAAGTCCCGTTCCCAAGACAATGCACAATTTTTCAAATTCTTAACATTTGGTAAAAGATTTTTCTGAAAAATGTCTCTTTGTTCTCGCGCCAGAGGCGATTGAAAATGTTGAACTTTGATTTCAGAATGATATTCTATCTCATGTTGTAAAGTTTTGAGGTCAGCTATGAAAATGTCAAAATATCTAAGAATTTTGCGATTTTCAGGTTTTGAGTTTACTTCACTGATGGAAGGTAAATGACCATAAATTTGTGCATAATCTGGTTGGGGATTAACATTAGAAGACTCAGGTGTTTTTATGATAACCCTTGGTGTGTTAGAAGAATCTGTTGGTGTGACAAAAGTGACCGGTTTTGAATAATTAAAAGGTTTGTTGTAAAAAACAGTTTTTAATCTTGATCGACTCTCGTCTTCTGCATCTAATTCCTCTTGACGATGATATTCAACAACACTCATAACAGAATTATCAATTTTATATTCTGCACTGGAAACTTCAGGATTTGGTTTGAATGCTTTGGTTGAAAGCTTAGGTTTGTAATCAGCAAGATTCAGTCCATATCCATTTGGATTGGGTTTTAATGTAAACTTTTCAATAGCAGTTACTGACTCACCATGTTTGTAAACAACAGTTTTGAATTCTTTAAGTTTGCGTTGCAAGCCGATAATTTCTTCAAGATGATCATATATTCGTTTCGTTGAATGCTTTTTGTATGCAGAGAACTGTTTTTGACAAGTTAACAACTCAACCTTAGCTTTTTAATTTTCCAAGGTGAGAGCGTTAATTTGCTTTTTATGTTCATGTTTCAGTTGTTCTATCTCAGACAACAAAGCATTCTTCGAAGCGGCTAGATCACGCATCTGTCTCTCTAAGTATTTTTCGTTTTGATGAGATTTAGTAAAGGCTGCTTCAAAACCTTTTTCACGTTTTTCTTGAGTTTTGAAAAAGTTGAGTTGCTTTTGTAAACATTCAAAATCCTTGGTTAACAGTGCATTTTTACTTTTTAAGGTCTGATTTAATGCACAACATTCTTCAATTTGGGATTGTTGGTCTTTAAGTAAAAGAGCAAGATCTGGATGAGGCAAAAGTTTGGCTTGTTCAACGGAAGTCACCACATGATCATTATTTAGATCCTCAAGTATAACCACGGAGTCAATTTGATTGTCAAAGGAAACCATAAGGTCATCTTGATCGTCAAATGTAACTACGGGGTCTAATTGAAAATCGTCGGAATGAGATGTAAATGACTCATTTTGAACACTCTGAGCCTTGCCGGATGCAGATGTTGGCGGAGATATTAGATCAGAGATAAATATGGTTTGTTCGGGTACCTGAGACAAGCCATCAGTGTCATACACTGGGCCTGTGTCACTCATGTGTAACTCATGCATAATAGCCATCAACATAACAGCTGCATTGGCCTGCAAGTCCTCTATATCATCATCTGAGTCTGCATCTGCCATAAAACTCTGTTCTTTGTTTGTGAGAGTTCCACCAGCTTCATCCTTAAGAGCCAAAAGAAGAGCCTCTTTGAAATAAGCACTGCCCTTAGTCCTCGGCTTTGAACATGCATTAGCCAGGTGTCCCTTCTCATTGCAGTTGTAGCATCGAAGACCATTCAACCCATTCTGAGCATTTCCCTGTTCCACCACTTGAGCTCTGTTGTTGTTCCTACCCATAGCATTAAACCCTTGACCACCGCCCATCTGACGACCATAACCACGATTCTGAACTTCAACTCGTCCATTGTTCACAACAGCCTAATTTCGTGTGTTAGATGAGGAACGAATACGACTGTTTGATTTGTTGGTATAACGGCTAAAAGCATTAGCAATCATAACAAATCCTTGTTGCAATGCTTCAAACGGATCGGATTCCTCATTAGCTTCACTGAAAAATGCTTGAGCATTGTTGTTGTTGTATGGAACCAATTGATTTTGTTGAGATTGTTGTGATTGATCATTTGGTGTGATAGTGGCAGTTGGTTGAGTTGCTTGTTGAGGAGGATAACTATTTTGAGCATACAAGGCAAGTTGTTGATTTTCCGGAGTTGTCGTTGAAGCAAGTTGAGCACGGAGAATCCTTTCCCTATCAACTTCCTTTTCATGAGGCTTCAAGTAATCGTACAACAATCCATATGTAGAATGATGCATGTTCTTCGCTTGACGGAGAAAAATGACATACTTCTCCCATTCAGGACCAGACTACTCAGGAACTTAGTATTAACTGCAATTCTTGGCATGATGATGTTGTGTTTATCCAAATCATTGATGATGTCTGAGAATCGATGATGATAAGACTCTAGTGTCTCTCCAGGTTCAATCATGAAGTATTCATAAGCCAAGTAAATTTCAGATTCCATATCCTCCTGATTGAGTGCAGATCCTTCCATAAGTAGATGAATGTGTTCCCACATTTTCTTTGCAGTCTTTTGAGCATCAACACTTCGAAGAATTGGGTTTGGTAATCCTAAAAGGATATATTGCATTGCAAGCTCATCAGCTTCATAGTGTAGAAGTTCTTCTGGATTCAAGTCTGCAACAGTAGCAATGTTTGATTGTTCATCTCTTGGTGGATTAGCATTAGGATCTCCGGGTACAATGACATTAGGCATCTCAAATGGACCTTCCAAGATAACCTTCTTTAAGAACTTTCCATGTGGCTTCTTCAGATCACAAAACCTAAAGAACCTTATCACCCATTGATCGTAGTTTCCTGGAGTGAGCATTGGAGGTCTATCAAGTGATCCAACCTCATGAATTGATTATTGGCTGCTTAAAGCTTCACACATCTTTGCAAACCAAGTGGGTTCCTTCATAGTGTTCCTTGATGGATGTTGATTGAATTCATTTGTGTAGGGTTGAACTTGAAGACTTGGCGGTGTTTGAACCATTTGTGGTGGAGGAATTGCTCCAAGTTGTGGAGTATGTTGTTGATTAAATTGTTGTTGATAAATTGCTTGTTGTTGATTCCATTGTTGGTGTTGTGGACTTAGTTGTTGTTGTCGTTGAGAATAAGTGTAAGGGAAATAGTTAGAGTATGGTGGTTGTGACATGTTGAAAACTTGTGTTGGTAAAAATGGATCTTTGTAGTCGAATGAACCTTAGTTGATGTAGTGTCCTTAGGCGTAGAAATCACAATAATCCAAGTAGCACTTATGCGTAAAAACACCAAAGTTACGCGTAACAATCAAGAGTTACGCGTAGATTTAGCTTACGCGTAAGTAGGGAAAATACTCTAAAGTTAGGCGTAGACACAAAGTTAGGCGTAGAAAGTTAGGCGTAGGATTACCTTATGCATAAGACTAGGCTTAGGCGTAAGATGAATCTTATGCGTAGGATTTCTACGCGTAAGCTTTATGCTTATGCGTAAGTTTAGGGTTTTGCCCAAATGATCTTTTACACTATCACAGGGCAAAAGATATCCAAAGTCGACGTATTTTCAGGCTTATCCAAGCAAGAAAACACGGAGTAAACCACGAAAACGAAGATCAATCCAAGGAATAACTTACGCGTAATATTAGGGTTTTGATACAGTGGAAAATGATTTTGCCCAATGATGTTTCTAAACCATTTTTTGTATGATGAAATAGCTTCAATAACACCAAAATGACACAAAAGTGTGAAACTTGATGATCCAAAGCTCTCAAAACGGTTACGCGTAGGTTTACACCCTCGTTTAAAAACAAGCTTAAAAACTTAGATCCACGCGTAAAGTTTGAAACTTTTTGCCAAAAACAAGTATTTTAACACCTTAAAACGTTGAAAGTACAAAAATCTTGGATTAAAAAGTGTAAAAAACGATTTTTTAAGCAAGCCAAAGTTATGACCACGTTTACGCGTAAGAACGAAAAACAAAAACTTCAAAAACAAAAGTGTTCACCCAACAATTTGGCGATTGATACCACTGTTAGGTCACTAGTTTTACAACACAAGCTTAATATAAAGAGATAAAGGCGATTGAACAATTATCCAAACACACACACACGTTAAGAGTAAAACCGGTTATGCGTAGATGTGAGTGAAAGAGAATAAATTGAACAACCAACCCTCAAGTGAGGGTTATACAAGACTATTTATAGGCAAGGAGCTAGGGCAACACTCCCACTCCTTCCCTTTTCCTTATTGGACATGGGCCTAAGCTTATGGGCCTTCTACATAAGCTAGACCTTAAACAAACATAAAGGCCATAATAAGCTACCTATTACATATAAGTAACTAACACTTGAATTAAGGTTTAGGAGTGATTCCAACAAGTGTCAACAGGGTCACAAGAATCAAATCTAAATTTCTTTAAAATCTCAGTTGCATATTTAGATTGATTTATAAAAATGCCTCCGGGACTTTGTGAAATCTGTAATCCCAAGAAAAATGACATTTGTCCCATCATTGACATTTGAAATTTGGAACCCATTTCATTTGAAAAACGGTCACATTCATTGGGGTCAGTCGAGGCAAAAATAATATCATCAACATATATTTGAACGTGAATTAAATGTTTGCCTGACTTTCTAGTGAACAATGTCGGATCAACTGCTCTTTTGCTGAATCCAGTAGATAGAAGAAACTTTGATAGCGTATCATACCATGCCCTTGGAGCTTGCTTCAAACCGTAAAGAGCCTTCTTCAAACGATAGACGTGAGTAGGATGCTCTGGATTCACAAAGCCTTCAGGTTGGCAAACGTATACGACTTCTTTAAGATCTCCGTTAAGAAAAGCTGTCTTTACATCCATCTGATAGACTACCATGTTCTTACTTGCAACATTAGCCAAGAAGATTTTGATTGCCTTGATACGAGCAACTAGAGCAAATGATTCTTCAAAGTCAATACGCTCCTCTTGACGGTATCCTTTGGAAACCAATCGAGCCTTGTTCTTTAAAACATCACCATGCTCATCAAGTTTTACTTTGAAGATCCACTTTAGAGCAATGATCATAGCACAATCTAGAGCAGGTACTAATTCCCATACATCTAGTCGATCAAACTCATGAATTTCTTCTTGCATGGCATTGAACCAGCTGTCTTCATTCATAGCGGTTTTAACATCTTTTGGTTCGACCTTAGAGAGTACGGAGTTGAAGAAGCACCATAAGGCATCGGTTACAAGTTGTTTCCGTGTGGACACTGGACGAGAGAGGTTTCCAATGATGTTGTCCAATGGATGATCATGTGTCCATTTTCTAAGGTGTTCATGTGGTTGTTGTTGAGGAACTGAAGTAGCAGAGTCGATATCTCCTGATGAAGATGGTTCTGATGAAGATTCAAGAGCAAATATGTTTTCAAAGGGGGCATCTTCGGGAGTAGCAAAGGGATTAACTTCATCATGGGTGCCAGAAACAATTCCATGATGTACACTTGATGATTGATGATTTGTTGATGAGACAGAGTGATCAGCAGCAGGCACTTCTTGACTTAATGACACAGAAACTGAAGGGTTAACTTCATTGACAGGGATAGAAGTAGCCTCTGTTGATGGAATTGGCATATCATTAGCACTTGGCTCATAGTGTTCATCAAGCATTGGATCAAATAGTTTCTTCAAGTCATCTTCTGAAGCAGGTACATAAGGAGTTGCTGGTGAGGGATTAGAAACAAGGGTAGAACTGATAGGACTACTTGATGAAGGTTGAAATGCGGGTCCAGAACTGAATTGTCCTGGAGCCATTTGACCGGTCAGCTCATCGAACGTAACGTGAATTCTTTCCATGATATTTTGGGTTCTCTTGTTGTAGATTCGGTATCCTTTTCTGTTTGGTGCATATCCTACAAATACTCCAATGTCTGCTTTAGCTTTTAGTTTACCTTAATCTTGACCGTCATTAGTTGGGTAACATAAAGCACCAAACACACAAAGGTAGGATAGATCAGGTTTTCATTTATGGACAAGTTCATATGGAGTTTTTCCATGAGAAGTGTGAACAAGGGAACGATTTTGGGTGTAGCAAGCAGTGGCAATAGCTTCAGCCCATAGAAACATTGGAACCTTTGAATAAATTAGCATTGTTCTTGCGGCATCCACAAGAGTTCAATTTCGTCTTTCAACTACACCGTTCTGTTGAGGAGTTCGTGGAACACTTCTTTCATGACTGATTCCAACACTTTCATAAAACTGAATTAAGTCTTTGTTGACAAACTCTGTGCCATTGTCTGTTTGAACAATTCTAACAGTATTGTTGAGTCGAACCTGAAGCTGTTTGATGAGTTTGATGATGACATCTGGAGTTTCATCCTTTGTCCTCAAAAACTTTACCCAAGTAAATCGAGAGTAGTCATCAACAACTACTAGAATGTATTTCTTCCCATTTATCGTTTGCACGCTCATTGGTCCGCACAGATCCATATGAAGAGTATGAAGAACTTCCATTACTGAGTTTGTGGGTTTTGGTTTGTGGGCATATTTCGTGCTTTTTCCCAATTGACATACTGAACAAAGATGATCCTTTTCATACTTAAGTCTAGGTAGTCCTCTTACTAAGTCCTTTCTGGAAAGATTGTTTATGGTACCAAAGTTCAAGTGATTGAGACGACGGTGCCATAGCCATGACTTAGTTTTAGAAGCCTTTGACAGCAGGCAGATGGGTGAAGATTTCATCATGTCTTCGATAGAGATGGTGTATAGGTTTGAACCACGAGTTCCTCTGAGAAGTTCCACACCATAAAGTTCTCTAACAAAGCAAGTATGTTTTCTGAAGACCACTTCTGTCACAATTCTCAAATTTCAGTCATTTCTTAAACTCAATATTCATCATATTAGTTATGCATGGTTTTGCATTTCACATTAAACATATAATTTTATATTAAATAAACGTTATCGCGTGAGTTATTATTTTGAATATTTAATCCGTTACTTCTAAAAATGATCCCGATATATTTTATACTTACTTTTAGTTATAAAAATTATATTTTGAGTTTATCTAGTGTTCTAAATTTATTTTGTATATAAATCGTTAAATTTATATTATTACGACACTTTTCTTAAAAACTGCACGATAATTATTTTATCACTCAAATTTTACAAGAAATGTATTTCTACAATTTTTATGATCTCATTATATTCTACTTGGACCTATTAAAAAATTTTTTTTACCTAAAAGCTATCATTTACCTTACAAGTTATTAATATTAACATTTTACTTACACTCTTTCTTACAAGCATACAAGTATATACATAATAAAAAAAAATATATATTTTGGACAAATCCTTCCCCCTTGGCCGACCAAGGGGGAGGTAGTAATAAATGGTTGGTGAAAATTTCTCTTTGATTGTATAAAACTACACTCCATGCAATAATTTCAACTTCATTCATTCATTTCATAAATTCACTTCAAAAATTCAAATGCTAGTAAAAAGTTTTTCTCTCCTCTTTGTTCAACCTCCATGGCCGGTTCTCTATAGGAGATAGCAAGGGATCACAAAATTTTTACAAGCTCAAGTGTTTTACAATCTAGATCACACTCTTATTAAGGTTTTGAAATAAAAACCTAGGGTGTTTAGGTTAATCCTTGTTCTTATCACCTCATCATAGTAACTTGTAAGCATATTACATTCATTTTTCATCTTTCATTTTCATTTCATAAGTATTTTATCATTTTCATAGCAAGCATGCAAGACTTGTGTTAGTTATACCATTTTTACATGATTTTTAGAGTTATATATATATAAAGTCATCCTATAATTATCCCTGATATGTGCTAAACCGTCAAGTCTAATAGACTTAAAACAGCTTAAACACAAATACAATGAAGATCAGAGAATACAGTGAATTCCCGGGTCGTTAAGTCCCACGGAGACTCAATGGTGTGCAAACACTTGATCAGACGGTAGAATGATCACTAATGATAGTGATCAGAAAGGATTAGGATAGGATAATTACACTACTGAAAAAGTTTATAAATAAAAGCGACTTAAATACAAATTAAGAAAATTAAAAAGATAAAAGATATTAAATAAACGCTATCACTATATTTAAAGTGATGAACGTTTAAAACCTAAAACGTATGTTTAAATTAAAAACTACGTTAACGTACAAAATAAAACGTGAAAATAAAGATGGAAAATACCTATGAATATAGAAAATACATTTTTACAATCCTAATTATATAAGAAAGTTATTAGAAAAGAAAAATTATTTTTACAACTAATTATCTAATTATTATTAATTAAAAACTATTTTTAACTATTAAATAATTATCTAAAATACAAGAAATTAGGAAATAAAGCTAGAAAAATAAAATTATGAATTAGAAAAGTCTAAAATAACAAACTAGAATTTTTAAAACTATTTTTTGTATTTTTATGATTATTTTTCTATTTTTTATGGATTTTAAATTATTAATAACTAATTAAATTACTAAAAATTACCAAATAAACTATGAAAAATATGGAAAATTACTTTTTTTACTTTTTATATTTATCTAAACCTAAGAAAATTGAAAACTTATTTTTTTTGCAGCTTTTCTTAATTATTTGTATTAAATGCTATTTAAAAAGGCTTAAAAACTAATTTAAATTAAGAAAAATAGCAAAACACCTTAGAAAAATCTGAAAATTTCAGGAAAAGTCTAAAACAATATAAGGAATAAAGGAAAAATGGAAAAACAGGTGATTGTTTGGAGAAAATAGAAACTGATGAATCAAGTGCTTATAAATAAGCACTTGAATAAGCCAATTGAGTACCAAAAGCTACCAAACTGATAATGAAGCTCTAATAAGCTAAATTAACTAAAATGGAACAAGATTCAACAAGCAATAACCTCTGGTAAGCAATCTACAACAGATTGATGACTTGAAATATAAGCTAAAAAGCAGAACTCAGGTGCCCACTTTGGGCTTAGAAATAAGCCAACCAATAAGCTAATACCTAAAACCAGAACTTGGGATCTACACTAGACCTGGTTGAGACCTTGTAAACTAAATTACAGACCTAGGTGAGCCAAAATGAAACCTGTGCAGGCTCTGCAAATTCTGCATAACCCCTGTGCAGTCAACAGTGCCCTGCACAGGGGATTCAACACCATTTTTACAAGCTATTTTGATGGTTATAAAAATTTAACAAAAATGTACAAAAATGATGACAAGAAAATGGACCTGTTGAAGTTTTAAAATCCACAAATATCACTTAAAATAGCCCAAGAATGAATCAAGGAAAATTCCTTTCAGTTGAGCTAAAACTGAGATTTGGCTATTTTGACTTTTAAGGTAAAACTGAAAAGTTGACTATCATGAACTTTGATCTTGATTTTTGGATTGAAAATGATATGAATACATGAAATAAGACTGCTGCAATATTTATCTATATGATTCAAACACAAAATGAGATTTTGAGTTGTAAAATCTTTAACAGTGCACAGATTAAGACAATTTTGAGGTAATTTTGACTTTAGAGCTTGCAGGCACAAGTCAAAGACAGAAATGAGTTTATTTTGACTACAAACACTTGAACCAACAATAACCTATCACTGCAAGAACCTGAAAAACAGATGGTGCAACAATTCCAAACACCCCTTATATAACTGATATGCACTATAAATGAAGCTAACTAGTGATCCAGCTTGAACCAATGACCAAAATGAGCTATCATGACCATATTACAACTAAATTAACAGATTAAAACTATTGGAGTTCTCAGATACACATATAAGCATAAACTGCAATATTGACTAAAAAATGAAAAGATGAGAAAATGACTCACATGTGTCCAAATGATATAGCAGGCTAAAATCAAAACCCAATACTAACCTAATCTAACCTATTTAACCCATATCAACCTCTGCATCACCAGTAACCATTTCCAAAACCATAAGAAGCTCAGAGTTGACTTCTGTTGACCAAAATGGAAAATTGCTTGAAAATTATTTTAAAGCTTACAAAAAGCTTTGAAAAGCTTAAATATGCTAATTTGAGTTGGGAAACAAACTATATAAAACTTGGGGATCAGAATTTGAAATGAAAATTTTCCACAGTACCCTTTAAATTTGGAACTTAAATAAAACTTGTATTGATGTTCACAAACACATTACAATGAAACTTTAACATAAATTTGATACTAGGACACTGAAATTACAACATTTAAATTAAACTACAACATTTAAAAAAAAAACGACATTAAAAAAAATTAAGAAAACTAGCTACTGGTCTTCTCCTCTTCTCTTGCCTCTTTTATATACCCCAAACTGCTCCCCCATGTACTCTGAATCTATCCCACCAAAATCTAGCCATTGGATTGGTCAAAAGTGCCATATGTCGTTTTTGGCGCCAAAAGGTCTTTGGGTAGATTTGAGCAGGTTTTTTTGATATTAATGGGTTTTGGGTGTTAGTGTAAGTGGAGGGGACAAAGGGGATGGATAGGTGAGGAGGGGGGTTGAAAAGGTTGGCAAAACCATCTCTGGTTTTGGTGTTACAGCTGTGGAGAGGGAAGTCTACAGTGGAGGTGGTTTTTGGGCGCGTAAGGGTGGGTTTGACCATCTTTGACCGAGGGGGTTAATAACAAAGGGGGTTCACAATGCATATGTGACAGGGGTCCAAGGGGAAAGGCAGGCCAAAAAGGTTTAAAAAGGATTAATAACTATAGGGGCCAATTGTGTACATTCTGAAACTTCAAGGACCTAGGCTGCCAATTCTGAAAAGTTTCTCCAAGGACTGAAAATGACAAGTTCCAAAAGTACAAGGACTAAAGTTGACATTTTCCAATTTCCAGGGGCCATTTTTGCCATTTTTCAAACTTGAGGGACCAAAGTTGTAATTTTGCAAATTTTACATTTCAAGGGTTTGTTTTGACAACTATTGAATCCCATGGACCTTAATTGACATTTTTCTTTATTTAGATTTACCAGGGACTGTTTTTGACAAGTTTTGAAACTTGGGGGACTAAAACTGCAATTTTTGCAAATTTGATACGTTTTTCATCTGATTTTGATAATTTTGCATTTAAGACACATAAAACACTGATTTGTGATATTTTGATCATTTTGATGTGTTTTTGAGTGTTTTCAGATGATTTTGCAATTTATATTGTACAAAAATGATGAGTATTTAGACACTCATCAATCCCCCACACTAAGATATTGCTAGTCCCTAGCAATGATTTGAGAAAACATAATGGATTTTAAACTCTTTACCAAAAGCCATTACTTCTGGAGTAGCCAAATGTTTCAGTTCAAGTAAGAACCATGGTACATTGATAACCATGTGATTTTGAGCAAACCACCAGCTTTCAACGGATTTGATTTTGTCTTTACCAGAAGCCGTACCCTTCTGGACTAGCCAACTCTTTAGATAAATTATCAGAATTATCTTTGGTGAGCTGATTACCAATTATGGATTTTCCACTGCCTTTACCACAAGCCATAACCTTGCGGGCTAGCCAACTCTTCACTTTTAAGGATATGGTGAGTTGAAAACCATACAATTTTGGGCAAATTGCAAGCCATATAAACGGATTTGATATATCTTTACCAAGAGCCGTTTGCTCCTGGATTAGCCAATCCTTTAGTTTATTAGACAAGGCGGACTGATAACCAAATGAGGAAGTGTAAAACACTTACTCCAAAAAAAAAAATTTTGGCCAAAAACGGGGGAATTGGGTAGATAATATATGAAATTCGTGAGAATTCCCCCCCACACTTAGAAATGAATATTGCCCTCAATATTCAAAGTACCGGCGGTTATGCCGAAACTGAGAACGTAAAAGGGAAATACTATGGCCATTATTTAGAAAGAAGATTTTTTTTTTTTTTTTTTTTTTTTTTTTTTTTTTTTTTTTTTTTAGAGATATATGTATGTATATAACATGTGGGGCATCACCCCCACACTTAGGTGGTAGAAAGGGGTGAGAAGACAGAAATATGGGTGAAAACCCATATGGTGCGTGCTACTGTTTTTGGTTACCGAGTCGCTAGCTTGACTCGACCCCGAATTCATTGGTTCATGGGGAAGCAAAGTGGAAGAAACAATCTCACTCGGACTTTCATTCAAGATGTTTGGACAAACATATGAAGCACGAGAAAGTTCCACACCGACGAGATATACAGAGAACCGGCTCAAAAATGATAATTGAAAATGCCGGGATCAAAAATAGTGTCCTCATTCCCGAAGGAGAAAAGGGAAAGAGCAACCACACCATTTGTGAAGAATGGAATAAATATGTGCATCACAATGCATGTCCATTCCTGTTGGAATCACTCCTAAACAGTATTTCAAGTATTTATATTTCATATGTAATAGGTAGCTTTGTTATGGCCTTTATGTTTGATTAAGGTCAAGCTTATGTAGAAGGCCCATAAGCTTGATCCAAGCCCAATAAGGAATAGGGAAGGAGAGGGAGTGTTGCCCTAGCTCCTTGCCTATAAATACATTGTAATAACCTTCATTTGAAGGTTGGTTGTTCAAGTTTTCTCTTTCACTACACTCTACGCATAACCGGTCTAGTATACTTGTGTGTGTGTGTTTGGTTTACTTGTTCAATCGCCTTATCTCTTCTCTTATAAGCTTGTGTTGTAAAACTAGTGACCTAACAGTGGTATCAATCGCCAAATAGTTGGGTGAACGTATTGTTTGAAGTGAGTTTTGGTCTCACGCATAACTTACGGTTCCATAACTTTGGGTGAATCGTTTGTTTTTTAAGTGGGTTTTGGTCCTACGCGTAAAACAACGGTTTGTTTTTAAGCTTTTGGTCTACTCGTAAGTTTCACGTTTTCAATCTTTCACACGCTTAAAAACGCATTTTTTACACTTTTTAATCCAAGATTCTTGTACTTTCAACGTTATAAGGTGTTAAACTAACGTTTTTTGGCAAAAAGTTCCAAACTTTATGCGTGGATCATTGTTTTTGAGCTAGTTTTTATACGAAGGTGTTATCCTACGCGTAACTGTTTTAGAAGCTTTGGATCATCAAATTTCACACTTTTGTGTTATTTTGGTGATATTGAAGCTATTTCATCACAAAAATCTGGTTTAGAAACATCTTTGGGCAAAAGTCATTTTACGAGTAGAACTACGCGTATCAAAACCCTAGTTATACGAGTAGGACTACACGTAACTTCGTCCTTGGTTTGATCTTCATTTTCGTGGTTTACTCCGTGTTTTCTTGCTTGGATAAGCCTGAAAATACGTCGACTTTGGATATCTTTTGCACTGTGATAGTGTACAAGATCACTTGGGATAAAACCCTAAACTTACGCATAAGCTTCAGCTTACGCGTAGAAAAACCTACGCATAAGATTAATCTTACGCATAAGCCTTGTCTTACGCATAAGTGGATCCTACGCCTAACTTTTCTACGCATAACTTTTGCCTACGCATAACTTTAGTCTTTTCCCTGCTTACGCGTAAGCTAATCCTACGCGTAACTATCATTGTTACGCGTAAGTTTGGTGTTTCTACGCATAAGCTTTATTGTGATTTCTACGCCTAAGGACACTTCATCAACAAAGGTTCATTCGACTACAAAGATCCATCAACACAAGTTATCAAAAAAAAAAAAAAAAAAAAAAAAAAAAGTTTTTTGGCGGGAAAATTTGAGTAAAATTTAATTTTTCAAGGAGACTAAACGTTCAATTTTTACGCGAGATTCAAATTTTGGTTTAACCGTGAAAATTTTGGTCAAAAATTCAAATTTTTGGGCCCAAATTCAAATTTTTCGGGTAAAATTTGGCGTCAAAATTGTCATAACTCAAATTTTTCTTTCAACCTTAGAATTGAATTTTATAGTGAATTTCAAATTTTGAGAGTCAAAAATTTTCAAAATTATTTTTGGAGGGAAATTGCAATTCACTATATCGACCTTCTGTGTGCTATATCGACTTTGCACCTTTTCTTCTCTTTGATTCTTCTGCAGGGGAGTGAAATGGATTCTGATCATAAAGATCCATTTGTGGCATTGCAAGAAGGATTCATGGCTATAACTCTGGCATTCAAGCGTCAGACAACATCTAATTCCCAATATCCCGCAGTCGTACAAGGTGCAAGAGTTGCTGTACATGAAAGGAATGCTCATGTGGTGATTACTGCAACTGTCGGTAATGCGGACAATGAGGTTGAAGCATTGGAAAAGCAGCATGACAGCAGCAGATCTGGAGAAGATATCATACTTAACTACGACACCGAGCCTAACTGTGACGAAGAACAAATGGTTGAGGAAGATATCCTACCCACCTATGACACTGACATAGAACAGATGGTCGAGGTACAATCTACTGTTGATCATATTCTGCCTGCAAATGCGATACAACATACTGAGCAACCTGAATTCAGTAATGAAGGAGAGGTTGACCAGTGTGTTGCACAATGTCCAGACAACTATCTCATGTCTGAACCCTTTCTTGCAATCAATTCAACTGAAACGTCAAATCAAACTCTTGAATCTGAAATCATTCTTCTCAAAAAGACAATTTCTCAGTTTCAAAAAGATTTTTCAAAACTTGAGGCTCATTGCATCTCTCTTGAACTTAAACTGCAAAACAATGTTTTAAACTCAGAGCCAAAAAGTAAATCTTTGAATGATCAAAGTAATCATGTGGATTTATTAAAAGAAAATGAGCATTTAAAGGCTCAACTTCAAGCAAAGGGGCTTGCACATGTTGCTTTACAAAACAAACTGAGAAGATTCACTGACAAGAGTGCGGATACTAATTTTGCAAAACCAACAATCTTGGGGAAATCGTCTCTAAAACCAATCAGAAAACAATCAGTAGTTAGACAACCAACTGCTTTTCAATCTGAACGTTCAAAATCGTCAAAACCATGGATTGCCTCCCAAGTT
Organism: Chrysanthemum seticuspe; assembly: GCA_019973895.1. Lineage (NCBI taxonomy): Eukaryota > Viridiplantae > Streptophyta > Magnoliopsida > Asterales > Asteraceae > Chrysanthemum > Chrysanthemum seticuspe. The sequence goes on along the minus strand of BPTQ01000007.1, from coordinate 155,448,693 downwards.
GTTGAGAATAATCATTTGTCAAAACCAGTTACCCCACATTCCGTGCCAATGAATAATGCATCTGTTTCTGTTATACCTGTTTCTGTTATATCTCAACAAGTAGCTGCTCCTGGCCAATCTAGGACTAGTTCAAATACTGTGTCTAAACTGAGCATTAAACGTAAAGATTCATATGATTCAAATGACGCGTACAAGAACTGTGATCTTGAAAAGGCTAGGAAAAGGGCCCTACTTCAAAAGGATGGAATCTTAGGTTCACGACCTAGTGTATCACCTTCGAGTGTATTACTAAACACTGCTTGTAGTAGCAAACCAAAACCTAAGTTAACTCAAACAGTTAGAAATAAACCCGTTGCTCTAGACGTGAAATTTCAGAAACCTAATAGGTGGATCAATATAGGACGCAAATTCTTCCCAAAAGAAGTTTCAACATCCCTTAGATCTAACCTTAGATGGATACCAACGGGTAAAGTTTTCAACACTGTTGGTCTTAGGTGGATTCCTACAGGCAAGATACTAAGTAGTTGCACCAAAACAAGTGAGATACCCACTACATCCATCCGTGAGGCAGGAAAGGAAATCATCAAAATTGCATGTTCAGGTGTCAAGAAGATAATTGACACTACATCTTTATGCCTCTAACACCTGGAACCCAGTTACACTTGGGGATCCATGTCTTTCTCTTCCTTGCCCCCCCCCCCCTTCTATTTTTCTATGCAGGTACAACAGCAATGGCTCCTACTGCAAAACAGCGTAGGACCCGTTTCTCACCGTCAGAAATATCATGATCCATCAGCTGTTCCACCATTGTACTTAATCATCATAAATTGGGAACATTGCTGGCTCCTCTGGTTAAAGATTCTGTCAAAAGTCGTGCTTCAGATGTATCGAATGTTTCCGCTGCACAACCGATAATACTCTAATTTCGGATACACTCTGAAACTACAACAACTACCATTGTTATAGATGCACCTCCAACAATCGAATCTTTGATAACAGAAGAACAAAGTGTTTCCTACAACAATGTCACAGCTGATGATCAACTTAATGAACTGAGATGTTTTTTGTCAGCAGTTGATTCTCTCGAGATATTTATGGTTCTTCACACTTGTTCGGTTGCTTGGATTTACATGGTTTCGATGTCTTCAATTCATCATCAACATACGTGGTGTATGATTCTGATTCATTGAAAACATCGAGGGGGAGAGAGTGTAGGCGTCCCTTTCCTTCTTTGTTTTTCCACGTGCTTCCTTGCGAAAACCCAATGCTCTCCAAAATTTCTTCCATAAGGGCGAAGAAATGAGACGATCTGTGGTTCAAACGTCTTAATTCAGTGTTATCGTCTCAATTTCACGGGTGATCTTGTGTGAAGTTACCCAAATATGATGTTATGATGCCTCACACACAGTCTTGGTATCGACTTATTGCATACTTACAGGTGATTAGTATTCCGTAAGACCACAACAGTCAGGGGAAAGCCGTATCATTTCGTCTTTCATGGTTTATTTGGTGTGATGCGTCTACATACGTGAGAAGATCTTGTTGATTTCTGGCATGTTACCCTCGAACGGATTTTCCGCAATTAGTCAGACATACTTTGTGTGGTTTACTGCTCATCTACAAATTCCGCTGCATACTGAAACCTTCAAAAGTTAGAAGAAATGTAGACTTCATCAAAGTTTCAAATCTGCTAAAGACAGTTATCAGTTTGAGGGGAAGCTAATTTAGAAACATCGTCAATTGGGGAAAGGTTAATTTGTTTCATACTTATTTCATCTTTTCCCTAATATGGCTTGTGCACACATAACAGTGTACAACCCGTAATGGTCAAGAAAGGACCCTGTGGTACGCCTCAGTGCCACAATCCTTATAAAAGGAGCGAAAGCTTCTTATTTTGAGTAAAACCTATCAAACCTTTCATTTTTCAAGGTTTTGCTCAAAAAGACAAGTACTTCCCCATAAGTTTTTCAAAACCTCAACCGTTTATATCACTAATTGAGGGGGAGTATTTGACTTAAAACTTTGTTCACAAATTGTTCACAGTGGTCACTCTTCCCACAACACTCAAAATGGTCATATTTATTCTCAACCGTTCAAAAATAACATTTTTTATATATGCCATTTTTGAGGGGGAGAAAATTTGTGTGATAAGAAATATGTTGTGCTGAATGCAAATGAATCCGTGTACCTCAGACTTAACCAACGAATTGACGGTACTAAACTGTTTGTAACTCGAAAAGACTTGTCCTGGACGGGTAATAATTTCAAGCTAGTTCGCTAGTGATGTAAACGTGTCTCGCAAAGGACTCGTCTTAGTAGAAGGTACCATTCGAGAAGCTCTTGATAGACATGAACTCTGACGGGTATGACAACCTTTCGAGGTTTGTCTACACCTTCAAGGTAGTTATTAGAGCTAGTTGTCACCTAAAAACTGACAATGTAACTCTTTAACTATTCAACGTAACCGTGTCTCGCGGGAGATTGTCTATCTTTAGTGGATCAATTCATAAAGTGCGCGCTCTTTCCTCACTGTGCGTTTAACCATCAAAACTATTAAGCACATGTGGAGGGGGAGTATTTATGCAAAAACTTATCTCTCACTGTGGTTCAAACATGTCTTTCATTTACAAACTCTTTGAGAGATATTTTAACTTACAGTGGTTATAATGGCAAACATAGGTTAGTCATGGAGTTATAAGGTGACTAAGGTTAGGAATAACCGTCCTATGATCCGCCAGAGCCGGAGGGATCTACCCAAGGACACTACCATTAGTTAGTGTTAGAAGTCCTTAGGAAAGATTGTAAAAAGGAGAAAATGAGAATCGGAGAAAGAAGGAGTTGAAGAATCAAAAAGAAATGTAAAGAAAAGGGTGAAAAGAAATAGCCCTCCAGATTATTCAACTTAGGGCAGACACCGGGTTCAATTCATATGCTACTGGTTGTCACTTAGTGACACCGGTATTGAAGATTAAAAGTCGTCATGGACCCAGTGACGCATGCACTAAACCTTCTTAGCCACTCAAGTTTCTCTCAACAGAAGCTTATTTCATTCTCACAGGGAACCCTACATAAACTATTGGCTTTCTCTTAGAGATCGCTGGTATTGAAGAAGGAGACCCTCTCCCTAGTCTCCGCTCAGGAAAACCAAAACGCACTGTTGAGTCTAGAGCCACGAGATTCATCAAAAGATCTCTTAGGAACACTTGACATTTAATCACTTGTTGATCAACAATAAGGTCTTCAGTGATTCAGTGGTTCATATCGAGTCCTTCACAGATCTTAGCAATCTGTCGAGAACATTTATGAGAGGTTCACATCTGTGATCCTCAGTGATTGAATGGAAACTCCTGCCAGGGTCAACATCAAACAGCCCTGACAGCAGGTCGCTTCGGTAACTCCCCGTGGATTACGCGGAGTGTGTCTCAAACGGTCTACAGTCGTGAGGTGATGCTTCGGTGTACCTCAGCGACTCATCTGAACTGTAGATGTACTTCGGAACATCGCGTTATCTCACTTGTGGGACTCCAGTTCAGGAACGGCCTTTGTAAGAATTAGAGTTGTGTTTTCACACTATGCTGTTAACACTCTCGAAGTTCAAACTTGTAAGTGCCGGAAACCGTTTATCTCTAACCGTTTGCAATGTTTTCTTCTTATGGAAGCTCTGGAGCGGAATGATCGTGCTGATTCTTCTCATGCTCACGCCAACTTCATCAATATTGAATTCCAACGTCATAGAGCGTGTGAGCATGTTGAAGAATGACGTGGAGACATTGGAGCAGCGAAGCAGACCTGAGGCAGACTGATGCAGACAACAACATACTATCACTTTCACCACAAAGAACAAATGATCAAAGAACAAAGTTAAAGATGACGTCGAAGCTTAACCGTTCAAAGATAACTATCTCTCTACACTGGGGAGATTGTTTGAATCAAGGCAATTCCTCTCACAAGAAAGAAGAATGCCAGAAGACGTCACAGCTACTATTACATCAACGCCTTCACCGTTTACATTCATATATACTTGAGGGGGAGATTGTTGGAATCACTCCTAAACAGTATTTCAAGTATTTATATTTCATATGTAATAGGTAGCTTTGTTATGGCCTTTATGTTTGATTAAGGTCAAGCTTATGTAGAAGGCCCATAAGCTTGATCCAAGCCCAATAAGGAATAGGGAAGGAGAGGGAGTGTTGCCCTAGCTCCTTGCCTATAAATACATTGTAATAACCTTCATTTGAAGGTTGGTTGTTCAAGTTATTCTTTTCATTCACTCTCACTACGCCTAACCGTGCTACTCATATTGTGTGTTTGTGTTTGATACTTGTTCATCCGCCTTCATCTCTTTCTCTATAAGCTTGTGTTGTAAAACTAGTGACCTAACAATTCCTCATCAGAAAGAAGCAAATCACCATTTTTGACATTTTTAAGCTTAAACTTGAAGCTTTTATGGTGATTGGTAACAAAATTTCCGGGAGGGAGAGCTGGAAACGGTTCTTCAATCAACAGATTTTCAAGAAACAGGATGTCTCCCTCCGAATCAAAGTAAGTATTGTCAATTCCTGTTGGAATCGACTCATCACTAAGAAAATCATCGACCTCCTTCCAAAAGTTGTCATCTTCCTCATCTGGAGTGAGAGAAGGAATGGAAGAGTCGGAAATGGGACAAGAAATGAGTGGATGATCATTATATAGGAGATTTCTAGTTTCTCCAAGATCGGCTTCGAAATCAAAGAGATCATCGTCACTTTCTGATGAAAGTGAACTGATGTGAGTGAGTTCATCGGTGAACTCCTTAAGAAGAGGATCAGACTGTGGAAGTGATGCCTCAACATACTCGATGTCTCCATAAGATTTACAATCATCGCTGAAATCGGAGAAAGTCTCAAATTGATCATTAGAACACTCAAGAGGGGAAAAAGAATCACACATATGATCAGAAATTCCCTGTGACTCTCTCGGGATTGGGACAAGGTCCTCAACACTAGACTTTATAAATTCGTCCGATTCCTTTTCAGGAACAGTGTCAAGATGCTCGTCCCCCATGTTTAGAGAGTGAGTGGGAACATCGGGTGTGATAACAACAGACTGAGGGAGTTTAGACGGACTAGCATACATATGTTTAATACTTTCCATTTGTTCTTCTGCTAGTAATTCCATCATAGTCTTTTCTCCCTGATTGTTCATGGAAGGAGTCTCAACTGATGAACTTGATGAACTGTTATAAAATTGTAAGATATCAAGGATATCTTCATCATTATCGTCATCAGGAATGAAACGGAATCGAGAGCTAGATTTGGCCGCTTTTTCTTTTGCAATTGATTCCCTAATAGATTGTTCAAAGGCAATTTGGGAATCTAATTTAGCAGCCCGCTCTTCGGCTAACAAAACTTCCATGGATTTCTCATTTGGATTATGGGATGACATAGCCGACTCTTCCTTAAGTTCTTTTAATAACTCCAGAGTCTTCAGTAGAAGGTCTGTCGTAGTTTCATGAGGAGTCGCTTGAATCATTTGGTACTGTGGAGGTTGGTTTTGATACGAAGAGTCGTAATTGTTACAAGGAAATGGGTTCCCTGTTTGACAATCCGAGCTAGAGTGAGGACCTCCACAATACTCACAACAGTAAAACTGATGTGGCTGTGAGTGGTATGTGTTGTAGTCATAATCGTTATCAGGAACCTGCTCATAGACAAGCGTGTTTCCCGATTGACAATCAGAACTGGAATGTGAACCACCACAGTACTCACAACAGTAAAACTGCTGAGTCTCACAGTGTGGTAGCTGATGGAATAAATCAGTCGTGTTATGGTAGGAATAGGGATCTTGGTTATAGACAGACCCGTTTCCTGATTCCACAATGCTACAACTGGGGCAATTGCCACCATTATAAGGACCACCACACCATTGACAACCAAGAGGGTGAGGATAAGACATAGAAAGAATCAAAGGTTAACAGAGGGTAAGAAATGAAGAATCAAAAAGGTAAGAGGGTAAAGAGGAATATTTTTGATGTTTTTGAAAAACATGATGATAAAAACAAAGAATGAAAATATTTTTGGCGTTTTTAACACTTTAGGAAAAGTGTTAATGAACTTTTTGGATTTTTTTTTTAAAAACTTTACAAAAAAAAATTTTTTTTACAAAGGATGGGATATGTGCAAGAATGGATCTGAAAAAGGCTAAACACACGCTAAAGCCTCCCCGGCAGCGGCGCCAAAATTTTGATCTGTGCTAAACCGTCAAGTCTAATAGACTTAAAACAGCTTAAACACAAATACAATGAAGATCAGAGAATACAGTGAATTCCCGGGTCGTTAAGTCCCACGGAGACTCAATGGTGTGCAAACACTTGATCAGACGGTAGAATGATCACTAATGATAGTGATCAGAAAGGATTAGGATAGGATAATTACACTACTGAAAAAGTTTATAAATAAAAGCGACTTAAATACAAATTAAGAAAATTAAAAAGATAAAAGATATTAAATAAACGCTATCACTATATTTAAAGTGATGAACGTTTAAAACCTAAAACGTATGTTTAAATTAAAAACTACGTTAACGTACAAAATAAAACGTGAAAATAAAGATGGAAAATACCTATGAATATAGAAAATACATTTTTACAATCCTAATTATATAAGAAAATTATTAGAAAAGAAAAATTATTTTTACAACTAATTATCTAATTATTATTAATTAAAAACTATTTTTAACTATTAAATAATTATCTAAAATACAAGAAATTAGGAAATAAAGCTAGAAAAATAAAATTATGAATTAGAAAAGTCTAAAATAACAAACTAGAATTTTTAAAACTATTTTTTGTATTTTTATGATTATTTTTCTATTTTTTATGGATTTTAAATTATTAATAACTAATTAAATTACTAAAAATTACCAAATAAACTATGAAAAATATGGAAAATTACTTTTTTTACTTTTTATATTTATCTAAACCTAAGAAAATTGAAAACTTATTTTTTTTGCAGCTTTTCTTAATTATTTGTATTAAATGCTATTTAAAAAGGCTTAAAAACTAATTTAAATTAAGAAAAATAGCAAAACACCTTAGAAAAATCTGAAAATTTCAGGAAAAGTCTAAAACAATATAAGGAATAAAGGAAAAATGGAAAAACAGGTGATTGTTTGGAGAAAATAGAAACTGATGAATCAAGTGCTTATAAATAAGCACTTGAATAAGCCAATTGAGTACCAAAAGCTACCAAACTGATAATGAAGCTCTAATAAGCTAAATTAACTAAAATGGAACAAGATTCAACAAGCAATAACCTCTGGTAAGCAATCTACAACAGATTGATGACTTGAAATATAAGCTAAAAAGCAGAACTCAGGTGCCCACTTTGGGCTTAGAAATAAGCCAACCAATAAGCTAATACCTAAAACCAGAACTTGGGATCTACACTAGACCTGGTTGAGACCTTGTAAACTAAATTACAGACCTAGGTGAGCCAAAATGAAACCTGTGCAGGCTCTGCAAATTCTGCATAACCCCTGTGCAGTCAACAGTGCCCTGCACAGGGGATTCAACACCATTTTTACAAGCTATTTTGATGGTTATAAAAATTTAACAAAAATGTACAAAAATGATGACAAGAAAATGGACCTGTTGAAGTTTTAAAATCCACAAATATCACTTAAAATAGCCCAAGAATGAATCAAGGAAAATTCCTTTCAGTTGAGCTAAAACTGAGATTTGGCTATTTTGACTTTTAAGGTAAAACTGAAAAGTTGACTATCATGAACTTTGATCTTGATTTTTGGATTGAAAATGATATGAATACATGAAATAAGACTGCTGCAATATTTATCTATATGATTCAAACACAAAATGAGATTTTGAGTTGTAAAATCTTTAACAGTGCACAGATTAAGACAATTTTGAAGTAATTTTGACTTTAGAGCTTGCAGGCACAAGTCAAAGACAGAAATGAGTTTATTTTGACTACAAACACTTGAACCAACAATAACCTATCACTGCAAGAACCTGAAAAACAGATGGTGCAACAATTCCAAACACCCCTTATATAACTGATATGCACTATAAATGAAGCTAACTAGTGATCCAGCTTGAACCAATGACCAAACTGAGCTATCATGACCATATTACAACTAAATTAACAGATTAAAACTATTGGAGTTCTCAGATACACATATAAGCATAAACTGCAATATTGACTAAAAAATGAAAAGATGAGAAAATGACTCATATGTGTCCAAATGATATAGCAGGCCAAAATCAAAACCCAATACTAACCTAATCTAACCTATTTAACCCATATCAACCTCTGCATCACCAGTAACCATTTCCAAAACCATAAGAAGCTCAGAGTTGACTTCTGTTGACCAAAATGGAAAATTGCTTGAAAATGATTTTAAAGCTTACAAAAAGCTTTGAAAAGCTTAAATATGCTAATTTGAGTTGGGAAACAAACTATATAAAACTTGGGGATCAGAATTTGAAATGAAAATTTTCCACAGTACCCTTTAAATTTGGAACTTAAATAAAACTTGTATTGATGTTCACAAACACATTACAATGAAACTTTAACATAAATTTGATACTAGGACACTGGAATTACAACATTTAAATTAAACTACAACATTTAAAAAAAAACGACATTAAAAAAAATTAAGAAAACTAGCTACTGGTCTTCTCCTCTTCTCTTGCCTCTTTTATATACCCCAAACTGCTCCCCCATGTACTCTGAATCTATCCCACCAAAATCTAGCCATTGGATTGGTCAAAAGTGCCATATGTCGTTTTTGGCGCCAAAAGGTCTTTGGGTAGATTTGAGCAGGTTTTTTTGATATTAATGGGTTTTGGGTGTTAGTGTAAGTGGAGGGGACAAAGGGGATGGATAGGTGAGGAGGGGGGTTGAAAAGGTTGGCAAAACCATCTCTGGTTTTGGTGTTACAGCTGTGGAGAGGGAAGTCTACAGTGGAGGTGGTTTTTGGGCGCGTAAGGGTGGGTTTGACCATCTTTGACCGAGGGGGTTAATAACAAAGGGGGTTCACAATGCATATGTGACAGGGGTCCAAGGGGAAAGGCAGGCCAAAAAGGTTTAAAAAGGATTAATAACTATAGGGGCCAATTGTGTACATTCTGAAACTTCAAGGACCTAGGCTGCCAATTCTGAAAAGTTTCTCCAAGGACTGAAAATGACAAGTTCCAAAAGTACAAGGACTAAAGTTGACATTTTCCAATTTCCAGGGGCCATTTTTGCCATTTTTCAAACTTGAGGGACCAAAGTTGTAATTTTGCAAATTTTACATTTCAAGGGTTTGTTTTGACAACTATTGAATCCCATGGACCTTAATTGACATTTTTCTTTATTTAGATTTACCAGGGACTGTTTTTGACAACTTTTGAAACTTGGGGGACTAAAACTGCAATTTTTGCAAATTTGATACGTTTTTCATCTGATTTTGATAATTTTGCATTTAAGACACATAAAACACTGATTTGTGATATTTTGATCATTTTGATGTGTTTTTGAGTGTTTTCAGATGATTTTGCAGTTTATATTGTACAAAAATGATGAGTATTTAGACACTCATCAATTCCCTTGGTATATTTTGGTCTTGATGATGTTTAGGAACCCATGACACCCTAAGAAGGTGTATGGTAGGATTAGATTAGCTTTGGAGTTGATTTGAAGGGATTGTAATAGGTTTAGTACGAGAAAAACTATTTTCGACAAGTATATAAAAGTGGTCTGTCCTTATTTTGATTTTCTGGAAAATCCGACAGTAGGCACGAATTTTTGGCCTTGATATTTAGAAAATATACTTTAAAACGAATCCGTGGCCGCTTGAACGGATTAAAACGGAGTTATAACGAAGAAGTTATGAATTTTTCAAGTTTGACGACGAAATATATATTTTTCAGAAATTTCAGCATACTATTTTTGGTTTGTACGAGTCAAAAACGAGCCTTAAGCTTCACAAATTATTTCGACTTATCAAAAATATATTAGTATACTTTGATACGAAGCTAAGGACATATAATACGTAGAAAACGGATTTGAAACAACTAAGATATACACGTTTTCATAGAATTGCCGTAACTATTATTTTTAGAAAAACTATATTATTTTTACGAGATAAGTGTTACGGTAACTAAAACGACCATGTTGACGGCTGTTTTTATCAATGATGTGGAACTTTTTGTAACGAGATGTCTTCTAATGAAATTAAGATCACCAAGCATATTTTTCAAAACGACCAACCGTTTGTATAGCGGAGTTGTAATAAATTATTTACGGATGCTTAAACTTTGCCGAAACTCATTTTTAAACCACATCTTAGACAAAATCACCATCTTTAACCTTTATTATCTTTATGTTCGAGACCTTTATGTCGAAAACTTATGAACTGAAACTTCTAGATTTTGATACAAACTTTCCAAAACCGTCGAGTTCGTTTCCTAACGATCGACGTACACCATTTTACGACTAGTTTTTCAAAGCCATTTTTGTCACTTTCATGAAATTTCCAACGACATTATTTTACGGCGAAAAGTGATAATTTCACAATAAATCATTAAGAAACTATTATAGGATGACATTTTGACGTAAATACTTGTAAAGTACTTTAAGAATGGTCAAGACGTCAAAAGAGTATTTTTCGACGATAAATATTATTTTCAAAACTCACAAATGGTATAAATATCATCCGAATTGCGTGCATAACATTACATCATGACTTATTGCATATCATATCATTCATAATAGGTCAGTTTCGGGATTCACGCTACATTTCGGTGTAACCACTTTTGTCATCGCATCTATTCATCAAGTGAGTAATCACACCCCCTTTTTACCGTTTTACTATATTTTGGGGCGAAATGCATGAACCGTTCTTGAGCTAAATTGTTTACTACTTTTATTAACTAGTTTGACTAGAACTTGTGAACTTGAAACAAATCCTTGAACTAAATTATAAAATAATGCCTTACTTGAACTTATTGAACCGTACATGTTATGACCTTGACCTAAAGTCTCCTATGTTCGGAGCATCACTATAAAGTCTCCTATGTTCGGAGCATCACTATAAAGTCTCCTATGTTCGGAGTATATCTTTGGGAAGAGGCACCCATTATATCTTTGGGAAGAGGCACCCAGTATATCTTTGGGAAGAGGCACCCATTATATCTTTGGGAAGAGGCACCCAACCTAACTTTGGGTAGTGGCACCCAGCTTAATTTGGCTTCATCAGTAGCATCCCTGAATTATTATATTCGTGGTAATATATTGTGAACTATTATGACCGCTTATACTTGACTACTTCATACGCTATATTTTGTGCAATGGGTTGTGAATACATAGGTTGCAAGTTTTGTATGGGCGGAACTTGGAACTGAGTGGATTTACAATGCCTTTGCTTTGTGGACTATTTTTCGTTGACCGAAAGCTTTGAATATTTCTTACGAGTTTTCTTATTTTGCTAAACATGTTTACTCACCAACTATTTTCATAGTTGACCCGTTTTTCTCTCATGCATTTCAGGTGATCGTTAGTAAGTTTTTCTACCGGGTCTTGCATAATGAAGTTTTCACTTGTCACTACAAATCGTTATGTAATAGAACGAAATATTTTGGAATCTAAACTTTGTAATATATTTTCCAATGTCGGCTAAACTGGTATTGTATTGGTGTACTCTTTCTTTTAAATCTTAACGTTGGTATGTTCTATTATCTTGTGCTTATGTTCCTTTCCGTTACACCTCGTGTTTCCGCCTCTGGCGAGGGTGTGACAGATTGGTATCAGAGCCAAAGGTTATAGAGAATGCCGATTTTTTTTCAAAAATAAAAAAATCACAGCTATAACCGAATTTTTTTTTTATTAAACATTGAACATCATCCGAGTCATCTAGTCCTATCGTTGCATCGTTAATCATAAATTATACATAGCCTGATCAACTATGTCTAATTTATGAAGAACCATGCAATGATAAGAGTGGTAGTTTTAAATCATGTTTAGTCGAGTCTTTAGAGTCTGGTCACCTGAAGTTGCATTGGTCGGGTGGGTATGCATAGCATGTTTTTACGTTCACGTCTACATTACCGTATCTTATTTATACCCTCTCTTTTCCATCTTTCGACTTGTTAGACATAGCATGCCCCTGATCCTGTCATATTTCGATCACTATAACACACATTACCACCGTTCTGCACCTCATCTGACTTCGTTCGAATGTCGTTTACTCAACCCGATGTTTTGGTCCTCTGTAGGATCATGGCTGCAAGAAACACACGCTCAGGAGGTAGCAACAACGACAACCCAAACAACAATGACAATCCAAACAACAACGCTGCTGGAATAGCGGAGCTACTCACTCAAATTATAACACATCTCGATGCTAGAAGAACCAACGCCGGAGAAGGTACTTCAAACGCTGGTCAAGGATGCAGCTACAAAACTTTCATGACATGTAAGCCAATGGAATTTCATGGTACTGAGGGTGCCATTGGACTGCTAACCTGGTTCGAGAATGTTGAGTCGAAGCTTAGTATCACGAAATGTGCTGAAGAAAATAAGGTTGAGTTCTCTGCTGGCCTACTACAGGGACGAGCTTTGACCTGGTGGAACAACCAACTACAGATCAGAGGAAGAGGGGCTGCAAATGCATTATCTTGGGAAGCATTCAAGAAACTACTAACTGATGAGTACTGCAGAAAAGATGAAGTGCAGAAACTGGAAGAAGAATTTTGGAACCACTTGATGGTAGGAGTAGAGATCGACAAGTACACGATCCGGTTCCACGAGTTAACTAGGATGGTTCCTCACATGGTTTCCACTGTGGAGAAGTTGATTGACCGATATATATGGGGATTGATACCAGAAATTAGGAGGGACGTCACTTCGTCGAAACCAACCACTCTGCAAGCCGCTGTGAGTATGGCGTATCGCTTGACAAATGATGTGATCAGGTCTGGAGAACTAACAAAAGCAAACGACAATGGACGAAAGCGACAGGAGGATCACCAGGGAAACCGAGACCAGAATCAGCAAAACAAGAGGCAGCGAATAACCCAGAACTATGGGGCGATCACCCAGGAGCGCAAAGGATATACAGGTCCACATCCTTTGTGTACTCGATGTAATTATCATCACTCAGGAGACTGCCGAAGGTGCGACAAATGTGGACAGACGGGCCACTTTGCGCGAAATTGCTCAAACAGAACTGGAAATCAAGGACAGAGAAAAGCATGTTACGAGTGTGGAAGTCTAGATCACCTTCGCAATACCTGTCCAAAGCTGAAAAGAACTCCCAATCAAGGAGGTAATCGTCCAAACCTGGCGTTGGCAATAGAAGGCCCACAAGATCAGAACATTGAAATTCCTCCCGCACGTGGTCGAGCATTCTATCTGGGCACCGAGGAAGCCCGCAACGCGTAACGGGTACATTCTTTTGAGCAACCACTTTATTTCTGTACAACATGATTTTGGGTGCATAACTTCCTTCCAATTCTTACCACGTTCACGATATTGATTAATTCGAGACCTATTGATATCGACCTTAGTTGTTATATATTCTGTTGATTTGATTTGATTTGTGTAAGCAAATCGAATATCGAGCGAATCTTTCAAAAGACTACATTCAAAAGACTTGTTTCCTAGCTTGATCTAGTGACAGTTCTTGTTTGATGAGTTGCGAAAGTCGAGCTAAGAAACAAGTTTACTCAAGTCACTATCTAAAGGTCTTTTGAGGGCTACGTTCGATATTGGGTAAGTTTACCCCATCAAATCTAATCACGGGCATGTAATTAGTTGGATGAGGAACCCTTATGCTTGAGCACTGACATGATCATTTAGACTATTCGTACGAGCATGAACTTTTAGAACTCTTGTCGAGGTTCGGACCATAGTATCGTTAATCGAATCACGAGGACGTGATTCCGCTGACATGGGAAGAATGTCACAATTCTCAAATTTCAGTCATTTCTTAAACTCAATATTCATCATATTAGTTATGCATGGTTTTGCATTTCACATTAAACATATAATTTTATATTAAATAAACGTTATCGCGTGAGTTATTATTTTGAATATTTAATCCGTTACTTCTAAAAATGATCCCGATATATTTTATACTTACTTTTAGTTATAAAAATTATATTTTGAGTTTATCTAGTGTTCTAAATTTATTTTGTATATAAATCGTTAAATTTATATTATTACGACACTTTTCTTAAAAACTACGCGATAATTATTTTATCACTCAAATTTTACAAGAAATGTATTTCTACAATTTTTATGATCTCATTATATTCTACTTGGACCTATTAAAAAATTTCTTTTACCTAAAAGCTATCATTTACCTTACAAGTTATTAATATTAACATTTTACTTACACTCTTTCTTACAAGCATACAAGTATATACATAATAAAAAAAAAATATATTTTGGACAAATCCTTCCCCCTTGGCCGACCAAGGGGGAGGTAGTAATAAATGGTTGGTGAAAATTTCTCTTTGATTGTATAAAACTACACTCCATGCAATAATTTCAACTTCATTCATTCATTTCATAAATTCACTTCAAAAATTCAAGTGCTAGTAAAAAGTTTTTCTCTCCTCTTTGTTCAACCTCCATGGCCGGTTCTCTATAGGAGATAGCAAGGGATCACAAAATTTTTACAAGCTCAAGTGTTTTACAATCTAGATCACACTCTTATTAAGGTTTTGAAATAAAAACCTAGGGTGTTTAGGTTAATCCTTGTTCTTATCACCTCATCATAGTAACTTGTAAGCATATTACATTCATTTTTCACCTTTCATTTTCATTTCATAAGTATTTTATCATTTTCATAGCAAGCATGCAAGACTTGTGTTAGTTATACCATTTTTACATGATTTTTAGAGTTATATATATATAAAGTCATCCTATAATTATTCCCTTGGTATATTTTGGTCTTGATGATGTTTAGGAACCCATGACACCCTAAGAAGGTGTATGGTAGGATTAGATTAGCTTTGGAGTTGATTTGAAGGGATTGGAATAGGTTTAGTACGAGAAAAACTATTTTCGACAAGTATATAAAAGTGGTATGTCCTTATTTTGATTTTCTGGAAAATCCGACAGTAGGCACGAATTTTTGGCCTTGATATTTAGAAAATATACTTTAAAACGAATCCGTGGCCGCTTGAACGGATTAAAACGGAGTTATAACGAAGAAGTTATGAATTTTTCAAGTTTGACGACGAAATATATATTTTTCAGAAATTTCAGCATACTATTTTTGGTTTGTACGAGTCAAAAACGAGCCTTAAGCTTCACAAATTATTTCGACTTATCAAAAATATATTAGTATACTTTGATACGAAGCTAAGGACATATAATACGTAGAAAACAGATTTGAAACAACTAAGATATACACGTTTTCATAGAATTGCCGTAACTATTATTTTTAGAAAAACTATATTATTTTTACGAGATAAGTGTTACGGTAACTAAAACGACCATGTTGACGGCTGTTTTTATCAATGATGTGGAACTTTTTGTAACGAGATGTCTTCTAATGAAATTAAGATCACCAAGCATATTTTTCAAAACGACCAACCGTTTGTATAGCGGAGTTGTAATAAATTATTTACGGATGCTTAAACTTTGCCGAAACTCATTTTTAAACCACATCTTAGACAAAATCACCATCTTTAACCTTTATTATCTTTATGTTCGAGACCTTTATGTCGAAAACTCATGAACTGAAACTTCTAGATTTTGATACAAACTTTCCAAAACCGTCGAGTTCGTTTCCTAACGATCGACGTACACCATTTTACGACTAGTTTTTCAAAGCCATTTTTGTCACTTTCATGAAATTTCCAACGACATTATTTTACGGCGAAAAGTGATAATTTCACAATAAATCATTAAGAAACTATTATAGGATGACATTTTGACGTAAATACTTGTAAAGTACTTTAAGAATGGTCAAGACGTCAAAAGAGTATTTTTCGACGATAAGTATTATTTTCAAAACTCACAAATGGTATAAATATCATCCGAATTGCGTGCATAACATTACATCATGACTTATTGCATATCATATCATTCATAATAGGTCAGTTTCGGGATTCACGCTACATTTCGGTGTAACCACTTTTGTCATCGCATCTATTCATCAAGTGAGTAATCACACCCCCTTTTTACCGTTTTACTATATTTTGGGGCGAAATGCATGAACCGTTCTTGAGCTAAATTGTTTACTACTTTTATTAACTAGTTTGACTAGAACTTGTGAACTTGAAACAAATCCTTGAACTAAATTATAAAATAATGCCTTACTTGAACTTATTGAACCGTACATGTTATGACCTTGACCTAAAGTCTCCTATGTTCGGAGCATCACTATAAAGTCTCCTATGTTCGGAGCATCACTATAAAGTCTCCTATGTTCGGAGTATATCTTTGGGAAGAGGCACCCATTATATCTTTGGGAAGAGGCACCCAGTATATCTTTGGGAAGAGGCACCCATTATATCTTTGGGAAGAGGCACCCAACCTAACTTTGGGTAGTGACACCCAGCTTAATTTGGCTTCATCAGTAGCATCCCTGAATTATTATATTCGTGGTAATATATTGTGAACTATTATGACCGCTTATACTTGACTACTTCATACGCTATATTTTGTGCAATGGGTTGTGAATACATAGGTTGCAAGTTTTGTATGGGCGGAACTTGGAACTGAGTGGATTTACAATGCCTTTGCTTTGTGGACTATTTTTCGTTGACCGAAAGCTTTGAATATTTCTTACGAGTTTTCTTATTTTGCTAAACATGTTTACTCACCAACTATTTTCATAGTTGACCCGTTTTTCTCTCATGCATTTCAGGTGATCGTTAGTAAGTTTTTCTACCGGGTCTTGCATAATGAAGTTTTCACTTGTCACTACAAATCGTTATGTAATAGAACGAAATATTTTGGAATCTAAACTTTGTAATATATTTGCCAATGTCGGCTAAACTGGTATTGTATTGGTGTACTCTTTCTTTTAAATCTTAACGTTGGTATGTTCTATTATCTTGTGCTTATGTTCCTTTCCGTTACACCTCGTGTTTCCGCCTCTGGCGAGGGTGTGACAACTTCTAAGTCAGAGTTACAAAATTGTCCAACAGAAAATAGATTATGTCCAAGACCTTCAACATAATATACCTTGGAAATCACACTATTTCCAACCACATAATCTCCATAACCCATAATAGCACCAAAATGATCGTTTTTGAATCTCACAGTTCCGATGAATTTACTTACGAAGTTCATGAGCCGCGACCGGTCTCCAGTCATATGCTTGGAACAGCCTGAGTCAAGGTACCACAGAACGATTTGAACGATCTGCAGTTGAACACATACAAGAATGGATAACTGGATAATTGGGATCCCCATGCAAGATTGGGTTCCATTTGGTTAGTAACAGTGATTGGAACACCCACATCAGAAGTAGAAACAATGGAATCATCAGAAATAGATGCAGTGCTAGTGTCCGTATTTGACCTATTAAAAGTATGTTCACTTCTTAAGGGAATATTTCTACCAGTAGGCATCCATTTTCTAGTGGGCATTGATCTAGATAATTTAGGGCACATCTTATTAAGATTGAATTTTCGGCCAGTAGGTATCCACTGATAACCTATGTTACTAAATTTCCTTCCTGTGGGTTTCCAATATTTTCTAACCTTCTTTCGCCATTGCTTTCTAGCCTTCTTAGCTTGATAATACGAATTAACAATCTTAACAGGGCATTTAGCAACATTAATCAAATCATTCACACCACTTTCAAGATTAGTAACAGAAACCACGCAATCATCATTACATGTTTTGTCAAAAGTACCAGAATTCGCATTAATTATAGTATGCTTAGAGCTAACACTAGAATCAACACGATTCGTTTTATTCAAATTCTCCCTAAGGTGATCTTCTACTCTCTTCCACTGAACATTCCTAGCATGCAAGGTCTTATCATTCTTTGTGTTGCCTTGAGGCTTTGACCTGCTTGCTTTGGTGTCACTTCTTACTACTGTAGAGGGAATTGGAACATTAGTTGGTTTTGCTACTTTTTGCATTCCTGAACTAGAAGTGCAGGGATCTGAACTATTTGAAGGCACTCTAGAGTTTACTTGCTTAGTACTAGGCATGGAATGAGTTTCATACTTATCACAAGGCATCGAGCAAGGCATCACAGCTTTACCTTTCGCACCTAAGGATTTAGGACATGTTGCTATTAAACATTCTAACATCTCTTGAGATCGTTTGGTCTGAATGCAAGCAAACCTAATTTCACTATCAAGTGGCTTATTTATGAAGTCCTCTTCTACAATCTCACGGAGACATTCAAGACTATCCTTAAGGTGAGCAAGATAATTATGAAACATAAGTTCATTATTCCTAAGATGAGGAGGAATGTATTTAACAGTCACAGTATATTTGCAGTCTGAGGATGACCTTGATGCAACATTCTCATTAAAGACAAGTGGCAGTTTCCCTTTTTCCTGTCTCCTCAGATTCTCAATTTCCTTTTGTAAAGACGTTATTTTTTCGTTGTTCTTGTCACGAGTGACTTTAATTGAATCATATAACTCTTTAAAGTGTCGTTTAACCTTTTCATTTTCTTCAAGAAAAACCTCGTTTTCCTTTTGTAAAGCATGAACCAAGTTTTGAAGATGAAAAGTCCGAGAATACTGAGAATCTAAAGGAGGAGGCATTTGGGAGCCAGTCACATTGTTCTTTTCACCCTTTAATTGTGAAATTTGGGCTTTCAATTTTTTGATCGTGTTACAATCAGCTTGAATCTGTTTGTCACGTTTGTTTATCTGAAAAACTGCATCAAACTCTGGAACATCTGAGGATGTCTTGATATTTGAGGTTTTGACATTTTCTTTAAGATGTTGATATTTTAGTTGCAAATCAAAATGTTCAACTTCTAGTTTAGAAAGATGTTTTACCAAATTATCGTGATTATCCTGATCAATTTTCTCATTTAGTTCTGAGTTTTTGTTTTAAAGCTCAATGACACGATCATGGGAAACTTTCAATGCAATAGATAATTCATGAAATCGAGAAGCAATAATAGAGTGCTTAGTAACAGTATAAAACACATCTTGAGCAACACAACTCGAAATCAAATTCTTATTTAAAATATGCAAGTTCTTTCTTTCAACTTCATTATATTTGAGTTCCTGTTCATAATCATTGACCTCAACTATTATTGCATCAAATTCCTTTTCTATTTCTTTAATATCTGAATTTATTTCTTTTTGAAGATTCTCAAATTGACCTTTTAATTGTTTAAAGAAAGGCATGATCTCGGTTAAATAACATTCTTTAGTTTGCTCAAAACCCCTTTGTCTTTAGCAATACTTTGACTCTTTGACTTCTTCCAGTACTTTGTAAGCTCTTAGACGAGGTCTAATATTATATCTAGGAACACATAATAACGAAAGCGGAATATTCAATAAGAATTAACGTTATAATGAACAAGGTTTTTCATTATCATAAACTAACTAAACAATAATAAAGATCAAAGACTTGATCTTTAACACTAACTAACTAAACCACTAAACCCTAGGCGTTTTCCTAATCCCTGCGCCTAGGTTCCCACACACACACACCTTTAGACGTCTACATCTTGTACGTACGTGCTAAAACTAATGACCCTATGTCTCTTTATATACTAGAGACATCTAGGGTTGACAAGAGGAATCATAATATAATTAGGAAACAATACAATTAGGAAACTAAATATTCTTTTAAGCATATCTTCTAGAATCTTCCAAATCCTCCATCTTTTTGTAGTTTCCCTTCTTGTCACTTTAAGTCCTTGATGTTTCATTCTTCTTGTTTTGTATTATCAAATCTATAATAGACCCAACAATCTTCCCCTATTTGATGATGACAAAACAAACACGATTCTTGTACAAACTTCCCTAGACGAAGTAGCAGAAGTTGAGATAATTAAATCTCACCATGAATGAAACAATCTTCCCCTTGACTTAAACATGTCACTCAAACATCTCTTCCCCTTTTTGTTATTATCTAAATAGGGAACATATGCAAATAGTGATCTTGACCACCACGAACCAATATCATACTTCTAATCAAAGACTTCCAATGTTTAAAATCACCCACCATTACGCACCATAAGAAAAATGGATTCAAAACAATAGAAAACTGCAACTTGCAGTAGTAATAATGATCAACAGTAGTAAAAATCAAACACTTCCCCTTGAGTGATGCATGTAGATCAAATGATTCTTCAAATCTGTAAGCTCCTTGTAATGATCACTTGTGAAGAAAACCAAATATAACGAATTTGATGAAGAAGTAGAATTTCCCAAACTTGTATCTTAAATCTTTTACTATCCATGGAACTCCATACTTATACGTATCACCAAATATAAGTAGACCGCAATCCCTTGACAAGAATCCTCAACTAGTATGAGACACTGAGCACTACAATGTAACTCCTTCAAGTGATAGCCAATGTGTGCATAGAGCATCATAAGAAAAATCACACATTGCTAGATTCAACAAGCTAGATGATAAGAACACAAACCAAGTAATTCCACGTCACCTTCAAAAAGTGATAAATAATCCTCTTCGTAATCAATTCTTCAATAAATCTCCAAAACGAGCCTTTTTTTAAATCCTTGTAAGAACATAAACTTCTTCCTGTGTGTGTAAACAATAACCTGTGTGTGTGTCGTCCAAAAATCATAACAATAATTATGCTTAACTTCCCCTTAATTCCAAATCAGTCCTATTAGCAACACTTTTTCTGTCCCAAAGCCGTCACAAAATTGCTATTAGCAACACATAATCTGTCACAAATTCGTCACCAACCTGTCACTATTGCAATTAGTGATACTTTTTCTGTCGCTGTACTGTCGCAAAACTAAACGCAGTACTTTGCGCCAAGCAGTACTTTCGAGCATATGGACAGTACTTTGAAAAAATAGTAGCAGTATTTTAGTCACACAGCAGTACTTTCATCCACGCTTCTCTTATTTAATCATCACATGAACCTCTTCTAATTCCATTGGCCAATCAAAATTTGAGACCACCATAATACCCATATATACAAATCAGCGAACACATATCAGTAGGATAATAATAATAAACGAGTATCATTATATACACAAGTCCCACAATCCTCCATATACCAATGAACCACAGGATCAGTAGGACCCATTATCTCATGACCATCAAATCCAAGAAGATATTAAAATCCAAAATATTTGCTCAATCAGATCAACCCCTACTGTCACATGATCTTTGAATTAATTATGCCACCGCCACTAACATAGCTTCATATAACCTTTGTTGCTTCACTTGATCCCACGTATACAGCCTACAAAATAGTTCATGTGATCACTTAATAAACCCATGTGATCACTTAATAAACCATGGACCAATAAAAATTTTTGGACCAGAATTAATACCCATGTGATCATAGCGTCCAATCATAGCCAAACATATAAAAATCTCGTGGGTTCGAGCAGTGCACAAATTTAGTATGTGAATTAATAACCAGACGTAGCCCTTTCACGTGAGAAGAAAGTACCGACCCAAAAAAAAATATGATACCCATATCAATCTCCATGCAGTACACGACAAGTTGTTCAATTTGCTAGTCCCAATCTTTAAAAACATCACCATCACTTGATTAGGCTGACCCATATAGCACTTTTTCAAATCTGCTCAAAACCAAAAAATTCGATTTTCGGAAAAACACTTCAGCAGCCAACTTCGACACTTTATATCTTTCGACTCAGACCTCCAATAAAAAATCCCTTCGGTGGAAAGTTAGATTAGTATATAGAGAACGCCCACCTAATATTTCGTCCCGATCCAACGGTTAACGAAAAAGTTATCGCCGTTTCAAAACAGTTCTGTATACAAATACGAAAATTTGAGATCCGAATTTTTTTGTATTTTTCATCATTCTTCGACACATAAAACCTTGTGAATCCTAGATATCACGAGCCCCAGGCTCTGATACCACTTGTGAAGATCGTTGTAAGCTCTTAGACGAGGTCTAATATTATATCTAGGAACACATAATAACGAAAGCGGAATATTCAATAAGAATTAACGTTATAATGAACAAGGTTTTTCATTATCATAAACTAACTAAACAATAATAAAGATCAAAGACTTGATCTTTAACACTAACTAACTAAACCACTAAACCCTAGGCGTTTTCCTAATCCCTACGCCTAGGTTCCCACACACACACACCTTTAGACGTCTACATCCTGTACGTACGTGCTAAAACTAATGACCCTATGTCTCTTTATATACTAGAGACATCTAGGGTTTACAAGAGGAATCATAATATACTTAGGAAATAATACAATTAGGAAACTAAATATTCTTTTAAGCATATCTTCTAGAATCTTCCAAATCCTCCATCTTTTTGTAGTTTCCCTTCTTGTCACTTTAAGTCCTTGATGTTTCATTCTTCTTGTTTTGTATTATCAAATCTATAATAGACCCAACACCCCCTCAGTTATCCCTGTAGGTGTGATTCTCTTCTTACATGTCTTCTCAAAATCAACGAATAGTTGATAAACAACATACAGGCTGATTAAGGTTTTGCTATTAGTGGCAATTGATCTAGGAACTAGATGCATTGGTGTATTTGGAGGATACACAGTAGCTGCAGGCATTTTCCTAAGGGGAGTGTTTGTTTCAACAAGATTTTATGCTTTTTGCTTATCTAAGTCCTTTTTCCAGAACACTTGTTCTGGCGTTAACAACGTTTGAGGCTTAAACTTGTTCAAGGAAATCCAATTTTCCTTTTTGTAATCATGGGGTTTGATCGTTATGTTATTCTCTTTACACGCAGGATCGTTAAGCTTCATATCCATTTTCTCCCTAGATGCATCATCTAATTTTCTATCTTCCACAGTGCACTCAATGCAACTAGGTTTCTGTCTAGGTTTAAGAATCTCATTGCCATCATAGATTACATTTTGAGCAGCTTTTGCTTTCTTACCATACTCAGGGTTGGATTCCTTTATAATGGGGATACTGTGCTTATCGCTTAAGACTCTATGCTTAGTGATCATGTGAGCAGTCTGAATGGTGTTCCCTTGTACGTACAACCTATTTTCAAGTTTGTTTTTCAAAGTTTTTAGATTTGAAAAGTCATTCAAAAGTTTTGATTCCTTAGCATTAAATTCTTGTTTAAGCACTTTAACATTATCGTGAAGCTCTTTATTTTGCTTAACAGTTTTAGAAAGCTTTTCTTGTAAGGAGTGTAACTCTTGTTTTAACAATTCTTCTCTAAAATTACTTTTTCTGATAATTGTACGCATTTGGTTATCCAACTCCTGCTCAGAGTAGTTAACTCAAACTTAGCACGTTGTTCATAAATGGCAACTTGTTCTTTATAGGCATTTAGTTCAGAAATAACAAAATCATCAGGGGCACATACAGTGTATTCATCAAAAATATAGTCATCATTGACTGCAGAAGATGCATCACTTGGTACAGTCTCACTTTCACTTTGTTTCACATATTGATCATATGGGACAACATTGATATTACCCATATTTTCAATATCTGACTCCAAAGTTTCAGTTGATTGTACTTTGTCATGTATCTTTTGCTCATCAACATCATCGTATAGTTTTAATACCTCTGAGATGATTGATTCTTTGGATGGACCAGCCTGTTGTGATGATGAGACCTTTGGAGAGACCATTGGAGAAATGCTTGCCATGAAAATTGTTTGTGCAGTAGGTTCATCATCGACGTCAAAGTTGTATGCATCATAGTCTGCAACTTGAAAGGCATTCTGATGATTATGACTTATCTCCTGAATTGGCTGCTCATCCACATCTGCATCATATGTCTTAGCATTACCCTCAGCAAGAAACATTAATTCCTCTTCATCCAAAACAGCTCCATTATCCTGAGCTTGCACTAGTAGCATCTTGTCTTTGAAGTACTCTGCATTTTGAGGGTGTTTGGAGAAGTGCAGTTCCTTGCTATGTGTCCATCACCACCACAGTTGTAGCACTTGATTGACTTAGCTTGACCTTGATTTCCATTCCTTCCCCGATTCTGATTTACAACATAACCTCCACCTACTCCTCCTCCTCTCTATTCATACTGTCTTCCTTGAGCTGGATGCACCATAACCTTTCCATCTCTGACAACAGCATGATTGTGTAGATTGGATGCAGTCCTGATTTCATTGTTAGTGTGAAGACTGTTAGTATGTGGAGTGAAGGTTAAGTTTTGTTTAACCATAAGAGCCAGTTGATTGATAAAGTGTTCCATGACTGCATTGGCATCAGGTTGCTTCAAACTTGGATCGGGAATGAGTTTGTGATTTCCATTACCCGTGGGTATGACTTGAGAAGCTTTGGTGGAAATTCCAACATTGGTGTAAAAGGTTGTTGAATCATTTGATGAACTTGTTTCACCCTGTTTAGTTTTGAACTGTTCAAGAATCATTCTTTCAAACATAGCATGTCTCTCGTTCTGAAGAAGGAATGCATAAAGTTGCTCATAGTTGGTGTTCTTCAATCCTTTGGTTAGCTTCACAGAGGTGACAAACTTATGCCATTCGGGATTCATGTTGTTCACAAACTTTGAATTCAGCTGAATATTTGGCATGGTCATTTTGATATTCCTCATATCATTCACAAGCTTGTGGAATCTCACGTAATACTCATAGACACTTTCTTCTGGCTTCATCTTAAAGTGCTCAAATTCATCATATAGTTGAGATTCTCTGTCTTCCTTGGTTAGTTCACAACCCGAGAGTAGCATCTTGACATTGTCCCAAACTGCCTTAGCTTCAGTGTTGTGATTGATCAGCTTGTAAATGTCCTTAGGTAAACCCTGAAGTATGATGTTAGAAGCCCTGATGTCTGCATCGTATCTCTTCTTCTCCTTATCAGTCAGTTCATCATACATTTTAGGTCTGTCCAGTCCTTCATCAATTGACTTGAGAATGTTAACTCCAATTTCCTTACCAAGACAGTACAATCTGATTCGTTGAGCCCAAGAGTCGTAGTCAGTTCTGTCAAGTGATGAGTATGCAAATACTCATCATTTTTGTACCTTTTAGTCTGCAAAAACATCTGAAAACACTCAGAAATGCATCAAAATGATAAAAATATCACAAATAAGTGTTTTATGTGTTTCAAATGCAAAAATACCAAAATCAGGTGAAAACGTATCAAGTTTGCACAATTGGCAGTTTTAGTCCCCCAAGTTTTAAAAGTTGTCAAAAATAGTCCCTGGTAAATCAAAATAAAGAAAAATATCATTTAAGGTCCATGGGATTCAAAAGTTGTCAAAACAAACCCGTCAAAGTTTAAAAATTACAAAATTACAACTTTGGTCCCTCAACTTTGAAAAATGTCAAAAATAGTCCTTGGATATTTAAAAATGGAAAATTATCAAATATTACCCTTGTACTATTCATATATGGCATAATTGGTCCTTGGTATAACTTTGGAAAAAGTACAGTTTTGGTCCCTCAAGTTTGCAGAAATTACAATAATGGTCCTTGTGATAACTATTAAACCAAACGGACCCCATTTCTAATTATCTAAACCCAAACCCAATACCAGCTGGCCCAAGTCACAAGCCCAAACCCACTTAACTTGACCCTTGACCCTTGACCCTTGAACCTTGAGCCATTTCAAAATCCTTTTTGACCCCTGCCATTATCCCATTTTGAACCCCCACTCTATTAATACCACCGGTCAACGAAAGTCAAATCCCGCCCACTGTTCATCTCCCTCACACAAAACGGGCCAAAACCAGAAACCACCATGGTTTCAGCCACCTTGCCTGGTTTCCACCTTTCCACCTCACCTTACCAGCTGTTTAACCACTCCCTAACACCTCCACATCCAACAAAATTCTTTAATTGCTTCCAAACCACTACTCCGGCTCAAAAGACTTTTGGCGCCAAAATGCCAAATGGACAGTTATGATGATTTTGGAGGATCCAATGGTTGGTAATTTTAGTTAATGTATGTCGATTATCTTAATTTTCAATTTCCAGTGTATCAATTAGCTTTCAAACTTTGTATTTCATGTTCTTAGTGTATGATAAAGCTTTTGTAAACCTCAATTTCAGTGTTAAGTTTCATTTCAAGTTTATGCAAATTTCCTTGTTCAAATTCTCAAAATGATCGAATGTTGTTGTTAGTTGTTGTTAAGGACTCA
The DNA here is from genome assembly GCA_019973895.1 of Chrysanthemum seticuspe. Taxonomy (NCBI): domain Eukaryota; kingdom Viridiplantae; phylum Streptophyta; class Magnoliopsida; order Asterales; family Asteraceae; genus Chrysanthemum; species Chrysanthemum seticuspe. The sequence goes on along the minus strand of BPTQ01000007.1, from coordinate 155,422,465 downwards.
TAAGCTCATATAAGCTCCTTATATAGCTTATGTAAGCTATTAGAAACCTTAAGATCCAGTTTAGTATCAAAAAGCAAAAAAATACCAAAAATACAAAAAAATTAGTTATAAATAAAAAAATCACAAGAAATGAAGATCACAGCTGGAGTAGGGTGAATACTGGATTGCCTTGGGTTTAGAAGCTTCTTGGGAAGCTATAGGAAGTGTTTTCAGGCCTTGGTTCTCAGTTTTCACTTGGATTCCATCTTGTAAGCTTTTTACTCAATTTTAGCATTTTACTGTTAAAGTCATTTGTTAGCTTAAATCTTTGAGTTTTTATGTTTCTTAGTTATAGTTAAGTAGAATTAAACATTAAAAACATGTTGCTTGTTCTTTACAATTTGTAGTTACTAAAAATTTTAGTTTAACAGTCATATTAGCATAAGTTTCATTAATAAGTTCTATGCTGTTATTGTTATTATTTAATGCTTCATTAGTCTCATTATATGATAATGTAAGGTTTTTAATCATTTTCATGGTCTAAATTTAAGAAATCCTTTGGAAATCACAAATTCAGCTTTTTAAAGGGTTGTTTGGATTTGTGAGTGAAACCTGTTTTAGAGGTTGTTCATGTTATTGTTCTTGTTTGATACATGTCATATTAGGTCCTAATAGCTCAGTACAACCAAAAAAAACCAGTGTTCATTAGTGTAAAAGTCAAAATAGCTTGTAATCACATCTTGTTCATTCACTGTTTGATTTTCATGTTCCATAATCATGTTTCCATGTTCATAAGTTGTTATTATTAATCAATCTATTCTTAATTAACCTTATAACATCAAAATCAGTAAGTAGAATCAATCCAAAGTTCATTTTAGTCAACTTGTTAGTGTAATATAAAAAGTCAAAATTTCAGCTTAATCAGTTTTTGAATAAACTAAATAATTTTCTATAGGACTTAATATTAGCTTTCAAAATCTGAGCTTTTAGGTTTATAAAATTTAGTTCCTCATCTTAATCATAGTATTTTTTATAATTTCTAGTTAGCTAGTTAAACAGCTTATTTCTTAGCTTCTTTTAACCACTTATTTGAAAAAGTGCCCTGTGCACAGTTGAGCCATCCTTTTTCACAAGCTCATCAAGAGCTCATTAGTTAGCTTTAGCTTGTGTATCTTAGCTTATTGGAAAGCTAACCTAGTTGTCTCTCTAGTCCAGTGCGTATTTTCACCTTTCTAGCTTATTTAATAGGGCTGCAAGTAGCTTTTAGTTTGTCCCATTTCTTGTATACACAGAACACTCAGTGGTTTACAAGCTTTTTCTCAAGCTCATTACAAGCTTATTAGTGGGCCCCAGTGTAAAATTCTTGGTTTTTTGGAAACCCCAATAAGCCAGCTTATTACATCCAGGCTTATTTTTGACTTTTGAACTTTTGCCCCTAGCTAATTTTGGCCTACAAAAACTGTGTAGGACTGTTTGGTTGAGAGGGTATTTTGTAATTGCTTATTAGCTTATTTTAAGCTTATCAGTGTAGTCCTTTGTGCTTTTTAGCTTAATTTGAGTACTCTTAGCTTATTTACATCTTATTTTACATTTGGTTCCAATTGTGAAGCTTATTTCAAGCTTATTGAAGCTTGAATCATCAAAATAAGCAAAAAGCTCAACTGTTAAGATAATAAGATCTCAAACTGCTTATTTTTAAGTTTTGAAATTTTTGTTTTCATAAAAGTTACTTATTTTCAGTAGTTAAATAGTTTTGAAAAAGAAAAAACACAAAAACATCATTTTAAAAAATAGTGATAGCGTTTATTTAATATAAATTAGCTTTTTAATTTTTCTTTTCAGCTTATTATTAAGCACTTTCTGTTTTTATAATTTTCTTAGCTTTCTGTCATCATAAGATATTTATATAAAAAACTTCAGAATTTTCTTAGTTTGTTTAGTATTTATTAGAATTTAAAATAGTTAAAAAGTATTACATAATTAATAATAAATAAATAAAAAACATAAAAAATATCTTTTCATTTTTAAAATTGGTTTTATAATATTTTAGATTTTTCTAAGTTAAAATTTCAATTTTCTAGGTTAATTTTATATTTTCTTGTATTTAAGTGTATTTTAAATAATTAATAAATAGTAATTAATTAATAATAAATAGATAAAAAGTGTAATCAATATATTTTCAATTTTAAAATAAGTTTTATAATATTTTAGATTTTTCTAAGTCATAATTTCACTTTTCTAGCTTTATTTCATATTTTCTTATATTTTAGATTATTATTAAATAGTTAAAAATAGTTTTTAATTAATAATAATTAAATAAATAGTCATAAAAATAATTTTAATTTTCTAATAATTTTCTTTTATTATTAGGATTGCAAAAATAACATTTTCATATCCATAGGTGTTTTATTCATTTAAATTTACGTTTTATTTTGTACGTTTACGTAAAATTTAGTAAACGTACGCGTTCACGTTTGTTTAATCTGATTGTTGTGCTTTATAGTTCTAAATCCTAATACAATTCCAATCAATCAGTAGTGTAATTACCAATCAAAATCCTTAAAGATCATTATCCTTAGTGATCATTCTATTTCTGAAACGTTTTCAAACACCATTCAACCTCCGTGGGACTTAACGATCCGGGAATCCACTAAATTCCAAGGGAAATTGCATTGGTTTTAGATTGTTTGAATTTTATTACGCTTGACCATTCACAAGTGGTTAACTTGTGTAATAAACTTGACAGTTTGGAACGAATCATCAAGCATGGGTGGACGAGTATCTGAACCAGCTGCTTGAACGTCCTCAGCTACATTAGAAATGATTGTAGGCACGTTGGTAGACATGTTTACAGATTTCACGGGATTTTATAACTCTATGATTGAACCGGGAAATAGATTCTTTCACAGGATTTTACTAAATCAAGAGAAAACCGTATTACAAACAAAAGATCAACCAAGTCGCTAAGAATCCTTGAACCAAGTCGCTAAGCACCAAGTCGCTAAGTAGCAACTCACTAGACTTCAAGTTGCTATGAATCAAGTTGCTAAGCCCAAGTCACTAAGACCCAAGTCGCTGGACACAAGTCGCTATAATACCAAATCGCTAAACAGTCAAGTTGCTAAAGAACAACTCGCTAAGATCCAAGTCGCTAATATCAAGTCGCTGAGAATACAAAGTACAAGTCGCTAACAAAATTGAAAGCAAGTCGCTAACCTAACCAAGTCGCTAGCCGTAGTGGAGAATCCACTAACTTGTACTGTTTGTCGGCTTGTCTCAATAGACAAGTCGCTAACAATTAACACTACAACTCGCTAACAATTACTGAAGCAAGTCGCTACGAAGAAAAACACTACGAGAGTCAAGTCGCTAGCAAGAAAAACTTCAAAAACACACTTTTCAATCCAAAACAAACACAACCACAGTGATTCAAGCTTTCCAAATCCAAACCCAAGCACTTACAATGATTCTAAACACAAAAGTACACTCAAAATTCAAACTTTAACACAAGAAATGATTCAAATGATGCAAAAACCACTAAACTTTTTCAAACTCAAAAACCATCTAAAACCACTAGAAATCCAATGATATGTGAGAGAGATGATCAAACCATGGCTCTTGATACCATTTGTAACATATTGGATTTCACAAACACACACGCAATCACGAAATATGGGCGTATAATTATATTAGGTTTTAGAGAGAGAAAGAGTTAGAGGTTTGGGAACTTAGTGAGAGAAAATGAAAGTATTATTATGAGCTCCAACTCTCTACCTTGGAAGATAGAGAGTATTTATAGTCTTACACAAATCGCCACCTACGGGCTGTGGATCAGGCATACAGTGGGTAAAGACCCGTCCGTCCTCCACGATGTTACTTAACTAAATACAACTTAACTAATAAATAACTACGACTACGAGCTTTCTAACGATTACATATATTTGAGGTGACCGACACTTTAATAACCGGATTTACTAAATCCTAACAGTACACTTCTCACTAGCATTCTTATTCCCGTAGAGAACGATATTAATACCCGAGGCTTACCCAATACTACACTACAACAATTAGATTCACTGCCTAGGGTGTTGAAAAACTTGCTCGAAGAAAAGGAAGTTCCTTTGACCCCGAACGCGCCTTGTACGTGCATCAAGTTTTTGGCGCCGCTGCCAGTGAATAGAATAGCTAGTTAGATTTTTATCTCGTTTAGGTTCCTTTGCTTGATTCCTATCAAGTGAAATTTTTTCTCATTTTTAGCTTCTTTGTAGTCTATCCCCCTTCTTCGTGACTTTGCTAGTAATCCCATCACTTTTCATCATGGAAGGTGATAACCCGCCACCACATCCACCACTTCCCATCGACCCACCAATCATTGACCCGCCAAGAGGCCGTAATCTTGGTGAATACTCTAGACCAAGCCACCAAGGCTATAGGAACACCATTGAGCTCCCCGATCAAGCTCAAACTACGGCCCTGCGATCCGACACCATCCGGTTGGTGCAAAACGGATGTGCATTCCATGGACTTCGTTCCGAAGATCCTAATCAGCATCTCAAGGACTTCCTTAAAATCGTTGATTCCATCGACCTTGATGCAACCACACGGGAGACAACGCGCTTGCGTCTCTTCCAATTCTCTCTACGAGACCAAGCTAGTAATTGGGTTGAGCGACTTCCCGCCAGATCCATCTCAAGTTGAGATGATCTCACCACTCGTTTCCTTTCCCAATTTTCCCATCGGGGAGAACTACTAAACTTAGGAATGAAATCTTGATGTTCCAACAACGTCAAGGTGAATCTTTCTACGAGGCATGGACTCGATTCAAGGACTTGCTCCATAAAGTCCCTCATCACGACATCGATCTTTGGCTTCAAGTCCAAATCTTTTATGATCATGTCAACTTCTCAACTAAGCAATCCATCGACCAAGCGGCCGGTGGCAAACTTAGTGATCTCACCGCGGAAGAATCGTGGGATACAATAGAGGACCTTGCCCTCTATGACAACGAATTTTGGAACGACCCCCGTGAGTTGCCCAAAACCGTCAAGGCAATCTCCTTGCCTCCCATTGACTCACAAACTTCCAATCGTAGGATGCTCCAACTTGAAGATCAAGTCAAATTCCTAATGAGCTCCTATGAGAATCCTAAGTCTTCACGCCAAGTGAACAAAGTCTCTTCCTTGTGTGAGCTGTGTAGTGGTCCCCATGACACTCGTACTTGCACGAGACTCCCCGAACAAGCTTCCGTTGACTACGAATCTTCTCCTACCAATGGAATGGGAGGGAGATTCCCCATAACACCCGGACCTAGGACTTTCAATGATGCCCGAGAAGCATGGAGGGGCAAACCCGACTACAATTGGGGACAAACCAAAGAATTCACCTCTAATGACTCCCCATGATCCCACGGCCCTAGCCACAAAACATAGAATGGATGTTACAACACCTAGTTACATCCCATGAAGCTCAAATAGCCAACCTTTCAGACCGCTTTAACCAACAACAAGCCGAGATGGATAGGAAGATAGATAACCTTTTGAAAGGCATGACCAATAGTGATAGGAAGACCACGAAAAGGTTAATGCCATCTCGAATCATTCTCCCGAAGCTTCCGGTGTGAAAATTAAGGACCCAAGTAAGTTATCCAAGCACGTTCAATTCGTCAATGCCATCACCTTAGTGAAATCAAATAGGACTAGTGACGATGCGAACCATGAGACTATGCTTGAGGTTAGTGAAACTCCTAAGGAAGAATCAACCGATGAAGTAGACGAGGTAGGTGATGAATACTTCAATAAGTTTCCTACGGAAAAGGAACTTTCACACCACCCACACTTAGTACGCGATCTTCGTCACATGTATGTTAGGAGAAGCCCTCGAATCAAATTTGGAAATCCTTGGAATCTCAACATACCATGTTGCATAGGACATCTTTTCGTGGCAAGGGCCTACACTGATTGCAAATCCCCAATAAACGTCATAACTAGCACATAATATAATTGGGTGATGAAGAAACTTATCCCAAATAGGCAAGATCCCGATGATCCTAGAGTTAGTTGTAATTTCCTTGGTAGAGTTAAGGGATTGCCCGTCTATGTAGGTAGTTTCACGTACCCTACGGATTTCATAATTGTGGAGGATATTAGTACGGCCATAGATCCTAGCTTGTCCCACGTAATTCTAGGAAAGCCTTTCATAGAAAACACCGGGATGACTTATGATCCGTCGTTAGGAATAGTTAGATTCAAAGATGAGACCGATGACGTAGCTTACCAAATGCCATTTAAGATTGAGAAATTTTCATCACTATCCAATGATGAAAAGGAACTTAAGCTATCGGTCTACTATAGGAATGAGAAGGATAAGGAGAAAGGAGTAGATTATGTGATGAATAAGATTTTTGGGTTCTATAAGGATTGTTTGAAACTAGGACCGGAATATAGAACCGATTAAGGGGAAAATGACTTCTTAGAAAGATGCATAATAGGGCATTATTATAACATGGAAAACCCCAATAGAGACTGTCATGAGGAAGAAGGTGACGACAATGAAGTCACATAGGAGCACGACTTTGAGTCTAGCTACAAGACTCATAAATAAAGAAAAGCGCTTCATGGGAGGCAACTCATGCTTAATTGTTTGCTTGTTTGTGTGTCATATATCTTTTCATTGTTGTGTATTCTCGTGTTTAAATATGTGAAAATGCTTTATTTTGTCTTTAACCTCGTCTTAATTACATATAAAGGTATTTTACAAAAAGGATAAGTGTAGGGAAGATTACACACGTTTTTAAAAGAACCTGAACATGAGAACTACGATTATTGAATTTGATATATATGTGTGTTTTTTAGAGTCAAATGCTTGTATCGAGTCATAATGGATGTTTTGCAGGAATTTTACCAGATTTTAAAGGTGTAATTTTTCCAGAATTTTTCCAGGAAAATGCAGCAGACCAGTTTATGTCAGGATAACCTAACAGCGTCAGGATTAGAACCTGACGACGTCAGGAGGATCAGAAACAACTTATAAATTTCTTCTCGTTTTCTGTGCTAATTATAAATTTTTGGAAATTCTCGGGTCTTAATTTTTCAGAAAATCTGCAAACATCCACTCCACAAGCATTATATCCTAGTTAAGTAGAGTCATATATAATTTTACCGCCAATTTTACATGAAGGCTTCGTCTATTTTCTTAAAGTGTGTAGGTTTTATTTATCAAGAAGAAAAAACATAATATTGGATGACGCTTATCACGCATACATTCTTCTTGGGAAAGAATTTAACCCACTACTTCACACGGATCCTACCGAGCTAATCAGGGGAGTACTAGTTTTTTTCTCTTTTAATTACCTTCCGTTATCATAACTTTGATACTTTCGGGGAACATTGGGGATAATGTTTAGTTTAAGTGTAGGGAGGGAGAATAAAACGGGAACTTTGAAACTATGCTTATCCTTGAATATTTGTCTTGTCCTATTTCATTTGTGTAATAAACTATGAGAAATATTTGTTAGGGCAATTTTATCGCCTAAAATGTTTCATGACATGTATGACTGGGACTTTAGTCTTAATAAAGCGTCTCATGGATAGGAGTTATATGACTAGCACAAAAAACCGTTTACCACTCAAATTCCACCCCAAAAATATGAGGTTCGCCCCTAGATCTATAGGAATTAAAGCATTCACTTTTAATGCTTCGAGAGTTTATCGGTAGTATAATAGATTCTAGAACTTGTTTTGTGATGCATTCCGCGATCCCTAGTGAGACTACACTTGTGTAGTTAGGAATAAATAAATGATAAGAGGCATTAGGATAACCCTTGTTTGATACCCGTATTATAATTACTTCTTCCACATCGGTTGAGTAATTACCCCACACCATTGCGATGTACTCATCTTTAGTACACGATACCTCTAGTTAAACCCCTCAGAGCCTATCCTTTTTGCGGTTCTCGTGATGTTTCAGTTTTCCGAAATATCAATGAAGAGTATTGTTTACAATCCACCCCCAAATGTACACCCAAATCACCTTAGCCTACCTTGTATGCACTCACCTTTAGTGCATTATTGTTATCATACTAAACCCTTAGTTCAATTATCTAGTTACTTGCATGGTTGCTAAGTCGAGTCATATCTTTTGTACACAGTTTTGGGATGATTGGGACTCATGGGTAAAGTAAAATTTTATGGAGTGACGGGAAAGAAAATTAAATTCAAATTACCTTTATTTATGTAATTAAATACTCCAAGTGTTTTGATCTTTTCAAATCGGGTCAAATTAGTAAAAACTCAAGTGTAGGGATGCTCCTATAAATCCCTTATATTTTGATGTTATCTTAGAGGATGGTGGAGTAAAAGTGTATGCAAAAAAAATAATTAAAAAAAAATCTAAAAAATAATAAATAAAAAGAAAAAAATATACGAGCTACCATCCTACATCTTTCTTTATATTTATGTTTGTTTGTTTCAAAGTATCTAGAGTTTAGTGAGTCGAGTCTTGGCTTAGCAACGCCATTCTTTTCATGCTTGTAACATAAGATTTTTGACTTACCACCACTAAATCGCCTATCCAACCAAACCCTTTGTTTCCCTACCGTAAGCCAAACGTTACAACCCTATAAACAACCTCTTAGATAGTTGTTCCTAGATGCTTACTCCAAAGCGGTGGAGGTTTGATCTAGTCTCAAGCCTATGGTAATCTATGTACTATGACCGGTTAATGAGTGTTTATCTTCAATTTCCATTTACTATATTTCATATACACCCGAGAGATGAGAGAATCCAAACACCCCTTGTCAGGTGCTAGTATATAGATTCAGAATCAGACGACGTCACTACTGAAGCCCGACGGCGTCACAACTACAATGTGACGGTCCCAACTATTACTTGGCCAAGACGAAACCCTAATGACGGCGATCTGACGGCGCCCCACCTATAAGGCGACGCCGTGGCAAGTGTAAAATTATATATAGAAATCGAATTTTCAGAATTTTAAGAGGTAGACTTGTGGAGTAAAAACCCTAAATGTTTATAGTCCGACTTGGATAGTATCTTAGGGTTCTCAAACCCTATTTTACATAAAGATAAGTGTTTTAATTCATTAACTTCATTATGTCTTCAATTGAATGTGTGTATGCTTGCGTGTTTAACATGTCTGGCTAAATTTCTTGTGTGTTTGCTTAGATCTATGAAACCTAGTTATTAATTATTGATTGGTTGTCTCTTATCTTAATTGTAATTGGCTTAGGAGTGCAATTAGACCATCGTTGTGTTTAAATGCTTAAGTAGTCCTTGTGAACCTTAGTTTATAAACCACTTAGCGGATTTCGTAGGCTAAACATCCAAAGATAACCCCTTAAAGTTAGTTTATGAATCCTATAGAATTTCGTAGGCAATAACCTTAAGGTAATCTCAAAGAGTTAGGGAAAAACGCACACCCTACGACCTTAGAAAACACAACGCGTTAAGAATAAGGACGTGATAATTCAACCACCAATAAAAGATAACTATGGAGTAATAGTATCTAGGTAAGCACATTTTTAATCATCATACGAGCACACATCAATAGACATAGACTACCTGTTAATACAAATAAGCTGTAAAAACGTTTGTTTATATTTTACGATCTTCTAATGTTTTGTCGATAACAAACGTAAATCATTTTAACGAAACAAATAAAATACGTAAATGGTTTGAGCCAATAGTTTTCTAACACACTTACGTTTTCACATAAAACACTAAAACAAGTATAAGTGATTTTATGATTTAGTAATACATTTGTACAACAACTAGTGTTTACATATTGGGAAAATATATACATAACTAGTATGTATTATAATGGGTAATACAATTGGGTAAAAACTTAAGTATTTGACCCATTGACCAAATACATTGAATGTAGTTGGGTACAACCCAAAGTCCATGACCCATACCCATGGAGCTTGACCCATAACCCATTGCATGACATCATGCTTAAGTCATACATGGTTTTAATCCATGGCCCATAGTTTTAATCCATGAACCATGGACTAGATGTATTGCATCTTATAGATACATTGTATCTACTTGGATACCCATGACCCATGACCCAAAACCCATAGGCAAAGGGGAGCGTCCCACGGATCCCCGGTATTACACTAGACGGATCCCTCAAGTGAGGGATCCGTGGGATCCATGGAACAGTAGCTATTTTCTCTCTATAAATAGTGAGCCATTTCTTCATTGTTTCTCACCCCTTTCACACATATTTTATCTTTGAGTTATAAACTCTCTAACCTCATATCCAAGTGATCTATGTATGTAGTTTTGTTTTTGTGATTCTCTAGGTTCATCTTAAAGGCGAGATCACCATCTTTTGAAGACAAGCAAGCTCAAGTCCATGAGTTGCCATGCTTCGTTATCATCAAGACTACTGAGGTTCTCTTGTTGATAGTTCTCTTTTTTCTCATAAAAAGTGTAGTGTTGAAGACATTAGTGAAAGATGTCTAAGAGAGTCAAGACGAAGACATTAGAAAAGGTTGTCGATCGTCCGTATTGAAAGCACTACTGAAGGGTGCTTAGAAGTCAAGGCTAAAGGCACTAGTGAAAGGTGCCTTGAAGATCGAGTCAAAGGCATTAGTGAAAGGTGCCTTGAAGATCGAGTCAAATGCATTAGTGAAAGGTGCCTTAAAGATCGAGTCAAAGGCATTAGTAAAAGGTGCCTTGAAGATCGAGTCAAAGGCATTAGTGAAAGGTTCCTAAGGTGTACATTCGATATGGTGTGATTCGATGTACAAGATAGATTAGTATTGGGTCAAAGGATATTGATATCCTTGTTGATGTTGTTATAAGGAGTAGATCTCCTTTGGGGTTAGGTGTCTTGTAGTAGTTGGGTAGTAGTTCCTCCATTGTAATGGAACTCGGTATCTAGCCTAGTACCGGATAAAGGGTAGGCAACATTATGATAGGTTTGGTTCTACCTCGTGGAAGAACCCGGTATCTAGCCTTGTACCGAATAAAGAGTAGGCAACATTGTGAAGGCTTCTTCGCCATAAGGAGTTGGTGTCGTGTAGTGATTATGAGCTCTCGAGTAGGTGACTCGGGGAGTAGAGTAGGGCAAGGAAGGTGTCCTTGTAGCCGAACCACTATAAATACTCGCGTTGTGGTTTTGTGCTTCTTACTCCTTATCTTTTCATTACATACTTATATATGCTTGTCTATCAACATCCAACACACATGTTTAATAGATTGACATAAGTCGATCTAAATAGTTTAAAACCAAGTTTTAATCGGTAAAACTATTCAACCCCCCCCCCTTCTAGTTTTCCACAATTGGCATCAGAGCTTCGTTACCAAGTTTCTTAAAGTATATTGTACTTTAAAAACTTGATATGATCCGTGTTTAATTGAAAACTACAAAGAAGGTCTTTTACAAAAACAAACACCATGTTTTTTAAAACACCTTGTTTGGATGTTGATTAGATAACAACATTTTTTTCACTAACCTTCTTTGTCATGTTTCTTAGTTAAAGCTCATACCTACCAAGCCATAGGAATTGCTTGATAACAAGACTACCTTCCCTAAGAAGGTATCTTAAACACGAAGGAACCGGAATTGTCTTTTGACATTTGTTGTGTCATTTGTAAAGACATTCATAAGTGCTTTAGAGGTATGATTTTCCGCTTATCTCTAAATAACATTAGCTTAATAAATAAGTATGCTTGTATAGGAATTTATATGATTATCTTTTATGCGTATTCATTTATTACACGTAGCTTCGTTAGGAAACTTTTTCTCGCATACGTGTTACTCTTTCGTCTAAAGTCGAGGTTTATAAAATTAGTGTTCTAATTTATTTAATCCATAAATCATATCTTTCTAATAATAAAACAAAACACAAATCTCAAAAATTCCTCTTTCCCCATAAAACCCCCTCCGACGTCCACTCCACCAAATCCTCATTTTTTCAAATCTTCCACTTTCAAAAATTACCTCTCATTCAAAACTTCATCTTCCTCCTCATCTCATCTCATCTCAACCCAAAATCAAGAAGGTTTATCTTATGAAGAAGAGAAATCTTCTTATGACGTTGGAACACAACAGTTCAAGCCTCGTACTCTAAAGAAAACAAAAGTGTACGCTTCAGTGCACTTTATCTTCGAAAGAAGAGAAATCTTCTCAATTATGACCATTCTCATCAACATGCTTCATACTTGTTCCATGCGCTTCAAGTTATCAAGTGAACCGGACTATCATTGCTAGTTCTCATATTCCACTTGCTCAATTAAAATGGCGATGGCGACATAATTTGCAACCTTTGAAGGGGAGAAGTGTGAAGAAACTACATTTTAAAGAAATTCACTTGTTCAATCAAGAATGGCAACTTCGTATGCAATTCTTGAGGGGGAGAAAAGGTGTGAATTTAATACATGTTGAGTTATATCTGAGAATATATGGTCATACGGATCCTAACTCATGTAAGAATCGAGCTTCTTCTGATCGTGTCATCTTTACATGGAGTTTCTTCTATGAGCCGTTGGTTGACATCTTCACACGGATTGATATGGTTTAACGACAAAGTGCTTCCAGTTAATTCTTCATGTACACTTCAACATGATGATTCCGAACAACCTTCTGTTCTTGTTTGATGTGATTGTTTGTTTGGTATTACCATTTCAAGTGTTCGTTGCGGGCTGATTGCTGATTTCCTTGATGGACATCTTTCTGTTCTTGTTTGATTGGGAGGGATTTGTGTTAAGGGGATTTGCAAGAGGTAAGTTAATTGGGATGTTTTTTTTTTTGGTGAGATGAAGATGTTAACTATCTATTCCCTAACTAGACAATATTGAAGAAGGTCGAGTCTACAGTCGATTCTACATTTTCTGCTACATGTTAGAAGACTAAAGACGAATTGCATTTAACGATCTAAAGACTTCTTCTTATTCAAGGCATTTATCAAACATATTGTTGGTTTAGGGGAGAGCACTAATTGGGGGAGGGTGAAATGTCTGATTTAATCCCCAATTAGACTTGCTCACATTCTTTCTTCAGCAAGTTGATTCTCACTGATTCAATGGTATTCTTCTCACAAGATTTCAAGTGTTTGGGCTAATTAAGAGTTGTTGTTTCTGAAGTATCAAAACCAGCAAGGGGGAAGGAGACAAATATCTAAATGCGAGTAAACTTGATGAACTTAATACTTCTAAGTGATTGAAGATATCCCGGGAAGACTATTGTCATTACCGCAGAGAAACTCAATGTTTGACTCATGGCGTTAAGTGTTCTTATTCCAACTATGTGGGGGAAGAGATGGAAGAGTTAGTTTCTGGTGATAAAAGAGGTACACAAGTGTGTGATGATTTCGATGCTATCGCAATCATCAGGGGAGAGAGATTGTGTACATTGGGGACGCTCAGCTGTTTCACTTGAGTGCTTAATCAGTGATTCAGAGATATAATCACTTATTCCGGAGTTGACATCCGCAGAGATAATCAGTGATTCGGCCTGCTTCGTCAATGTTATCGGTTATTCTCTCTTTGGGCATTCGGGTACTTTGGGTTCTTGAGCTTCATACACTATCATCAGGGGAGAGAAAAGTATACATTGGGGTTATTCTTTGGCTATCGGACTTAATCTGCTACTTCGATGGTATAAGTTACTCTGTCTTCGGGTATATGTGTATTCGGGTTCGTGAGCTCTAGTCTAAGAGACCGACTGCATCAATTCATCTACTTGGGGGAAAGTGGTCTCTTGACAACTTTTTGGTATGGATCGCTTCAGACTTCAGTGGAATGGAATTTGAGAAGATTATTTAAACGTGGGATGATACGTTGTTGTTCTTCTATTGGATGATATAACCTCGAACGAAGAATCACGGTGATTATTCTTAAAAGGAGCAGCAAGATCGATGATAATGGTGTGCTTCTTTGTGCACCTGGCTAATGGAAGCTTGAATGAAAGCTTTGAATCTGCTCAGCTAAAGGACTTTTGGTTTGGGGGGAAGTTGCCAAAGTCTCTCTTTCTTAAAGACTCATGTTCCGTCGACTATTCTGGTGCCTCGGAAGCTTTGGTGGTGGAAGTTTAAGAGATGACGAATTCTATCTTCTACGACGTGCTGCTCGATATCCTTATCTCGGTACTCGTATCATCATCTTCTTAAACTATATCATCTACTCTATCTCTGTAAATAATTATTAAAAACCAAAATACAAAAATATAAAACCAGAAAAAGAAAATAGAAAAATAGAAAATCAACAAAAACCCATAAAAATCAGAAAATTTAAAAAATACCAAAAATATGTTTTCTCAAGACATGTCTTCTGGTATCGATAACATCTACGGTCTTAGAAATAGTCTTTTCCAAAACATGTCTCAAAATATGGCTTACAGTTACGTCAGACTGTAACCCGTGCTTAAATCATGGTTTGCTATTATTTCAGATAGGAACCCGTTCTTCAAGAAAGGAAAGTGTTACGCTTAAGCGATTTTCAAAAATTTCGTGCACTTATCCTAAAGCAAAAACAAGGAAAGCATGTCGTCAAAAAGACTGTTGTTCCTACACAAATGTTTTTCCTTCTAAAATTCTTCAGAAAAATATTTGTTGTTTTAAAAAATGGTGGTAAACTGAGTTGTTTGAAAATCAATCAGAATCAGAATGTTCCTAAATTTGCAAAACTCAATCAATGACTTTCTTTTAAACTTTTCATAGAAAGTGTCATTGATTGAGGGGAAGAATGTTTTTCAAATTTACATCATCTAACGGGCTTTCTTAATAATCCTACGTGTTTATCAGAAAAGATCTTTGCCTATGTTGAAGGACTAGGGTTCTAGGATATGATTGTTAGGATTTGATGATTATAGTTTGATGAACACATATATCCCATGCCTTATATGAACTGATTGATATGTTGGATTGACTTTTATTAGTCGATTGATGTTTGGGTGATGTCGACCACCATATATGTGTATGTATGTTGACTAACATATGCAGATAAGATGGTATAAAAGAATGTTCCTGATCCGGATCCCAGAAATGAAGATGATTGGATGCCGAAAGGAAAGGGTAATTACATATTGGGTTGACAAATGAAGAAACGGAGCTTAATTTGACCTCTATGAAGAGTTGGCATGAACAAATGCAACGTAAGAGGTCTCACTGCATCAGCAGACGGTTTTCTTCCAGCCCTACAACAACAACAGAAGCTTCTTAACCACCTAACGTATCTTTGTGCAGGAAAAGTAGTGAATGATACCATTTTTTAAACAATTTTTGAATAATATTGTTTTGAAAAATGGAAAAATATTGGATTTGAAAATAAATTGAACTTAATTTTGAAAATCACCGGACTTCATTTTATCAAAACTTAAGTCACTCAATCATCGACTACGGTCATCGATTGAGGGGGAGAGTGATTTCAAATAAAATATTTTCAAACGATATTTCTTCATAAAAGTCCGGTTTGTACAAAATAAGTGGTGATTTAAAGATTTAATGTTATGTCATGGTATGATTTTCTTTAAAACTCAAAATATCTTTCAAAATGAAAATTTTCTGTTCTTGTTTGATTGTGAAATTGTTTTATTTTACTAAAAGATCTTTTAAACTATCATAACTGACACTAACAATCTTTAATGTCTAAAATTGGTCCATTTCAATCATTTTTCAAAATTAAATCATGTCACGTCTTTCCCCAAAAAATTTAAAATGATTTAAATCAATCGGGATCCAAAATCTCAATTGGTTTGAAATTTTTGATCAAGGGAGAGATCGTGATTTAAATCTCAAATCGGTTTTAAAGGGAGTTTGTTTCAAAAGCACTCCTTCCTTCATGTGCCAAACGATCTCTAATACTTGATGCACATGTTTGAGGAGGAGCATTTAACCAAAAACCAGAAGAGAATTTAAACCAGGCACATTTTCTCCCTTATTTTCTAAACACTTATTAAATCACTTGGGATCCAAAATCTCAAAGGGTTTGATATTTTTGATCGGGGGAGAATTTGTGATTTAATAATAAAATTTGATAAAAGATGATCGTTTTGATTCAAATGTGCAGGCTGCTCTCCCATATGTGCTAAACGCTTTCGAATCTCAAAGCACATATTGAGGGGGAGCATTTCAAAAAGAAAATAAACTTTCAAGGTACAAAGATTTCCATGTTTCAACATAAAGTACCTTGATTGATTTTCTAATGGTTTCTTAATGGCTTTTGTGATCGTGGATGTGCTTCAAAAGAACTCTTTCCTTTATGTGATAAAATAATTTCAAATATCCTATTCACATATTGAGGGGGAGAATTTACCAAAGAAAATCAAATGGCTTTTTCCATGGAAATTATGATCAAGAATTTATTTCAAAAAAACTCTTGCCTCCATGTGCTAAACAATTTATAAAATCATATGCACATGTTGAGGGGGAGCATTTCTAAAAGATCAAAACAATTAAGGTACAAAATGCTTTGTTATATCACAAGTACCTTGATTGATTTTCCAAATGATTTTTCAATTGGTGTCAAGAAGAAAAGAACAATACCAAAAGACCGACCAATTTACTTTATGCATGGTGTTATAAGGATGGTTAGGTTAGGTATTCGTTCCCACAATACAGCCAGAACCGGAGGGATCAACCCAGGGACAATCCACTAGATAGTGTAGAAGTCCTTAGGTATGATGAAAAAAAAAGAGAAAAATGAGAATACGGGAAGAGTGCGGACTGAGACAGAGCTAGTACTGGAATAAACCCAACAAGGTTCTAGTTATGAAATCTTGGTAAGCACTGAAGGGGTTGAAGAATGAAAAAGAAATGAATGTGAAAAAGGGTGAAAAGAAATAGCCCTCCAATAATTCAACCTTAGGGCAGAAATCGGGTTCAATACATATGCTACTGGTGGTTACTAAGGTAACATCGGTATTGAAGACAAGACGTCATGGACCCAGTGACGCACTGCACCTAACTTCCCAAGCTACTCAAGTTCCTCTTAAAAGGACTTGTTTCATTCTCACGGGGAACCTACATTATCTCTCGACTTTCTCTTAGAGATTGTTGATATTGAAGAAGGAGACCCTCTCCCTAGTCTCCGTCATAGGAACCAAATGTGCACAATTGATTCTAGAGCCAAGAGATCATCCACACTATCTCATTAGGACACAAAACTAATGAAGACTTGCTGTTTCCCACAATGTGGAAAGTAAAAATATATTAAGAGTCCTACGCATTATCCTTGTGGTATTGCCAGAATATCCGAGTGATATGTAAAATATTCACGATGAAGATGGAAATCCTTCTAGAGCCAACATCAAACAAGCTCTTGGTGGGTGGCATGTGAGATCTATCCAATAGATCAAGCTTGTGACAACTGGACAGAAACGATGGGGCGATTCACTCTTGAATCAACCTTGGTCCTGGAAATGAATTAACGAATACTTTTGGAAAAACCGTTTGATGTGAAAATCTTCTTTTCTCTAGCATATCGAATGTGTATTCATGTTTTCAAACACAAAAAGTATCTCTGATTGAAAAAATACTTTTGGAAAAACCGTTCGATGTGTGAATCTCTTCTTTTCTCTAGCACATCGAATGTGTACTCTTTTCAAATACAAAAAGTATTTATGATTGAAAATTGATCTTTCTCATAAAACCTTCGTCGTATTGCAAAACTCTTTCTTCTAAGCAATACGCAATTGTTTTCAAATCAATTTTTCATCAATCAGTGAATCTCAATTCGCTGGTTCACTCACTCCGTGTTGTCTTCTTTGAGACATTCCGGTTTAAGAACAACTAGAACAGCTGCGAAACCCTGTCAAGGAGATTCTTCGGAATTATACCTGATCATTGGCAGTACTTGTACTGATAAACGGGGAACCGTGGGCCGTGTACCTCAATTCAACGAAAGTGATCAAAGATACTTTCGTGTGTTTTATTGCTAACTGTTGTTTGCAGGTACATTTGGACGGTTGTAGCTGATCAGAATTGAGAAGTCAATCCAAAGCTGCATGCTCACAGCATCCACACTTAATTGAAGAAATCATGACTAGTGCATATCTACATAACCTGGCTCTGATATTTTTATACTATGTTTCTGCTATGCTGGTGCAAATATCCTGAACCAGTAAAGCTTCCGCTACTCTGATGGAAAGATGTCATGATCCAAAAGGTGTGAGCATGTCAGTCCGAAAGTCACAACATCACATGAAGGCAACACTACAAAGGGTGATCCAGAGATTTACTATGGCTGATGATCTCAATGAAAGCTCGAAGATCATCAAAGATGTGGATCAGTTAAAGGCCTCCACTAAAAGTACAAATCAATGCGGACTTTGAAGAATCGCTACTAAAGCACAAAGATTGCGAAACTTGAAGAATTGAAGTCTATGAGCTCAAAACTAATGACAAAGATAGAATGCTAGGATGAAGAATGTATTTCATGGGGTGACCTCCCTTAGGGGGAGATTTTTAGGAATTGGAAATTCCATGTTAAAGTGTCGGTCACCCCAATTATGGTCTAGCATATGTTAGCTCGTAGACATGTCGTTATTTATGTTATTCAGTAGTTAATTAGTTAGTTAGTAGCATAGATTAGTTTAGGGCAACACCGTGGAGGAAGGACGGGTCTTTACCCACTGTATGCTTGATCCACAGTCCGATAGGAGGATGTAGTATTTGTAACTATAAATACCCCTTCCATCCGATAGGAGGATGTAGTATTTGTAACTATAAATACCCCTTCCATCCTTGGAAGGGGTGGTGCTTTTCATTAATCTAACCTTTAATTTGTTAGTTTCTCTCTCTAGAAAACACCCTCTCCTCTCGTCATCTCTCTAACCATGGCTATCTTGTTTAATCATCTACCTAGACCACCCGAATCATCTAAACAACATTAAATATACGATCCTACACTAAGTACACTCGCCCGTGAAATTTCACTTCAACCTCAAATAAATAATAATGAATTAACGCCGTTGTCACATCTTCTGGTTAAAAGCTCAAATCTAGCCTTCTTTGACGTTTTAAATGAACTATGATAATGGTTTCATCCCGACCTTGGTTAAAAGAGCATAACCCCGTAAAACATTGAAATACCCAAACTGTCATGACGAATATCCAAACAATCACCCAATTCATGAAGTACACCCATTATCCCTTCTACGAAGTAGAAACCGTAGCACCAACATCAGATAAGATCCAGAAATACACTTTCCTTAGGATGGTTTTATCATCACGAGATTTTACAATTCTATGGTTTAAACCGAGAAATAGATTCTTTCGCGGGATTTTACAAAACCAAGAATAAACCGTAAGATAGATCCGGAAATGCACATTACTTTAACCAAGAAGTTTTCATTGTCACGGGATTTTACAAGTCTATGATTTAAACCGAGAAATAGATTCTTTCGCGGGATTTTACAAAATCAAGACAAAACCGTAAACAATGTTAGTTTGAACGTGTTATGAAAACTTTGGTTTCGGTGAATATATGTTTTTAGGGGAACATGCAGCGGTTCATCAACGATTCTTCACCATCATCAACAGTAATATCAACAATTCTTAACCCATATGTATGAAGATTCTTGTCATAAGCAAACATCTAGAGAAATCATGACTGACGCTGAAGATTCTTGAAAGTTTTGCTTAGACAGTGAAGTATCATTGACATTCTGTGGCATCGAATATCTTATGGGAATTGCTGATTATATCTCAACCATTAAATACTTTGGTAAGCACATCATCCACAATTTCTGTCGGCAATTGCTGTGACCACATGGTAAAGTAAACCCGATATACCAAACTTAATCATGAAGTAGAATTCCCCAAGATTTGTTACTTAAACTTGTACTAATCCTCGTGAAAAAAAAATGTGTACCCAATGTACAGAACCTCTTGACATATCCTCAACTGCGTGAGACACCGAAGTGATAGCTACGTTGTGAGACACCATAACTAAATAGCCAAGTCTTTATCACACTCAATAAACGCCCAAACAAGTCATCTTCACAGAAGGGTAGAAAGAAAGAAGACGAAATAAGTAAACACCCCCGGAAAATCTCACTGCAAATCCAAATACGATATATCGTATAAACAACCCCGTAGTCAACTTTGTTCAATAACCAATCCAAGCCGAGACATAATATACTCCGTGAAAATGCATTAACCAAAGTATCAAACCCCATAACACGATAAATCACATCATCATAGCCAATCTCATCATCAACTCTCATAATCAATCAAATCACATCGACAAATCTCATAATTAAATCTCATCATCGAATCTCATTATCACCAATAATCATTTGATCTAAAATCCATTAAGCCCGGTTCAATCCATTCAATCACAAATACAACATATCACCACATAAAAATGACCCGATACAATTTAGCACAGAACGACCCGGTCCACTATTACAACTTCAAGCCCAACATCTACAAGGTATCTTTTCAGTCCATGTAACAAATTAATGCCAAAGTCCAATGAAGGCAGTGTGCAGTCCAACCTTATCACATATACTTGATCCACAAAACTTTGGTTTATCCTCATATGATGATAAAATTTACGTCAAACACCAATCACATCATAATCAATTTAGCACTAAAATACCATTTGAAACCATTTACCTTTGTCATATTCTTGATTTACTACAATTTTAACACAAACATACGTTTGATACTAAACTTGTGGTTAACAAAAATATAACATGGTGAAGCAGCTTAGCAGATTCGGTCCAATCCATACGCATGTCCAAAAATAGGCCCATGTCCAACTCAAAAATAAAACCGGTATCAAGTTTACCCTAATTATTAGGGGAGTATAAAGCTCTCATAGCCCTAAACTCATGTATCATTCAAACCCTAAAATTTCTCTCACTATCCGCCCCCATCTATGTAACTCTCCTTTCACCAAACCCTAATACTTCTCACATCAATTAAATCCGCCTCCATCACAACAAAGCGCACACACACAAGAATAGATCTGCCATCTACTCCTCTCACCCAATCTCATCTAACAATTAAAAATCCTTGACACAATAACGAGCACCTTCATTGTTTGTTAATCAGATTTAGATTGATTACGCCACAGGGATGGCACGAGGTCTCGGACAAGGTTTCAAAATCATATGCCACAGGGATGGCATCAAGATTAAGAATCAATAGACCTCTCCACAGTGATGGCATGAGGTGTAGATACTGTTGCACGATCCATATCGGGTAAGGTTTGATGATGACTCTTGAACATTTTTAAGTATTCCCTTAAACGAATCTTTGGGAAAGAAAGTAACAAATAACTATTATGTTTCTTATCCTTCAATATTCGGATATGATCAAAGAAGCAGATGAGATCTTGTTTTGATATATTTTTCATTTAACGGCATAAAGATTTGAATCAACAATATTGTTGAGATCATCTCTTTGATTTCGGATATAATCAAAAACTTTTAGATCAATGATGTTTATTCTTTTGTGTTTAGATCTTTTAAGATCTATGTGTTTTGATAAACCACACACAAAAAGAAACGAGATTGAGATCAATTCATAATTATTTCATTTCGAATTCCTTTTTAACAGATGGATCTGTAAAGATAAATGCGTTGTTAGATGGTCCATCGAAGTCTTGATTGATCTTTGTAGTCACAACGTATAACCTGAGATCTTTAAATGTTCTTGTTTTTTCTTAGAACAATTCAAATATAAAATTGAGCAATGAAAGATAGATCAATGATGTTTGTTTCTTTTCGTGGTTTAAACCCTTTAAGGTTCTGATATATTCTTGAATAACACAAAAGGTTGAAACTGAGATCGTGTGGAAGAGATGGGATAGGTTAGATTAGTTGTTGTAGTTGATGAGTTGAATCAGGTTAGAGGTGGGTTACGATTTGTTGTGTTTTGTTATCATGGACTGGTGATGTAACAAACTGAGGTCGTAGAGTCTTGATGATTGGTATTGTGGTCAATGGTCAACTCTATCTTCATCTCTTTCTTAGTTACTAACATCTTTCAAACCACATCTTTTCTTCAAAATGCATCAACACAACTCGCATGGAAAATATGACAACTCGCATCTGACACAACTCGCATTAGGTACGTTGAATCTGGGCAAGTCGCAGTCAAAACTGTCAACTCGCATAAAGGAATCAATCAACTCGCATTGATGAATTTGAGTGTAAATCGCATTCAAAAATAGAGTGATATAACCATTTTATCACTAAACCCATAAAAACAGTATGCAAGATAATTATTTGACCCATGTTTGACCACAAAGAAAAGACAGTTTTGACCACTGATGATAGAACTTTAAGACTGATATAAAAATTGTAAAAAATTGATTGACCAAATTAAACACAAAACCAATAGTTTAACATATCTTAAAAACAGATTCGACCAACATAACCATCATCAAAACTGGTTTTCACAACAGTACGAATCAAACCACATCTTAAGATTGATCAAACAAAACATACGAATCATCACAACAACACAACCATGTCTCTGATACCAATTGTAAGATCGTATATTTTATGTTTTTTGATGATTCGAGTGGTCTAGGATTATGATTATACAAGTATGCCATGTTAGAGAGATGAAGAGAGTAGAGAGGGTGATTCTAGAGAGATAAACAAAAAGAGAAAAGGTTAGATTATCAAAGAAGCACCACCCCTTCCAAGGATGGAAGGGGTATTTATAGTTACAGACTAAACACCCTCCTGTCGGGCTGTGGATCAGGCATACAGTGGGTAAAGACCCGTCCTTCCTCCACGGTGTTACTCTAAACTAATCTATGTTAATAACTAACTAATTAACTACTAAACAACGTAAATAACGATATGTCTACGAGCTAACTTATGCTATATTATATTTGGGGTGACCGACACTTCACTATGGAATTTCCAATTCCTAACACCCGGTGTCTGCCCTAAGTTGAATAATTTGGAGGGCTATTTCTTTTCACCCTTTTCATTACTTTTCTTTTTAATTCTTCAACTCTTTCTTTCTCCGATTCTCATTTTCTCCTTTTTTATAATCATACCTAAGGACTTCTAAATTCTAACTATTGGTGGTGTCCTTGGGTAGATCCCTCCGGCTCTGGCGGATCATAGGACGGTTATTCCTAACCTTAGTCACCTTATAACTCCATGACTATCCTAAGTTGCCATAAAACCATTTTCTCGAAAATCTCTCAAAGTGTTTATGAGTGAAAACATTTTGTAACACTTTGAGAGTTTTGTATTTTCATAAATACTCCCCCTCCACATGTGCTCAAGTGTATTGACAGAAATCTGCACAGAGAGGGTAGAGCTCGCACTTTTGAATTGATCGACTCAAGATAGACAATTCCCTGCGAGACACGATTATGTTGCATAGTTAAAGAGTTGCATTGTCAGCTTTTAGATGACAACTAGCTCTAATAACTACCTTGAAGGTGTGGACAAACCTTGAAAAGGTTGTAAAACCCGTCAAAGTTCATGTCTATCAAGAGTTTCTCAAAGAGGTACAATCTACTCGGATAAGTCTTGGAATATGAATCTTTTCGATGTATGACAGTTCAGATCTCGTCAATTCATGGGTTAAGTCTTAGCACGAAGATTCAATCACATTATCCAACATATTTGTATCACACAATTTTTCTCCCCCTAAAAAATGGCATATAAATGTTATTTTTGATGAAATTTTGATATCGAATATGTCCATTTCGAGTTTTGTGGGACGTTTCCACGAAGAACAATTTCTGAACAAAGATTTTTATCAAATACTCCCCCTCAACAAGTAATATTAACTTTTGAGGTTTTGAAAACTTAAGGGGAAGTACTTGTTCTTTTTAGCAAAACTTTGAAAAATGAAAGTTTTGATAAGTTTTACTCAGAAATAAGAAGCTTTCGCTCCTTTTATAAGGATTGTAGCACTGATGCGTACCACAGGGTCCTTTCATTACAAGAACGGGTTGTACACTGTTATGTGTGCACAAGCCATTATCAATATTACAAATCATAATATCCAAAAGAATCAATCAATGAAAGAGTTTAAGGAGTACCAAGCAATTCATCAATGAGACCGGGAGTTCTCTCTTGACGTTGATAGCCCGTAAGAGGGAAGCTCACTCTTCCACCGACAAAGCTCTCTAGCCTCCGCATCTGATCCCGGTGAAATAGCCTTTCATCAATCCGTGTGATTATCTTCCTAGCATCCCTCCTTTCCTTAGAATTCCAACGCTTCTTTGACCCAATACCTTGCTTTATGTCTTTCAACCGATATGCTAACCCATCACGAACCGACTTCAACGTGTGATCGCAAAACTTGTGAATCTCGTTGTACGTCATGAAACAATTGTGATGAAGTTCACTGCGGTAAACAACTCCAAATTTCGATTTCTTGACAATGGTGTACTGAGAAAGTTGGTTTATGTCGGGAAAGTGTTGTAATGGTTTAGTGAGGTTGACTTGTTTCTGATATGATTCCACAGCAAGTTGAAGATCTTCAACACGTTCCTGGATCACTTTGCTACGAATGAATATTAACAAGGCAGTGATGTACTGGAGCTGAATATGTGTGGAAACTTGTCTCATTCGACCTTGTACCTTAGAAAGGTACATGTCTTCGATGTCGTTCAGTGACAACCTGGGAAAATCAGCTTCAGTAAAGTCATATTCATGTTCGTCTTGGCGTTTGATGGTGATTTTCTTCAGGAATGAATAATCCCATTTAGTAGCCAGTTCGACATTCATGATAGCAACGATTCGTTTGTCACTGTACACTTCTGTGTTTGATTTCTGAACTTGGCGGCTGCGGTAGTAAATTCTTCTTCGTTCAGGCCAATGATGAATGCCATATTGTGCGTCGAGATCATAATTCACCACATTTTCAACGAACATTCTTGTGTCTTCTTCCTCTATGGCAACATTGTTGGAGAATTCCGCAGCCGGGATGTTAAAAGTGAGTGACGTAGCATACTTCGTGCTGACTTTGCTACCATGTTGTATAAATTCCAGGTCGTTGTTGAACAAGTATTGGTAAGGGATTCTAGGTTGATCTGGTCGACCAATGGTTGGTAGTGGTTTGGTCCAGTCTGTGTAATATGGAGCCTTATCTGGTCTTGTGAAGTCAATGTTCGATTCAGGGTTGAGCCAGTCAATGTTGTTAGACATAGCTCGTGCAATGTTGTCGAGGTGATATTCAACTTCAACAGCACTGCCGGATCTGTCCTTTAACAATTGGAAAGCATCGTTTTTGATCCGGCGTAATTCGCCCTTCGTCATCTTTTTGACCCGAAATTCATCCTGGATAAGCTTAACCTGCTCCATAGTACGACCATCTACCGGTTCTTGGCCTTCCGGTAATCGCGGAGTAGCATCAACGAGCTTGCTGAACCAGTCGTATTCTGCAGTGTCATCTTCATCTAACCAAGAAACGACAGAGCTGGATATCTTCTTCTTCTTAAGTGTGGATGATGGTCCTGATTGTTGCTCAGTTAATGTTTTAGGTGAGGGCTGTGGTTGGGGCTCAGGAATCTCTTCGTCGTCACCACCGGTGTATTGGAAATAGTCACCAGTTTTCTCCTTTGGTGGTGAGGACTCAGAGTCCCGAGGTTTATCTGATGCGGGAGGACGTTGAGCAGATCGTGTGGTGGTGGTGGTCTTTTGGGGTGGTGGAGGCATGGAAGAGGATTCGCCTGTTTTCTTTTGACGTTTAGGCTCGGAATCCTTGTCAGCATCGTCATCATCTCTTGGTCGCTTAACCTGACCAGCCGACTCTTTACATGATGTCTTGAGTTGATATTCAAGTAATGCCTCAAAATTTTTTGCTTCGTCAGAAGTGAAGGTTGCGGATCGTTGAGACATTTGCATAACCAACTTAGAGATCAATTCAGCATCAGTGACAACAGGAGACGGAACTGGTTTGATTTCCATGACCGCAGGGGTATTTGACAGTGTGTGCTTGACCAATGCCATGAGATGTGGATAGAGTTGTCTGGCGAACATCTCTCTCGTGACTCCAGGGACAGTGTCGAGGAGGAACTTATGAGTGTAGTCCCTAATCGTCTTGTCCATTTCACCCTGTATATCTCGATTGAGAAATTTCTTGATCTGGTCTCTTTCCTCCGAGAACTCATTTATCACATTTTGAAGTAGATTAACTCTGTCGGCAAGTTGATTCAATTTCTTGTTAACCACGTTGCGTTTCCTTGCTTGCCTGACAGCCTTGACAATCTTGGTCTTGGCACGGGTTAAATCCTCAGATTCTTAAGTTTTTTGTGGTAATCTTTCTCCTCATCCTTTGGTGGAATGTCATCATCTGAGCTTTCTTCTTCATCCTCAGCAACTGGAGTCTTTCCTTTGTCTGATTTGTGACTAAGTGGTTGATCGTCGGACCTTAATGAAGTCGTATCATCAGTAACGGATTCAGAGTAGTGAACTACCTCCTCAGACTCAGTATCTTCAGAATCGATGACCTCGTCCTCAAGCTTGAGTGCCGGTTTAGGGTTAGGGACTGCACTTTTAGATAGGACTTTTCATTTGCGAGGAGGATTTCTCTTAGGATACTTGAGGGCACTCCCAGTGCTTTCAACACTACCAGCACTGCCTGATCGTCGTGTCTTCCTTGTAGGAGTAGCAGAATTCTTTTCATCAACAAACCCAACTTTACCTTTGCTCACAGCTTCTTGGTATCGACGATACGATTGAAGACTTCTGATATCATCAGTGAGAAGGCAGTCTAATAGCACTGCACCTTGTTTCTTTGTTGATGAGTCTTTAAATCTGACAGTGTTTAATGTGGGCTCATACAACGCAGAGTGTTGGTTGGGGTCATTTAGTCTCAAGGGAATGTCCTGATGTTTCCCGAGAATATTTTGGATCAACAGCTTGGTGTATCTGATAAAAGGAACTTTAGTCCCGGGCTTCTTGAGATGGGACATCATGTCTTCCCATATCAGACTAGCAAATTCGATGTGCTGCTTGTTGACCATGCCATAGAAGGTTTGCAGATGCATAAGTTTTGGATGCTCATGACCGACGTCTCTCCCAGACACAGATTTGGCGATCATAATATACAGTGTTCTCCATGGTTGAGGATTATTCTTTAGATCCACAGAGGAATGTTTGGTAATGATCCAGGTAGCTTCATCATATCCAAGGTCGATCATGAATTGAATGGTAGCCTCTTCACTTGGAGTTGCCACATAGTTGTCAGGCTCAATAGCAGGTAGAAGAAGAATTGATCGAAGATCTGCAACTGTAACGGTGACTTCCTTATGATTGAGAGTCACAGTGACAGCGTCTTGACCATCCACCTTTTTCATTGTGTGCCAAAATTGGTGAATGTATATTTCCGGTACAGTTGCAGTGTTGGTAAGCATGCTGTTGTAAGGATGAGTCTTGAGAATATCCACAGCAATTCGGCATGAAGATTCAGAGCAGGTGAAGTTCTCAAAATCGACCTTGAGATTGTTCTTTCCAATCTTCATGCTGTAATCAGTTGGGAAGATATCTTCCATTGTGAGCTCATTTGGTGCATTAACGTTTTCTATGGTGATGTCCATATCGTGATCTGAAAGAAATTGAGACAAAAGTACCAACATATCAAAAGACATTATGTTAGTCAAAAGTTGATTTTATTGTCCAATTTATTGAATTGTTATGTTAATGAATGTTACGAGTCCAAAGTCACATGTTGTCCAATAGTCCAAAGTAGTCGTGATAAATTATGTGAGTATGTTAATTTTGAATTTTAAAGTCCAAAGTTTCACTCATTTACACAACATTTTAACCATTTTTGCTTAATAATGACATTTTGGTCTTGTGACGTTATGAATAACTTATTACAAGTTTGTACGCGTAACATTTCATAAGAAAATTTAAAATTATGGCTTAAGCGTAGGATTGTAAGCTTATGCGTAAACTTTGTAACCATACGCGTAGAACTAAGCGTATGCGTAGGAGTCCCTCTTACGCGTAAGAAAGCTTACGCGTAGAAATAGACTCTTGATATAAAACTTACGCGTAAGCGTAGGTTGGGAGTTTATGCGTAAGGTTTACTTGTAAGAGTAAGCCTTATGCGTAAGAATCCAAGTTTACGCATATCCTTCACAGGATACGCGTAGTCCCATTGTAGACCCTTACGCGTAAGAGTTACGCGTAAGATTTCTCTTACGTGTAACATCTACGCGTAAGGTATTCCTTAAGCGTAAGTCCATTTTTACCCTTGATTCTGAATTGGCACACGTAAAATCTAAAATAGATCATTCATAACAGTTCTATTAACAATGTATTCAACCTCTTTCAACCTCACATGGCATCACAAGTTAATTTCAGTTACGCGTAGAGTTATGTTATGCGTAAAGTTTAAACCCTAACAATTCAACTCCCACGCATAAGAAATCTAACCATGCAAAATCTACCAAATGAATTCTGGGATGTTTTAGGAGCATTATGAGGTGCTTTCAACAATTTTTAACATCAAATGACTTATGAATCAAAAGTACCCAACTTTACGAATATATAAACCCAAGATTCAAATTTCACTAATATGATGTTTCAGGGTTCGATTCAAAGATGTCACTGGTTAATTAAACACATATCAAACATCTTGCAAGTCTCTAATTGTCCTTAAATACTCACAATAGAGAATACCCACATCCCACGCATAAACCCTAATTTTAGAAAAGTGATTAAAACATTTTCTGGGTTAAAAATTTTGATGACAATGGTTTTAAAACTTGATATATACTTTGAAAAAACCAACCATTTCATCAAAATCAACCTAAAGTGATTATTAGTTTATACGCATATGCGTAAAAGCTAAAATCACACCTAGAGGAAAATCAAACCATTGGATTTGCATATAATTAAAATCCTATGTTTGAAATCACTCAATGAAACTTTTATCACTTACAAATTTGATGATTAAAGCACGGATTTGAGGATTCAATTTTGGGCGGGGGTGAAGTTTGTTGGATAATAAATGTGTGTAATAAATGATAAAGTTTTTACATGAAGAGTTTTTGTTAAAAAATTAGTTTCAAACTTTGACAATAGTAGTCCCTCCACTTCAACCGTTTTCATCCATAGCCCATAACTTCCATTTTGGTTAAACAAAACATGAAGGTTTGGAAAGAAACATGACGACACTCCCCTTTGACTTTAGAAATTGTGAAATTTTACAAATGTAAGTCCGAGGAGTGTTTTGAAACAAGAAACGTATCCAACATAATCAAAGATACAACCAATATTGGGTAACATGCAAGTACAAAGTTTTATGAAACAAAAAATATTTACTTTCTCCACCTCAACACTTGTCCGAGAAAATATTAAATTGTTTGAAAGAACAAAGTGTTGATGGAAGATTTGTACTTGCAATGTTAAAAGAAATTTAGATGGAAGAATATTTTTGTATTTTATGAATTTTATATTTTTGTATTTTGTTTTTGATAAGATATTTATAAAAGAGGTTTTGGTGTTTGACTGGTTTTAAGAATGTGTCAAAAGTTCATCCAGTTCTTCTGGAGTCAAATACCTCATACCAATCCGGTGGATCAACTCAGTAAACCTGGCAGGAGCTAAGGCTTTGGTGAGAAGGTCCGCCAGTTGGTGTTCAGTACCCACAAAATATAATTCAATGTTACCCTTTTCTACATGCTCCTTTATGAAATGATATCGAAGATCGATGTGCTTGGACTTCAAATGTTGGACGGAGTTGCACGAGATCGCAATAGCACTTCGATTGTCGCAGTACATCGGGATTATGTCAAATATGTAACCATAGTCTTTGAGTTGTGTTCTCATCCAAATGACTTGAGCACAACACGCCGCATGGCTACATATTCTACTTCAGTTTAGGACAACGATGTACAATCCTGCTTCTTCGATTGCCATGACACCAGTTTATCACCAAGAAATTGTAGAGCACCTGAAGTACTATTCCGAGAATCTAAGCAACCTGCGTGATCAGCGTCTGAAAAAGCTATTAGTTCAAAACCAGAATCCTTCGAATACCAGATCTCCAAAGTAATGGTTCCCTAGATGTATCGGAGGATTCTTTTAGCCTCAGAGAGGTGAGTTTTCGTTGGTCTTGACTGATACGGGAGCAAAGATGTGCAGCAAATACAATATCAGGTCTACTGGCTGTTAGATACATGAGTGACCCAATAATACTTCAGTATTTGGTAGGGTCAACCAATTTCCCATGCAAATCAGCATCCAGTTTCTTCGTATGTGCCATTGGTGAGGCATAGGTATCACAGCTTTGCATTCCATGTTTGTTTAAAATTTCAAGAGCATATTTGGACTGACTTAGGAAAATACCACGGGGTGATTGATGAACTTGCAGTCCTAGAAAGAACGTAAGTTCACCCATCATGGACATTTCAAAATGTTTTTTCATAAGTTTTGAAAATTCGTTTAAGTACTTTTTATGTGTTGACCCAAAAATGATGTCATCCACATAGATTTGAACGATTAAAATGTGAGCCCCATGATATTGAATGAAAAGAGTTGGGTCGACCAATCCTTTAGTGAAATTATTGGCAATGAGAAAGGATGATAACTTATCATACCACGCCCGAGGGGCTTGTTTGAGACCGTATAGGGCCTTTTTCAGTTTGAAGACGTGAGTTGGGAACTCTGGGTCAACAAATCCTTCCGGCTGACTAACATATACCGTTTCATTTAGTTGACCATTCAGAAAAGCGGTTTTGACATCCATCTGATAGACCGTGATGTGCATGTGAGCCGCGAATGCCAAAAAAATCCGTACAGCCTCAAGATGAGCAACCGGTGCGAATGATTCCTCGAATTAAATCCCCTCTTCTTGTCTATAACCCTTAGCCACCTGACGTGACTTATTTCTGATAACCATACCTTCAGCATCCAACTTGTTTTTTGCAACTCCATTTAAGACCAATAACATATACCGCGGTTGGTTTTTCAACCAATTCCCATACTTCAAGACGTTTAAACTGATTAAGTTCTTCTTACATGGATTCAATCCAGTTGTCATAAGTCATTGCTTCTTTAATTTTTTTGGGTTCAGATTGGCAAACGGTAAGTGCATAATTGCAATGTTCACCGTCAGTCTGAAGGCATTGTCGAGTTACGACTGGTTAATTCGGGTTTCCAATGATGTTCACAAGAGGATGGTCTTTAGTCCAACGATGTGTGGAGGGTTGATGTTGATATACATTGTGCATATTAGGAGGATTCAAATAGCTTGTGGCTGATTCCGCAACATGGGAAGTGGCAGTTTCATTAGCAAAAGGATTGAAGAACGCATTTGGATCATAATCTGCAGGTGTAGGTACTTCTTGGTTCAGAAGATCATTAGCTGGTTCAGCGTCATTGGATGCGGTTTGTTCGGCTGTTGTTGTAGAATCAATTGGAGGTGCTTCTTCAACAGTTGTTGTTGTTTCAGGTGTATCAGGGATTGGAGTATTATCAGGTTGAGCAGCGGAAACATTTGATACATATGGAGCACGTAGATCAATATCATCACTAAAGAGAGGAGCAAATAGCTGTTCCATTTGACGACGAGTAAGTTGTAGGCTTGGTTCAGCTGATGATGGGGTTTGGGGGAAGTTTAGACGGTTATGTCCGGGTTCCAAGCTATTTTGCTCAGAAGCCATTTCGGTAAGCTCATCGAAATTGGCATGAATCGTTTCCATAATCTCCCTTGTACGACGATTCCATATCCGGTATCCCTTAGAGTTGTCACAGTATCCAACAAAGACTCCAATATCAGCTTTAGCCTTGAGCTTACCAAAGTCATCACGATCATTATTTGGGTAACAAAGAGAACCAAATACATGAAAGTGTTTTAGATTTGGTTTGTGGTTATGGATAAGCTCATAAGGTGTTTTGTTGTGGCGTTTAGTGATCATAGAATGGTTCTGAGTGTAGCATACAGTTGACACGGCTTCAGCCCACAAGTAATCTAGAAGTTTAGCATTTATCAACATCGTTCTTGCAGGCTCTACTAACGTACGGTTTCGTCTTTCAACAACTCCATTTTGTTCTAGTGTCCGTGCAATTGATGTTTGATGCTCAATTCCCACTTTCTCATAGTATTCACGAAGAGTTTGATTCACAAATTCAGTTTCTTTTTCTGTTCTGATTTGTCTGATTGTGTTCCGGAGTTGAACTTGAATTTTCATAAGAAAGGTGATGATCATTTGTGGAGCTTGATCTTTACTTCGAAGAAAATAAACCCAAGTCCATCGTGAGTAGTCATCAACAATTACTAGAATGTAGCGTTTGCCATTAATCGTCAACACACGCATCGGGCCACACAAATCCATGTGAAGAAGATGAAGCACATGCTGGGAGCTGTGTTCTACCTTTGAAGGAAAGTGAGCACGAGTGCTTTTCCCTTGTTCACAAGTTGAGCATAGATGATCTTTAGAATACCGAAATCTTGGGAGACCTTCAACAAGTTTGTAACGTGCAAGATTGGTTATGGTTTGAAAGTTTAAGTGTGAAAGACGATGATGCCATAGCCAGGATTTTGTAGATGTTGCCTTAGAAACTAGACAGATGGGAGATGAAGCAATCATGTCTTGCATTGAGATTGTGTAAAGACTTGATGTGCAGTTTCCAGACATAAGATCGTTTCCTTGTAGATCATGAATGAAACAAGTTTTCTCCCTAAAAGCAACTTCCAAATCTCCATCACGAAATTGACCGACTGAAAAAAGATTATGACCGAGGCCTTCCACATAATAAACTCTACTAATTTCGATGTTCCCATTGATGTAATCTCCATAGCCCATGATAGCTGCGAAGTGATCATTCCTGAACCTGACAGTGCTAATGAACTTTGAAACAAAGTTTGATAACAGTTTGAGATTGCCTGTCATGTGTCGGGAACATCCGCTATCAACAATCCAGAGGATGATCTGTATCACCTGCATTACACACTGATGACACAGGTGGAATAGAAGTAGAGGTGGAACCCAAAGAGTTAGAGGGTTCCGTTATAGTTACATTAGACACACACAAGTTAATGATCTTGGAAATCCATTTAAAGCCTGGTATGTTCTGTAACCATCTCTGCTAAGTCCAACTAGTCTTAGCTTTGGTCTTAGTGAATGCACTAGGTGATATTTTCTTCCTAGGAGGTGAAGTGGGTACTATGGGTACATCAATGGTCGTAGCAGAAGCA
This sequence comes from Chrysanthemum seticuspe, assembly GCA_019973895.1. Classification (NCBI taxonomy): domain Eukaryota; kingdom Viridiplantae; phylum Streptophyta; class Magnoliopsida; order Asterales; family Asteraceae; genus Chrysanthemum; species Chrysanthemum seticuspe. The sequence goes on along the minus strand of BPTQ01000007.1, from coordinate 155,389,374 downwards.
TTAGTAGGCGGTTTACCTAGCACAGACTTAGAAGCATTAGTGGGCCTATATGTATTCCATTTTCTATTGTTCCGCTTACGAGATAAGATAGCATTAGCAACACATTTATCATGACAACCAAAAAACATGCTTTTACGACAACCAACACAAGATGCTTCAAACATAACATTTAAAGTACTTAAAGGTTTAGCATTCGTTACATCACTTTTTCTATTACATTTATCTAACGCAATGTCTAAAGTGGGTGCAACTTGAGTTTCATTTAAAGTCCTAAGGTGTTCTTCTACTTCAGAGGTCTTTATTGTTCTTTTCTTACGTTGCAACTTCCTATTCTTCCTTGAATTGCTCTTAAGTTGTGAAGTGCTAACGTTGGGAAAAGAGGCAACTATTCCTATTTCAGTGGAAGGAAGCACATTAGTATCTTGTGGTTTGTCATTAGGCGTTCTTGTGTCAATTTTAAACATTCCTGGGGCAAGTGCATTAGTGTTACTAATCTTATCATACTTAAGTTTCAGCAACTCCGCTTTTAAGTCATGGATAGTGTGTAACAAATCTTGATTTTCAGAGCGAGTGTTTCCATTATTTCGTAAAACTTCTTTGGTATATGCAAGATGATCATCAGTATCTTTTGACGCTTGAGCATGAGTCTTTTTGAGTAAATCAAATATGACACCATATTCAGTTTTGACTTTGGCAATTTCTTGTTCATATTTTGAAATTTGACACTTTAAAGACACGTTTTCATCATCCAGTTGTTCTATTTTTGGATCAAGAGATTTTGAACGCAACTGGTTGATCTTGTTTTGCAAAGCAAGTGCACGATTTTGACACCATTGAAGACGACGTTTTGCATTGGAAAGCTCATTTAACAAGTGCTCATTTTCAATTTTTAAATACTTGATTTGTGACACATTATCGGTATTCACAACATTTTCAACAGAATCAACAGCGATATAATCAAATGCATATGCAACAGAATGTAGTAACACAACATTTATGGTATCAGCACAGATAACATCTTCCAAGAGTCGGTCAACATAAGTTCTTAACATTTTCTTTTTACGTTTAGTATTTGAAATCGATGTTTCAGTTTGTTCAAAAACTTTTTCATAAGACCAATCTCCTTGTGAAGATCCCGTTCCCAATATATTGCACACATTTTAAGATTTCGGACATGTGGTAAAAGTCCTTTCTGAAAAATATCTCTTTGTTGTCGTGCAAATGGCGATTGAAAATGTTCAGCTTTTATTTCAGAATTAACTTCAATTGCATGTTCCAAAAGTTTGATATCAGACATAAATGTGTCAAAATATTTTAGAACTTGACATCGTTCAGCTAATGGCTTTATTTCACTAAAAGAAGGTAAAGGACCATTAATTTGTGCAACATTGGGTCGGGAACCATCATTAGAAGATGACTCTGGAGTTGGTGTCACAACCCAAGGTATGTTAGAATTATCCTGTTGTGTGACGAAAGTTATGGCTTTTGAATACTTAAATGGTTTACAATAAACAACATTTTCCAATTTTGACAGACTCTCGTCTTCTGCATCTAATTCCTCCAAACGATTATATTCAACAACAGACATGATGAAGTCATCAATTCTATGTTCTGCACTGTAAACTTGAGGATTTGGTTTGAATGCTCTATTTGAAAAGTGTGGTTTGTAATCAACAAGAATTGGTCCATATCCATTAGGATTTGGTTTAAAAGAAAACTTTTGAATTGTTGTGATTGACTCACCATGTTTGTAAACAACATTTTGAAACTCTTTGATTTTGTTTTGTAAGTCGACAATTTCCTCAAGATAGTCATCTATTTGTTTCCTCGAATGCTTTTTGTGCTCACAAAACTGTTTTTGACATGTTAACAACTCAGACTTGGCTTTTTGAGTTTCCGAAGTGAGAGCGTTAAGTTGTTGTTTATGATCATATTTCAATTGTTCTATTTGAGACAACAAAGCATTCTTGGATGCAACTAGATCACATATCTGTTTTTCCAAAGATTTTTCATTTTGGTAAGATTTAGCAAATGCGACTTCAAAACCTTTTTCATGTTTCTCTTTAGTTTGAAAAATGTTGAGTTGAAACTTATAGCATTCATTATCCTTAGTTAACAGTGCAATTTTATCTTACAATTTCTTATTGCTGTCATTGCACTTTTCCAGGTGAGATTTGTTGGTCTGAATTAATTTGGTCATGAGTTCAAGATCTGGATTAGACAAAGGTTCATCTTGTTCAACTTGAATCTCAACATGATCATTATTTAGATCCTCAAATATAACCACGGAGTCAACTTGATTATCAATATTAACCATAAGGTCATCTTGATCGTCAAATATAACTACGGGATCCATTTGATTATCATCGGAATGAGATGTAGACAATTCATGTTGAACACTCTGAGCCTCGTCGGATGCAGATGTTGGCGGAGATATCAGATCATTAATGAATAAGTTTTGATCCGGTACCTGAGACAAGCCGTCAGTGTCATACACTGGGCCTGTGTCACTCATGTGGAGCTCTTGCATATTTGCCATTAACATCACAACTGCATTAGCCTGCAAGTCCTCCATGTCATCATCAGAATATGCATTAGCCATGAAGCTCTGTTCCTTGTTGGTAAGAGTTCCACTAGGTTCATCCTTGAGGGCCAAGAGTAAAGCCTCTTTGTGATAAGCGCAGCCTCTTGTCCTCAGCTTGGGGCATGCATTTGCCAGATGATCCTTCTCATTACAGTTATAGCATCGGAGACCATTAACCCCAGTTTGAGCATTTTCCTGATCAACCATTTGAACCCGTTGTGGAGCACCCATGTTATTCCTTCCATTAACATTAAACCCTTTACCACTATTCATATGACGACCATTTCCATGATTCTGAACCTAAACCCTTCCATTGTTAACAACAACTTGATTCCTTGTATTTGACGAGGTGCGAATGCGGTTGTTGGATTTGTTAGCAAATCGTCCGAAGGCTCTTGCAAGCATAACAAATCCTTTATTCATTGCATCGAAGGCATCTGCATCCTCATTTGATTCACTGTAGAGTGCCTGATCATTGTTGTTGTTGTATGGAACCAATTGAGTTTCTTGTGATTGTTGTTGTGAAGGATCATATGGTGTAATCTGAACAGTTGATTGTGGAGGGTTTGTGAAGGTTGTTGGTAAGGTTAGGAATTGAGGATAACATGGTTGAGCCCACAAAGCTAGAGTTTGATTATCCGGAAGTGAAGGCGAAGCAGGGACTCCACGGATGATCCTTTATTTGTCAACTTCCTTTTGGTGGTGCTTCAAATAGTCATACAACAATCTGTATGTAGCTTGATGAAGATTTTTCACTTGACGGATGAAAATAACATACTTTTCCCAATCAAGACCAAGACTGCTCAGGAACTTTATGTTGATTGTAATCCTTGGCATAATGATATTATGTTTCTCCAAGTCATTTATGATGTCTGAGAACCGATGATGATATGACTCTAATGTCTCCCCTGGTTCAATCATGAAGTGTTCATATGCTAAGTAGATTTTTGATTCAATGTCCTCTTGATTGAGTTATGTGCCTTCCATTAGAAGATGAATGTGCTCCCACATTGCTTTAGCAGTCTTCTGAGCATCAACACTACGAAGTATCGGATTGGGTAATCCCAAAAGGATATATTGCATTGCAAGTTCATCGGCTTCTAAGTGTAGAAGTTGGTCAGTAGTAAGTTGATCAAGACCGACAACGTTAGTAATATCATCTCTTGGTGGATTAGCATTCAAATCTCCGGGTACAGTGAGAGTAGGCATCTGAAAAGGACCTTCAAGGATGACCTTCTTCAAAAACTTTCCATGTGGCTTTTTTAGATCACAAAACCTAAAGAACCTTATCACCCATTGATCCTAGTTTCCGGGAGTGAGCATTGGAGGTCTGTCAAGGGATCCAGCTTCATGAATGGATTGTTGGCTACTTAAAGCTTCACACATCTTTGCAAACCAAGACGGTTCCTTTGGTGTTGTAACATTCATAGCATACTTGGCGGGATACTGATTTTGAAAGTATGTGTAATGTTGTACTTGTTGACGAGGGTTTGGTGGAACCATTTGTGGTGGAAGAGGGTTTGCTCCTTGAGGAAAGTGATGAAATTGTTGTTGAAATTGTTGCAATTCTTGTGGAGATGGTGGAGGATATTGTTGATAGAATTGTTGTTGTTGTTGTTGTTGTTGAGGATACTCATGAGGAAAGTAGCTAGAGTATGGTGGTTGAGACATCTTGAAACTTGAGTTGATGATGGATCTTTGTAGTCGAATGAAACTTAGAGTTTGTTGATGAAGTATCCTTAAGCGTAGAATCAGCTTATGCGTAGAAATTACCTTATGCATAATACCCAACTTACGCGTAGAAGAGAGCTTACGCGTAGACTTGAGGAAAACTTAGCTTAGGCGTAAACCAAAGACTTAGTAGTAGAATCCTTATGCGTAATATTTTCTTAGGCGTAAGACAAGCTTAAGCGTAAGAAATGCTTAGGCAAGGAGGATTCTACGCGTAAGATTTTAGCTTAGGCGTAAAACTAGGGTTTTGCCCAAAAATCCTTTACACTTATACCAGTGTAAAAGATATCCAAAGTCGAAGTGTTTTCAAGCTTATCCAAGCAAGAAAACACTGAGTAAACCAACAGCACTGAAGATCAAGTGAAGAAATCCTTACGCGTAACAGCTGCTTAGGCGTAGACTTTGTGCTTACGAGTCAAACTAGAGTTTTGTTACGAGTAGAAAGTACAAACTATTACCAAAACTGATTTTTATGCTTAAAAGTGTTTAGAAACCTGATTTAATTGATGAAAGAGCTTCAATATCACCAAAATAACACAAAAGTTTGAAACTTGATGATTTAAGACACCTTTTATCCTTACGCGTAGACAGAAGTATACGAAAAAAATCAAGCTCAAAAACTATTCTACACACGTAAAGTTTCAAACTTGATGCTAAAAACTTAAACTTTAACACTAAATGAACCTTAAACCACAAAAATCTTGAGTTTTTAAGTGTAAAATTTGAAGCTTTAGGCGTATGAAAGATTTGAGACGCAAAACCCACGCGTCTGAAACAATACTTACAAAAACAAAAGTGTTTCACCCAACTAGATGGCGATTGATACCACTGTTAGGTCACCATAATGTAACACAAGCATCAATATGTAAGTAATATAGATAAGATGATCGGATGAACACACACACAATACACACACGTATGAATGAAAGAAAGATAGGCGTAGGATATATTGTGAAGTGAACAACCAACCTTCAAATGAAGGTTTACAAAGGTATTTATAGGGGAAGGGACTAGGGCAACACTACAAGTCCCCTTCCTTCCTTATTGGACATGGGCCAAGGCTTATGGGATTTCTACATAAGCCTTGCCATTAATACAAACATAAAAGCCTAATTAAGCAAACTATTACATATTGATTACTAACACTTGAAACATAGTTTAGGAGTGATTCCAACACCGTCACTTCCATGAAGGATGTATTGTCGAAACCCCTCTACAATACGAAGAAGGTATCAATACCTCCTTCTGAACCATAGCACTGGAATGTCTTCTCGAAATTAACGAGAAAACATGTCCAAGGTTTGTATTGGAATTCTTTCGTCAAGTTAAACTCGTTCGTAACGAGGATCGCTCTCTATCTCTTTGGTTTTGGATCAAAAATCAAAAGTTTGTTTTAACCCTTGGGCAATTTACTCACATCCTCCGAATTCCAAATCATGGATAATGTGCCTTCACTGAAGATTGGTCTCTTGATTCTCTCTTCAACTTTCGTGAAGAAAATAGTCCATATTGTTCACACATACCTTCCCCGGAATACTTGACTCGCACGATATGCAAACCTCGACCCTATTACTCCGATCCAAACATTATCTATACACGGGATATCCGAGAAGAGTACAAGGCTCTCGCACTCATCCTACGTGAAAATGTTTGGAGTCTTAAGGGAAATCGAGAAATCCTTCCCGCTTGTTGTGCTCACATAATGTATTGTTTGCTAACACAAAAACCATACAATCTCGCCTACTTCTTCGCAAGGCGAATTTTAAATCTTCAAGGCTCCAAGAATAAACTAATCCCTTATGGAATGTTCTTAACACGCCTTTATCATCACATCATGTACTTCCACCCTCAATTTCAAAGTCCGTTGTGCGTACTTGTGAACAAGATGATGGAACCGTTAAACACATCTCTCATGAACACTTTCTTCATTCCTCAATCGGCAAACACTCATCAACCATTTGATGATCCATCTAGCGAAAATGCTCAAGGAACTTAGTTTTATTTCAAATAGGGACAATCCTTAGTATCCATGCTTTATCAATGTAATGCAATTTCCTTCATGAAATAAAACATCTTACATTTGATATCTCTACTATATTAGTGTTAGAACTTCTTAGAAAAACACTAACTTTGAAATATGATGCATTGTGCAACCCTGCATATCTTTTGTAAAGGTTCTGCTTAGCAGAGAGACGGATCCCAAAGTTTGTGCTAGACGGATCCCTACTCTTAGGGAACCGTGGGATCCAGCGAACAGAAATGCAATTGCAATCATTGTATTTCAAAACATGTCTTTAGATCACTTCACACTAAGCTAGACATAGTACCTTAGGACAAATTGAGTCCTTGTCAAGTTGAGTAAATGTTTCATACTCACACTTAACTCACTTAGATCACACTCTAAGAGCTTGTTGATCTATCGTTTCACCAAAACTCATTACTATTCCGCTCTTATACTCACACATGATCCCTCACAGGGTAATACATCTAGCTTTAGAAATCTTTCAATTTTAGCAAATTGATTGTAGTCATCCTTACCTCAAATAGGTCAAAATGGATCAAACTCTAACTTTTCAATCTTAAGCCTTTAGGATATCCTCCAAAAGGTTACCTTAAGTTACTATCTGGTCTCTAGGATCACTTAGCTCCATTTGACACTCTCAAATATTTAGTGTCATCTTTGGTCATTTATTGGTACTCATAAAAGTTCCAATTTCTTCCATAAAAGGCAATCATTAGCTACATCACTCATTGCCCTTAACCATTTAAGTACCCTTTCATTTAAGACACTTAGATGGACTGAAACACTCAAGAAGGTATAGGCATTAGACCTTACAAACATCATTGTTATCTTTTCCTAGCTGCTAAGAGACGGATCCCTCATTGGAGGGAACCGTGGGATCCGTATGACAGATTCATGGCAACTCTAGCAAAAACAATTATTTTAAGCTCATCTTGCTAACTTGAACACTCCATCTCATCTTAATTAAGTTCCTAGATCAGTACAACTCTAAAGTTGACTCTTGTGCATGCTAATCATCACATTCCAAGGAATTTTAGTGGCTTAAGTCTTGAATGCACTTGCCAAATCCCTTGCTTTATAAACCACATTGTTAGGACTCCTAAAGTTATCATCTTCATCTTTATTTTCAGCACTTAGAAACCTTTACAAACTTCTTTGAATCATCTCATCATGAGAAAAGCTCCAAGTGGTAACTCATCCACCAAAGGACCACCCAAGAAAATTGCTCGTGTTGTACACGAAATTTATTCAACCAAATCATCTCCGGTTAAATCCACAAATGCTAGGATTTCTCCTCCACCAACTCAACCATTCAACCAATCCCTAAAAGGATAGTTCCCACAAAACTACCAATGTCAAACACCACCATACCTCCTAAACCAAACAATCCTATTTCCACTACACCATCACCATTGGTGCCTAGAGCCCTATCATTCACCACTCCACTTTCATCACCACACCTCTACAATATAGAGGACTTGCCTCCTAGGCCATCTCATCCTCCACCACCGGCAACATTCTCCTTATTAGGAGGAATAATGGAACAAAATCAAGGTGTTGAATCAACACTAGCTCCGGCTTCCTTTTCGCCATCATCATCAAATAATCCTATTTGGATTATGAGAAATTATCAAAGTCAACCTCCCGACCACATGGAAGTTGACACCTCTCTACCACCACCATCATTCTTGGTCGAGCCATCTTCAAATGCGCCTCCACCAATCCCTCCATCGTTTGAGGCTCCTCAACCCGCTTCACTTGATCCTTCACATCAAGCAATTTCCTTTCTTCCATCACCACTACTTAGCCATGACAAAGATTGCTATCATTGTCAACATGTTGAAAGTTTAATACATGAAGTACGGGAAGATCAACGTTTCATGTTTTATCACCTCCTCGAACGTTTCGACGAGATTAAACCTAAACAAACTTGAGCTAGAGAATTTTAGTGGTGTCCTAGTATCAAGCGTGACTTAGATAGTCTAGTAACTCAAAGTCATGTATCGTTCATTTTCTTAGTTTTTAGAGTCATGTATATCATATCTCTAGTTTTATTAAATGAAATTACATGATATTTTCTATATTTCTGAGTATATGATTATTGGTCTAATACATATCTCATTTTGATGTCAACATACCTTTTGGTACATCACACTTTCTGTACTTTAGTTACAGATAGACGGATCCCTCCAAAGAGGGAACCGTGGAATCCGTGCAATAGAAGACTAATTTTCTACTAACTCGAGTCTTTTTTGCAGGAAATTATGCATTATATACTTGTATTCTAACCTTTGTTTTGTAGATTTTCAATTTACACGTGAAGACTTTGACACCTTAAGCTAGGGGGAGCTTTGTGTTAAAGCAATACATTGCAAAATTACTTGCAATATTAGGATTACATTTTATGACGTCCCTTTGCATAGTTGCAATCATAAAGGGGGAGCATATTCGTCACTTAGACGAAATCTTTTGCAAACTTAATTGCAAATGAACTAGCTTAGTTTTATTTACTTGACGCCCTCACAAAGGGATTGACTCGTCAAGGGGGAGTTATGACGAGAACCCTTCCCGTCACTTGCTCTATATTTTTTTTTCTTTTCAAATGTTTTTTTTTCTTAAAACAATGTGTTAGTTCCTTTCCAAAGCTCTTTTTGTTTCGACAAAAAGGGGGAGAAGAAAGTAAAAACTACAAAATCAAACTTTTACGAATTTTAGTTTTTCCTTAAAATAATTTTATGTTTTGTCATCAACAAAAAGGGGGAGATTGTTAATAAAAATAAGCCGTAAAAACGTTTGTTTATATTTTACGATCTTCTAATGTTTTGTCGATAACAAACGTAAAATCATTTTAACGAAACAAATAAAATACGTAAATGGTTTGAGCCAATAGTTTTCTAACACACTTAAGTTTTCACATAAAACACTAAAACAAGTATAAGTGATTTTATGATTTAGTAATACATATGTACAACAACTAGTGTTTACATATTGGGAAAATATATACATAACTAGTATGTATTATAATGGGTAATACAATTGGGTAAAAACTTAAGTATTTGACCCATTGACCAAATACATTGAATGTAGTTGGGTACAACCCAAAGTCCATGACCCATACCTATTGAGCTTAACCCATAACCCATTGCATTACATCATGCTTAAGTCATACATGGTTTTAATCCATGGCCCATAGTTTTAATCCATGAACCATGGACTAGATGCATTGCATCTTATGGATACATTGTATCTACTTGGATACCCATTATCCATAACCCATGACCCATGACCCAAAACCCATGGGCAAAGGGGAGTGTCCCACGAATCCCCTGTATTACACCGGAAGGATCCCTCAAGTGAGGGATCCGTGAAACAGTAGCTATTTTCTCTCTATAAATAGTGAGTCATTTCTTCATTGTTTCTCACCCCTTTCACACATATTTTCTCTTTGAGTTATAAACTCTCTAACCTAAGATCCAAGTGATCTATGTATGTAGTTTTGTTTTTGTGGAAAACTAGAAGGGGGGGTTGAATAGTTTTGCCGATTTTAAGTTGATTTCAAAAACTTTAGATTCGATATTATGTGAAATCGTATGGATGTTGAGAACGTATAGATCTAATGATAATGCAAGCAAATAAATAAAGATAAGGGATAGAAATGACACAACCGATTTATAGTGGTTCGGCTACAAGGACACCTTCCTTGCCCTACTCCACTCCCCTAGTCACCTACTCGAGAGTTCAAGCACTATGTCAACAAACTCCTTCACTTGGCGGAGAAGCCTTCACAACGTTGCTTACACTTTTTCCGGTACAAAGCTAGATACCGAGTCCGTAGCACGGTGGACCAAACCAACACAACTATTACACAACAAATATGTGAAATATCAAATACAAGATCTTCGCTACAGAAATCTTGCGGAGTGACAAATCAATCAAGGACCCCTTGCTTGGATGACTTGTAGAATGCTCGTGATCTCGCCTTAGAAAAGGACCTATATGAGGATCACAAATAGAAAGAAAAGAAGAACAACTCTCTAGATCTAGTGATCTATATGTTAGAAGAGAATGAGAGTGTATGAGAGATTTAGTAAGAAGAGGGGTGAGTTAGAATGAAGAAATGGCTCTCTATTTATAGGCAAATTTCCTCACTGTTCTCACGGATCCCACGGATCCCTTCCACTTGGGATCCGGCTAGCACAAAGCTAGGGATCCGTGGAACGCTCCTCTTTGCCCATGGGTTTTTTGGTTATGGGTCATGGGTTATGGGTTGGTCCATGGGTTTTCTTTAGATTCAATGTATCTAAGTATACATTGTATCTAGTCTTCTTGGGTATGGGTTAAGATCCATGGGTTATGATCCATGGGTTATGGTTTTTACCCATCCTAATAAATTATTACAACAAATGCTTAATTACTACATTTTTGTATTTAAAAGATTATATGTAAATGCTTTACAAAAATAACATGTATCCTTATAATTATACTTAAGACAACATTATATATGTTATCAACAAAACACAAAGAGATCGCAAAATATTAATAAACGTTTTTACGGTTTATTTGTATAAACAATCTCCCCCTTTTTGTTGATGACTAAATATAATGTTATGATGAGTAAAACTTAAGAATAGATGTAAGTTTTGAAAGCTCCTAAGTTTTACTTCTTCTCCCCCTTTTTGTCGAAACAAAAAGTTAACCCTTGGAGGAAAAAGCAGTCTACGTATTTCTTACTCCCCCTTGACGGTAGCTCCCCCTAGTTTGGGGCGTCAAGAGAAGAAAAAAAAATCCTACAAAAGAAAGTTAGTAACATGCTTAAATGATCTTATGGTTGTCGAGAATCAAGATAGGGAGCCAAGGTATGTAAACAAGGCCTTGTAATAAAACGACAAATTGTAGTGGTAGTTAAGCCACTTACAAGCATGTAAAAATAAGAACAAGACTTGTTCTTGAAAATGACAAAAAAAAATTACTACTAAAAGTGAGAAATAGTAGTAGAGATTCCTTCCATGCTTGCATAAGGTTATGGATGGAGGTTTTGATGAGTAATGGTATTGATGCGATCAAGGATGAGGCTGAGTATGAAACGCATTTCTTCCCTAACTTCTATTGCAATTTCCCTAGTGGATTGGCAATGTTCACAATGTAAATGATGTGGGTAATGAGTGCGGAAGTTTTCCGGGTTGTTTTGATTTGAGTTATGCGGAAGTTGTGGTGGAAAAATAGGAAAATATGGATCAAAATCCGGAATGTTTGTACGTGGTGGTGGAAAAAAACCTAGATGTTCTTGTAATGTGATGGGAGCTAGAGGTGGTGATGTTTCAAGATCTTGAAAAATAGTATTTGGTGATGTGGGGGGTATGGAAAAGACTATTTCTTTTTCTTTAGGTTGGGTAGATCTTGTTAGAGTCCTAAGGAGTTCCAAAAGAGTTATTTTAGGTGGTGATGAAGTTGGTGTACTTGTTGGTGATGAGGGTGGTGCTATAATGGAAGCATCTTGTGGTGAGTTATTTGAGAATGAATCATTTGAGGTTGGTTTTGCTAAACAACAAGATCGGATACTAATCCGTGCGGATATCCTAGCATTTGATTGTGGTATTTTGGATGATGGAAGTACAAAGGTTTGGATATCATGATTGTTTGTACTAGATGTTTCTCCTAAAGGGTTTTTGGATGACATGATGAAGTGTGTTTGTGAGAAGGAGATGGAGTATGCAAGCATTTTGGGAGTTATATATATAGAAAACCAACACATTGTAATGAATGCTTGACCCAAAATGTGGATTAAAATCTAATGATTAGATATGAATTCAAGGCATGTGATCATGAGAACACAAGCATTAAATAGCATACTCCCAAAAATGAAGCAAATGTGGATTTTACATCCAAAGTGACAAAAATAGAAGTTGAAAACAGCTTCTGTATACACGGATCCCACGGATCCTTCCCTTGAGGGATCCGTCCAGCATGAAGGCTGGGATCCGTGGGTCTGGTGTTTCAGGCAGTACAAAATTCTCCTTTTGGAAATATTTTTGCCTATTGTGTGCCTATATGCAAACTATTTGGAGTTGTGGTTATCTCGACCCCTAAAAAGAAATAAAAACTAAACTAGAAGTATAAAAAATATCCTATTGAGATAACCCGAAAACACATATTTAGTACATAAGTACGTAATCTTGTGTTGTCAATGCTCCTAATTCATTGTAACTTAAATGAATGTACCCGAAAAACACATATTAGTTATGTGTCCCCTTTAGCATTCAAAAGACATGAGATGCAATGAAAATGGGTTTTTACTTTGTATTAATAATGAAAAAGCAATTTGTCCTAGAAGTGAGAAATTGCTTTTGTGAAATTGATACGGGAAGGTATCATCCTTTTAGAAAACATTGTGAAAGTAGGTTTTCTTTGAAAATGTGTATATAAAAAGTAGGAAAGCTATAAGTGAAAAAACTTATCTTTGGGTTTTGAAAATTCCCGTATTGTTTGTGAGTTGTGCGTGAAATAGAGATCCTAGACTCAGAAGGAAGAAGGCTAGTGTTTACATACCTTGTAGAGTGAAAATAAATTACGGCGTGTGTTCCATTAAACCAAGACCAAGACGAAGTAGGTTGAATTGTTCCCGCTTCAACGGTTTGGTAAGGACGTCAGCTATGTTATCTTCGGATGCTACTTTCTCAATAGAAATGTTCCCCTTTTGAACATTGTCTCTTAAGAAGTGATGACGAATCTCTATATGCTTGGTGCGAGAATGCAATACCGGATTCTTGCTTAAGTCGATGGCACCTTTGTTGTCACATAGAATGGCTATGTCGCTTAGATGAATGTCGTAGTCTACTAATGCTTGTTTCATCCATAGTGCTTGTTGGCATGCTTTGCCGGCGGAGACGTACTCGGCTTCGGTTGTTGATATTGCTAGAGCCGTTTGTTTCTTAGAAAACCATGATGTTAAACAACATCCCATGAAAGTACACACCCCACTTGTACTTTTTCTATCAACGTAATCCCCTGCATGGTCAGAATCTGCATATACAATTGTTTCTACACCAGTGCCCTTAGGATACCATAATCCTAATTGTGTTGTACCCTTATTGTATCTAAAAATTCTTTTTACGGCTTCTAGGGGTGAAGTTTTGGGGTTTTCTTGAAACCTAGCACATAGGCAGACACTAAACATGATATCCGGCCTACTTGCCGTGAGGTAGAGAAGACTACCTATCATGCCACGATATTTAGTATTATCTACGGATTCGCCGTCTTCATCTTTTGTGAGTTTGGTGTCGGATGACATGGGTGTCCTAATAGGTTTCGACTCTTCTAGACCAAATTTCTTTAACATCTCCTTGATGTATTTAGATTGATTGAAGAAGATACCATCTTCTACTTGTTTAATTTGTAGACCAAGAAAGAAACTAAGTTCTCCCATCATACTCATCTCGAACTCGTCATGCATGATTTTAGAGAAATCATCATACATGTCTTGACAAGTGGATCCGAATATAATATCATCTACGTATATTTGTACTATGATTATGTGTGACTCCTTTTTCTTAGTAAAAAGTGTGTTGTCAACTAACCCCATGGTATAGTTATGTTTAATTAAAAAGGACTTGAGTCTATCATACCAAGCTTTTGGAGCTTGTTTAAGACCACAAAGGGCTTTCTTTAATTTATAAACGTGTTTGGGTTTTTCAAAATCGATGAAGCCCGGAGGTTGAGCTACATATACTTCTTCATTAATAAGACCATTTAGAAAAGCGCTTTTGACATCCATTTGATAAAGCTTTAGATCATTAGCACAAGCATACGCAATAAGTATTCTTATAGACTCTAATCTAGCCACGGGGGCATAGGTCTCATCAAAGTCTATTCCTTCTTGTTGGTTATACCCTTGGGCAACGAGTCTAGCCTTGTTCCTAGATACTACTCCGTTTGCATCTAATTTGTTTTTATACACCCATTTTGTTCCTATTATGGTTTGATTACTAGGTGGAGGGACAAGTGTCCAAACATCATTAGAAACAAATTGATTTAATTCTTCTTGCATAGCCATTACCCAACTTTCATCTTTTATGGCTTCTTATGTGTTCTTAGGTTCTATAGTTGAAACAAAACAAAATAAGCTACTTTGGTTTTGAACTTGAGACCTTAATGTTCGTTCGTTTAGCTTTCCTATGACCTTATCTACGGGGTGATCTTTGGACTCTTTAATGTTTGTGATTTCACTAATTGAAGGTTCTTCTTCTTCATTTATCTTTTTCTTAATTACAATAGCTTCACTTTCTATGATCTCGTCATCGACAAGAGGTGGAGAGGGTTTGGGTGGACTTTCATCAAATTTTATGTTTAATGACTCTTCTACCTTTATTGTTTCTTTGTTTAATATGACGTAAGCTTTGCTATTTGGCGAGTAACCTAGAAAGATACCTTCGGTTGATTTAGGATCAAATTCTGTAAGGTAATCTTTAGTGTTAAGAATGAAGCATTTGCTTCCAAAGACTCTAAAATGATTTAAAGTAGGCTTTTTTCCTCGGAGTAACTCATATGGAGTTTTACCTAAGATTGGTCTAATTAAGACTCGATTGAGTATGTACGTTGAAGTATCAACAGCATTACACCAAAATTTTTGAGGTATGGATTGTTCGTTAAGCATGGTTCTACTCATTTCTTGAAGGGTTCTATTCTTTCTTTCTACTACCCCATTCGATTGTGGAGTGCGTGGAGCCGAGAAGTTGTGAGTAATACCATTAGCGTCACAAAAGACTCCAAATTGCACTTCATTATCGAATTCCCTACCATGATCCGTTCTAATAGACACTATAGAACTTCCTAGTTGTCTTTGGATCTTTTTGCTTAATATTTCAAAATAATTAAAGGTTTCCGTTTTGTTCTTTAAAAATTTTGTCCATGTATACCTAGAGTAGTCATCCACTATTACCAAAGTATAGTAGTTGCCTCCATAACTTTGGATAGCGGATGGACCAAATAAATCCATATGTAGTAATTCTAGACACTTAGTTGTGGACACCATGTTTTTAGCTTTATGACTCGAATGAACTTGTTTTCCTATATTACAAGCATCACAAAAATGATGTTCATATTTTAACTTAGGTAGATCTCTTACTAGATCTTTGGATGATAGCGATTGAAGAAGTCGCATGTTGGCGTGACCCAATCTTCGATGCCATAAGGTCGAAGTATCATCCATAGAGGTAAGACATAGTTTGTCTTTAGGTTCATTACCGATTTTAATGACATAGACTCCATGTTTCCTAATTCCTCTTCCTATGGTTATGCCATTTTTAAGTATCTTACTACCGGTTTCGGTAAAAAGTACATTGCACTTTTTATGACATATTTGTCCTATACTTAAGAGATTAAAGTTTAGGTTTTCTACGTGACACACATCGTTAATGGTTAGAGATTTGTTAGAAACCGTACCTTTACCGATGATTCTACTTTTGCTATTTCCAAACACCACATTACCTCCATTTACGGATTCATATGTGGAGAATAGATCCCTATTGCCGGTCATGTGCCTCGTGCACCCGCTATCCTTGACCCATTCATCGGGGTCTAGGTCGACCTTTAAGCACACCTAAAACAATAATAAACTCAAAAGTTTGGTCCCCATTTATTCATGGGTCCATTAGTGTTAAACATTCCATTCATGTTAGACATGTATGGATAAGATGAGTATGCATTCCATGGAGCAAAGTTTTGAAAAGAGAAACCGTTTTGCATATTAGGGTTCCATCCCATTTGATGGTTACTTCTTGGATAAACGTTATTAGGTCTCCTAGATGCATTATGTTTTTGAAAAGATGGTGCTTTGTTTCTTGCAAAAGTAGGATTATTTTTTGGAGGTGGATGTCTAGTGGTGACATGAGTTGGTTTCTTCCTATTTACGATAACGAACTCGGTTCTAGATGATGAGGCTATGTTATTACCACTAGTTGTCACAGCAGATCCACGGATCCCAGTTTGTACACTAGTCGGTTCCCTTTTTAGGGGATTCGTGGGATCCGCCACAACAGTGGCTGGTTTTTCTAATTCTTTAACAAATTTTGTTTCTTTATTTTCACTAGTTGATGAATCAAGTTGTTGTATACCTAGACCCTTTTGGTTGTTGCCGGTTTTAACCCCATCGAGTATTGTATCTAAGGTGTTTGTACTCATTCTAGCAATTTTAGAATCTAAAAGATCAACTAGTGTTTGAAGTTGAACACAAAGTTCACATTCACCACTTGCTATTTTACCCTTTTCCAAACGTTTTAGTTTTGCTTTTAATTCTATGACTTCTTTATCTAAACGTTGGTTTTGACTCTTTAAAAGCTTGTTTTTGTTAACTAGTTTTAAGCTAATATTGCATAGTTTATCATATTCATTATGCAATGAGTCGTCATCAAGTGATGAACTACTATTGTATTCGTGACATACCTCGTCATTTGCCATGAGACAAATTTCTTCGTCCTCCTCGTCGCTCATTCCCCACGTGCCGCTCACGAATGCCTTTTGATCATCCCGTTTGGGACACTTACTAATAAAGTGGTTTGGGTCCCCACATTTAAAGCAAGTACGATCATCCTTTGGCTTCTCGTCCTCTTTGCTTTTCCGAAAGCCTTTCTTATCGTCATACGGTTGTTTGACGTATCTACCCTTTCTTCTAAAGAACTTTTTAAAGTCCCTTACCGCCATAGCGTACTCTTCGTCGTCACTACTCAAAGATAAGTTATCCTCATCGCTCGAAGCCTTTTTGGCTTTAAGGGCAAGAGATTTGTGTTTCTCTTTCACTTTTGAGGCTTCAGAATCTTTAGCAAGGACAAGCTCGTAGACTTTTAGGTTGCCTATGAGTTCATCGAGGGTGAGGATTGTCAAATCTTTTGACTCTTCGATTGCCGTCACCTTGGATCTCCACTTCGATGGAAGTGCCCTTAGATATCTCCTAACATGGTTACGGCTAGAAAAGGATTCATCAAGTGCTTGTAAAGATGTAATAATAGTATTAAAGTTAGCAAATGAATGATCTATAGTTTCCTCATCCGATATTGAAAATTGTTCATATTGTTGAACAAATAAATCAATTTTATTATTTTTAACTTGTTGGTTGCCTTGATGAGTTACAACTAAAGAATTCCAAATTTCTTTAGAGGTTTTAAGCATAGAAATTCTTTCGAATTCCTTTTTCGGTAAAGCATTATATAAAACCATTTTTGCTTCACTATTTTTAGAAAGCTTTTTCTTCATTTCATCATTTAGTTTATCATGAGGTATGTGAACTAAATTTCCTTTATCATCATTTGAGGTAACCTCAAAATCACCTTCAACAATAATGTACTAAAGATCAATATCTTTAGATTTCACATATGTTTCGAATCTATTTTTCCAATATATAAAACCATTAGTTTCAAGTAGTGGTGGTCGTTGCATAGATTGCCCTTCCTTATAATTTTCACAACCCATAGTGATCGAAAAGTTTTTAAAATACAATTTTATTTTAAAACTTTTATAAACTTAGCTCTTGATGCCAATTGTGGAAAACTAGAAGGGGGGTTGAATAGTTTTGCCGATTTTAAGTTGATTTCAAAAACTTTAGATTCGATATTATGTGAAATCGTATGGATGTTGAGAACGTAAGATCTAATGATAATGCAAGCAAATAAATAAAGATAAGGGATAGAAATGACACACCCGATTTATAGTGGTTCGGCTACAAGGACACCTTCCTTGCCCTACTCCACTCCCCGAGTCACCTACTCGAGAGTTCAAGCACTATGTCAACAAACTCCTTCACTTGGAGGAGAAGCCTTCACAACGTTGCTTACACTTTTTCCGGTACAAAGCTAGATACCGAGTCCGTAGCACGGTGGACCAAACCAACACAACTATTACACAACAAATATGTGAAATATCAAATACAAGATCTTCGCTACAGAAATCTTGCGGAGTGACAAATCAATCAAGGACCCCTTGCTTGGATGACTTGTAGAATGCTCGTGATCTCGCCTTAGAGAAGGACCTATATGAGGATCACAAATAGAAAGAAAAGAAGAACTCTCTAGATCTAGTGATCTATATGTTAGAAGAGAATGAGAGTGTATGAGAGATTTAGTAAGAAGAGGGGTGAGTTAGAATGAAGAAATGGCTCTATATTTATAGGCAAATTTCCTCACTGTTCTCACGGATCCCACGGATCCCTTCCGGCTAGCACAAAGCTAGGGATCCGTGGAACGCTCCTCTTTGCCCATGGGTTTTTTGGTTATGGGTCATGGGTTATGGGTTGGTCCATGGGTTTTCTTTAGATTCAATGTATCTAAGTATACATTGTATCTAGTCTTCTTGGGTATGGGTTAAGATCCATGGGTTATGGTTTTTACCCATCCTAATAAACTATTACAACAAATGCTTAATTACTACATTTTTGTATTTAAAAGATTATATGTAAATGCTTTACAAAAATAACATGTATCCTTATAATTATACTTAAGACAACATTATATATGTTATCAACAAAACACAAAGAGATCGCAAAATATTAATAAACGTTTTTACGGTTTATTTGTATTAACAGTTTTTGTGATTCTCTAGGTTCCTCTTAAAGGCGAGATCACCATCTTTTAAAGACGAGCAAGCTCAAGTCCATGAGTTGCCATGCTTCGTTATCATCAACACTACTGAGGTTCTCTTGTTGATAGTTCTCTTCTTTCTCATAAAAAGTGTAGTGTTGAAGACATTAGTGAAAGATGTCTAAAAGAGTCAAGACGAAGACATTAGAAAAGGTTGTCGATCGTCCGTATTGAAAGCACTAGTGAAGGGTGCTTAGAAGTCAAGGCTAAAGGCACTAGTGAAAGGTGGCTTGAAGATCGAGTCAAACGCATTAGTTAAAGGTGCCTTGAAGATCGAGTCAAAGGCATTAGTGAAAGGTGCCTTGAAGATTGAGTCAAAGGCATTAGTAAAAGGTGCCTTGAAGATCGAGTCAAAGGCATTAGTGAAAGGTGCCTAAGGTGTACATTCGATATGGTGTGAGTTGATGTACAAGATAGATTAGTATTGGGTCAAGGGATATTGATATCCTTGTTGATGTTGTTATAAGGAGTAGATCTCCTTCGGGGTTAGGTGTCTTGTAGTAGTTGGGTAGTAGTTCCTACATTGTAATGGAACTAGGTATCTAGCCTAGCACCGAATAAAGGGTAGGCGACGTTGTGATAGGTTTGGTTCTACTTCATGGAAGAACCCGGTATCTAGCCTTGTACCGGATAAAGAGTAGGCAATGTTGTGAAGGCTTCTCCGCCATAAGGAGTTGGTGTCGTGTAGTGATTACGAATTCTCGAGTAGGTGACTCGGGAAGTGGAGTAGGGCAAGAAAGATGTCCTTGTAGCCGAACCACTATAAATACTCGCGTTGTGGTTTTGTGCTTCTTACTCCTTATCTTTTCATTACATGCTTATGTATGCTTGTCTATCAACATCCAACACACATATTTAATAGATCTAAGTCGATATAAATAGTTTAAAACCAAGTTTTAATCGGTAAAACTATTCAACCCCCCTTCTAGTTTTCCACACTACCCATAGTTAGATAATTAGATAGTAGAAGTAATTGGTAGAAGTACCACCTCCCAAATCCAAACCCCGAGATTTTACCCTTAGCTTTCTAAAAAATATAAAAAAGACAAAAAAAAGAACCTTCCTCAACCTCAACCTTAGCGTAGTACACTTCTCACTAGCATTCCTATTCCCCAAGAAAACAATATTAATACCTGAGGCTTACCCAATACTGCACTACAACGATTAGGTTCACTGCCTAGGGTGTTGAAAAACTTGCTCGACGAAAAGGAAGTTCCTTTGACCCCGAACGCGCCTTGTACGCGCATCATTTACTCATGATAAGGATTTAAAACGTATGCTTTTAGGGGGTCATTTAAGCCTTTAATCGACCACTTTTATATCCGTTACTGCTTAATTTCGTTCCTTTTCAATTTTTAGGTCTCTTGGAAGCAAAATGCTGAAATGATGCACATTTGGATGAAAAGGAGTGAATACATGAATAAAATGGCAAAGTCAAGATCGAAGCCACTCAAGCTACTCAAACTGAACCTGACGGCGTCCCGATCAAAGGGCGACGCCATCCCTCTATAAAGACTTGATCAAAACATGCACCAGACGGGTCAGTGTAATTTTTGTTCGTATAACCTGACGGCGTCAGGTTGTGAAGAAGAAGGGCGTCACTCAGACTTTTCATCTCAGACGGCCCATATCCAGAATCAAGACGACGTCCCAACTGAAGACTGACGGCGTTACAACTCTATGGTGACGCCGTCCCATCAATGACTTGGCCAAGACGAAACCCTAATGACGACGAGATAACGGCGTCCCATCCAAAAGGTGACGCCGTCGTAAGTGTAAATCTATATATAGAATTCGATTTTTCTGCATTTAGGGAGGTATACTTTTGGAGAAAAAAAACCCTAAACATTTGTAGTCCGATTTGGACAGTATCTTAGGGTCCCAAACCCTATTTTTACACATCGATATAAGTATTTTAGTCCAAAGTATCATTATGTCTTCAACTGATTGTGTGTATGCTTGCTTTTTTACCATGTCTAGCTAAATTTCTTGTGTGTTTGCTTAGATCTATGAAACCTAGTTATTGATTATTGTTAGTTTGTTTCTTATCTTAATTGTAAATTGGCTTAGGAGTGCAACTAGGCATCATTCGTAGTATTTAATGCTTGAGTAAGCTTTTTGAAAGTGAGGCTTACAAATGAAATAGCTTAAGGGCTTGCGGATTTAGTATGCTAAACCCGAGAGATAACCTCAAAGAGTTAAGGACAACGCATACCCTACGACCTTAGGAATACAACGCGTTAAGACAAGGTATGACAATTCAACCGACCAATAAAAGATAACTAGGGAGTAATAGTATCTAGGTAAACACATTTTTAATCATCATACGAGCACACATCAAATAGACATAGCTACCCGTAGTAATAGACAATTAGATAATTAGATTAGTAGAAGTAATCGGTAGAAAATACCACCCCCAAACCAATTACCCCGAGATTTTACCTTAGCTTTCTAAAAAACCTATAAAAAGATAAAAAAAAAGAATCATCTTCAACCCCCACCTTCTCGTCATACATTTCTTACTAGCATTCCTATTCCCCTAGAGAATGATATCAATCCCCAAGGCTTACCCAATACTACACTAATACGATTAGGTTCACTGCCTAGGTGGTTGAAAAACTTGCTCGAAGAAAAGGAAGTTCCTTTGACCCCGAACGCGCTTCGTACGCGCATCAAATTTTTGGCGTCGCTGCCGGGGAATAGAATAGCTAGTTAGATCTTTATCTCGTTTAGGTTCCCTTGCTTGATTCCTATCAACTAAGATTTTTTCTCATTTTCATTAGCTTTCTTGTAGTCTAACCCCCTTCTTCGTGACTTTGTTCGTAGCCCATCACTTTTCATCATGGAAGGTGATAACCCACCACCAATTGACCCACCAAGAGGCCGTACTCTTGGTGAATACTCTAGACCGAGCCACCAAGGCTATAGGAACACCATTGAGCTCCCCGATCAAGCTCAAACTACGCCCATGTGATCTGACACCATCCGGTTGGTGCAAAACGGATGTGCATTCCATGGACTTCGTTCCGAAGATCCTAATCAGCATCTCAAGGACTTCCTTAAAATCGTTGACTCCATCGACCTTGATGCTACCACATGGGAGACCACGCGCTTTCATCTCTTCCAATTCTCTCTACGGGACCAAGCTAGCAATTGGCTTGAGCGACTTCCCGCCGGATCCATCTCAAGTTGGGATGATCTCACCACTCGTTTTCTCACCCAATTTTTCCCACCGGGGAGAACTACCAAACTTAGGATTGACATCTTAATGTTCCAACAACGTCAAGGCGAAACTCTCTACGAGGCGTGAACTCGATTCAAGGACTTACTCCATAAAGTCCCTCATCACGACATTGATCTTTAGCTTCAAATCCAAATCTTCTGCGATCATGTCAACTTCTCAGCTAGGCAAACCATCGACCAAGTGGTCGGTGGCAAACTTAGTGAACTTACCGCGGAAGAATCATGGGGTACAATAGAGGACCTTGCCCTCTAAGACAACGAAAGTTGGAATGACCCCCGTGAGTTGCCTAAAACCGTCAAGGCAATCTCCTTGCCTCCCATTGACTCACAAACTTCCAATCGTAGGATGCTCGAACTTGAAGATCAAGTCAAATTAATAATGAGATCCTACAAGAATCCTAAACCTTCACGCTAAGTGAACAAGGTCTCTTCCTTGCGTGAGATATGTAGTGGTCCCCATGACACTCGTACTTGCATGAGACTCCCCGAACAAGCTTCCGTGGACTATGCATCCTCGCGTACCAATGGAATGGGAGGGAGATTCCCCACAACAACCGGACCTAAGACTTTCAACGATGCCGTAGAAGCATGGAGGGGAAAACCCGACTATAATTGGGGACAAACCAAAGAATTCACCTCTAACGATTCCCCATGGTCCCACTCTCACGACCCTAGTCAACAAAGCATAGAAAGGATGATGCAACACATAGTTACATCCCAAGAAGCTCAAATAGCCAAACTTTCGGACCGCTTTAACCAACAATAAGCTGAGATGGATAGGAAGATAGATAACCTTTTGAAATCCATGACCAATAGTGATAAAAAGACCACCGAAAAGGTTAATGCCATCTCGACTCATTCTCCCAAAGCTTCCGGTGTCAAAATTAAGGACCCAAGCAAGTATTTCGAAACTAGGGATCCATCTTCATCCAAGCATGTTCAATTCGTCAATGCCATCACCTTAGTAAAACCAAATAGGAATAGTGATGAAGTGAACCATGAGACGGTACTCGAGGTTAGTGAGACTCCTAAGGATGAATCGACCAACGAAGTAGACGAAGTAGGTGATGAATACTTCAATAAGTTTCTTACGGAAGAAGAACATTCATGCCACCCACACCTAGTACGCGACCTTCATCACATGTATGTTAGGAGAAGCCCACGAATCATCTTTGGAAATCCTAGAAATCTTAACATACCATGTTGCATAGGACATCTTTTTGTGGCAAAGGCATAAATTGATCGCAAGTCCCCAATAAAAATCATGAGTAGAACATATTATAATTGGGTGATGAAGAAACCTATCCCGAATAGGCAAGACCCCGATGATCCTAGAGTTAGTTGTAATTTCCTTGGTAGAGTTAAGGGATTGCCCCGTCTATGTAGGTAGTTTCACATATCTTACGGATTTCATGATTGTGGAGGATATTAGTACGGCCATAGATCCTAGCTTGTCCCATGTAGTTCTAGGAAAGCCATTCGTAGAAAACACCGGGATGACTTATGATCCGTCGTTAGGAATAGTTAGATTCAAGGATGAGACCGATGACATAGTTTACCAAATGCCATTTAAGATTGAGAAATTCTCATCACTATCCAATGAAGAAAAGGAACTTAAGCTATCAGAATACTATAGGAATGAGAAGGATAAGGAGAAAGGAGTATATTATGTACTGAATAAGATTTCGGGTTCTATAAGGATTGTTTGAAATTAGGACCGGAATTTAGAACAAATTGGGGGGAAGATGGCTTCTGATAACGCTACACGCGTCGTTTGGGGTCAAAGGAACATCCTTTTCTTCGAGCAAGTTTTATAACACCCTAGGCAGTGAACCTAATCGTTGTAGTGTAGTATTAGGGTAAGCCACGGGTATTGATATCGTTCTCTAGGGGAATAGGAATGCTAGTGAGAAGTTACTACGCTAAGTTTGGGGTTGAGGAAGATTATTTTTTTATCTTTTTTTGTTTTTTTAGGAAATGGAAAGGTACGAATCTCGGGGTTTGAGTTTGGGGGTTTTGGTATTTCTACCGATTACTTCTACTTATCTAATTATCTAAACTAATGGATAGTCTATGTCTAATTATTGTGTGTTCGTATGATAGTTTAAAGATGTGTTTACTTAGGTTTTATTACTCCTTAATTATCTCCTATTGGTAGTTGAATTGTCACGTCCTTATTCTTAATCGTGTTGTGTGTCTAAAGTCGTAGGGTATGCGTTTATCCCTAACTCTTTGAACTTACCAAAGGGTCTCGTCTACAAAACCCACTAGGGATTATAAACTCTAACTCTAAGGCCCTCTTTGGATGGTTTAGCCTACAACCGCTCTAAGTGCTATAGCCTAAGGTTCACAAAGATTAATCAAGCATTAATTACACAACGAATGACATATCGCATTACTAGATCATTAACAATTAAGATAAGAAATAACCAATCAATATTTAATAATTAAGTTTCATATTCCCTAAGCAAACACACAAGTAAATTAGCCGGACATGGAGAACATGCAAGCATACACACAAATAATCAAAGACATAATTGAATTAATGAAGTAAAACACTTATCTTGATGTAAGATAGGGTTTGGAACCCTAAAATACTGTACAAGACAGCCTTGGTTCGGTTTAGGTTTTTTACTCCAAAAGACTACTCTCTATGCTGAAAAATTCGGATTCTATATATAAGATTACATGTGTGACGGCGTCACCTTATGTTTTGTGACGCCGTCGGGTCCCCGTCATTAGGGTTTCGTCTTGGCCACGTTAGTCTTGCGACGGCGTCACCTTGTGCTTGTGACGCCGTCCTCTTCAGTTTCTGATGCCGTCTGGATCAAATCTAGGCCGTTTGAGTTGCGACGGCCTACTCTTTTAAAGCCTGACACCGTCACTTGAAAATAGGAAATTTGGCTTCTGTGCCGTCACAAAATTCTCCGACGGCGTCGCGTTTAAGCAGTGACGTCGTCACCTTGTCTTTCAGCAGCTTGAGTGTCTCGATTCTTGACTTTGGCCATTTTCTTCGTATATCCGCGCCTTTTCGTCCAAATAAGTTCCATTACAGCAATTTGCCTTCAAGAGACCTAAAAAGTGAAAAGGAACGATATTAAGTAATAACGGATACAAAAGTGATCAAATAAGGGCTAGTATATAATTTCCATGCTTGTTATTACTATTGCGGTGCTTTTACTTGTTATGAAATATTCTAAACCCATGCTTCATGCCCCCTAACTTATAAATTCAAGAAGAAGAAACACAAAATTGGATGGAGCTTAATACTTATACATTCTTCTTGGAAATGAATTTAACCGCAACCTCACACGGATCCTACCGAGCTAATCAGGGGAGTACTAGTTTCTTTTCCTTACTTACCTTCCTTTATCATAACTTTGATACTTTCGGGGAACATTGGGGACAATGTTCAGTTTAAGTGTAGGGAGGGAGAATAAAATGGGAACTTAGAAACTATTCTTATCCTTGATTATTTGTCTTGTCTTTGGTAAATTGTGTAATAAACTATGAGAAATATTTGTTAGGGCAATTTTAGCACCAAATTTAAAGTTTTTTATGACATGTACGAGCTAAACTTTAGTCTTAATAAAGCGTCTCATGGATAGGAGTTATATGACTAGCACAAAAACTGTTTACCACTCAAATTCCACCCCAAAAATGTGAGGTTCGCCCCTAGATCTTTAGGAATAAAAGCATTCACCTTTAATGCTTAGAGAGTGTACCGGTAGTATAATAGATTCTAGAACTTGTTTTGTGATGCATTTCGAGATCGCTAGTGAGACTACACTTGTGTAGTTAGGAATAACTAAGTGATAAGAGGCATTATGATAACCCTTTTTTGAAACCTGTTTATAATTACTTCCTCAACATCGGTCGAGTAACTACCCCACACCCTTGCGATGTACTCATCTTTAGTACACGATACCCCTAGTTAACCCCTCAGAGCCTATCATTTTCGCGGTTCTTGTGATGTTTCGGTTTTCCGGAATATCAATGAAGAGCATTGTTTCCAATCCACCCCCAAATGTACACCCAAATCGCCTTAGCCTACCTTGTATGCACTCACCTTTAGTGCATTATTGTTATTATTACTAAACCCTTAGTTCAAATATCTAGTTACTTGCATGGTTGCTAAGTTGAGTCATATCTTTTGTATACAGTTTTGGGATGATTGGGACTCATGGGTAAAAGTAATATTTTATGGAGTAACGGGAAAGAACGATAAATTCAAATACCCTTTGTCTACGTAATTAAAAACTCCAAGTGTTTTGATCTTTTAAAATCGGGTCAATTAGTGTTAGAGAAATAAAAACTCAAGTGTAGGGATGCTCCTATAAATCCCTTATATTTTGATGTTATCTTAAAGGATGGTAGAGTAAAAATGTATGCAAAAAAAAAAAAAAAAAAAAAAAAATCAAATCCAAAAAAGAGTGTTAAAAAAAACAAAATGAAAAAAATGAAAAAAAAAACATACGGACTACATCCTACATCTATCTTTGTGTTTATGTCTTTAAATTTATGTTTGTTTGTTTCAAGTTATCTAGAGTTAGTGAGTCGAGTATTGGCTTAGCAACGCCATGCTTTTCATGCTTGTAACATAAGATTTTTGACTTGCCACCACTAAAAATCGCCTATCCAACAAATTTGTTTCCCTAGCGTAAGCCTAACATTACAACCCTTGCAAAGACCTCTTAGATAGTTGTTCCTAGGTGCTTATGCCAAAGCGGAGGAGGTTTGATCTAGTCTCAAGCCTATGCTAATCTATGTACTATGCCAGGTAATGAGTGTTTATCTTCCATTTTCATTTACTATATTTCATATAAACCCAAGAGATGAGAGAATCCAAACACCCCTTGTGAGGTGCTAGTATATAATTTCCATGCTTGTTATTACTATTGCGGTGCTTTTACTTGTTATGAAATATTCTAAACCCATGCTTCATGCCCCCTAACTTATAAATTGATTGGCCAAAAGCACATTTGCTTGAGGACAAGCAAATACCAAGTGTAGGGATATTTGATAAGGATTTAAAACGTACGCTTTTAGGAGGTCATTTAAGCCCTTAATCGACCACTTTTATATCCGTTACTGCTTAATTTCGTTCCTTTTCACTTTTTAGGTCTCCTGGAAGCAAAATGCTGGAATGATGCACATTTGGACGAAAAGGAGTGAATACATGAAGAAAATGGCAAAGTCAAGATCGAAGCCACTCAAGCTGCTCAAACTGAACCTGACGGCGTCCCAATCAAAGGGCGACATCGTCCCTTTATAAAGACTTGATCAAAACAAGCACCAGACGGCTCAGTGGAATTTTTGTTCGTATAACCTGACGGCGTCACGTTGTGAAGAAGAAGGGCGTCACTCAGACTTTTCATCTTAGACGGCCCAGATCCAGAATTAAGACGACGTCCCAACTGAAGACTGACGGTGTCACAACTCTAAGGTGACGCCGTCCCATCGATGACTTGGCCAAGACAAAACCCTAATGACGGCGAGCTGACGATGTCCTATCCAAAAGGTGACGCCGTCGCAAGTGTAAATCTATATATAGAATTCGATTTTTCTGCATATAGGGAGGTAGACTTTTGAAGGAAAAAACCCTAAACGTTTGTAGTCCGATTTGGACAGTATTCGAGGGTCCCAAACCCTATTTTTACACATCGAGATAAGTATTTTAATCCAAAGTATCAGTATGTCTTCAATTGATTGTATGTATGCTTGCTTGTTTACCATGTCTAGCTAAAAATTTCGTGTGTTTGCTTAGATCTATGAAACCTAGTTATTGATTATTGTTAGGTTGTTTCTTATCTTAATTGTAAATTGGCTTATGAATGAAATAGCTTAAGGGCTTGCGGATTTGGTATGCTAAACCCGAGAGATAACCTCAAAGAGTTAGGGACTACGCATAACCTACGACCTTAGGAATACAACGCGTTAAGATAAGGTGTGACAATTCAACCGACCAATAAAAGATAACTAGGGAGTAATAGTATCTAGGTAAACACATTTTTAATCATCATACGAGCACACATCAAATAGACATAGCTACCCATAGTAATAGACAATTAGATAATTAGATTAGTAGAAGTAATCGGTAGTAAATACCACCCCCCAAACCAATTGCCCCAAGATTTTACCTTAGCTTTCTAAAAAACCTAAAAAAGATAAAAAAAAGAATCATCCTCAACCCCCACTTTCTCGTCATCATTTCTTGCTAGCATTCCTATTCCCCTAGAGAACGATATCAATCCCCGAGGCTTACCCAATACTACACTACAACGATTAGGTTCACTACCTAGGTGGTTGAAAAACTTGCTCGAAGAAAAGGAAGTTCTTTTGACCCCCGAACGCGCTTCGTACGCGCATCAACTCACTAAGTCATCAAGACTTACCACGCTCCGTTTTCATGTTTTGCAGGTTAGGTCATAAGGACGTTGGGGCATGTAGATTAAGAAGATGACTTAAGGGATCGGTAATGCTCGGGTATATAGGTGACGAACATCTCAGCCATTCTTTGTTATTCAACTTGTTAACGCCCCAAAACCTTACGGTTTAGTGTCAGATTTGTACAGGTCAAGTTTTGATATCAATATATACATTTAGAATTAGTATTTTGAAAATGGGTCAAAATAGGGGTTTTTGGGTTAATACCCACACTCGTGGTTTTAACGCTTCCTCTTATGAAACTTATGTATAACGTTTATGTATTATGTTAATGAAATGTGTTTTCAGAGTTTACAGGTTTTCCTGAATCGTTTTGATTCAATTTCAGTTTATGCATTTTTTGTAGTGCAGGTCTATACGGCGTACAAGGCAGCTCCTATACGGTGTATAAGGGGCGTATTCAATATTATAAAAAAAATACGGGCGTTTCAGAATTGGAAAAAGAGAGGCTTGCAAACCAGAGAGAAGAACTTGCACTGCAACATGAACTGCTTCAATTTCAACGAGAAAAGAAAATGAACAAAAACATCACGTTCTATAATTCACGTACCAATGAGACTTTGCCAAATTTTGTACAAATCTTCTACCAAAACACACATTCTTAACCAAAATTTATACACTATGGATCCTATTAATTTTTTCGATGTCAATGATGAAACCGACTTTTTTTCATGACACAAGCGTATCAGTATATGCAAACGTTGGAACAACAAGCTCAAACTTATGTCATACATCTTACCCGTAATCCGATTTACCGGGAACGTGAGGTTGCTGAAGAACGTTTGTTGAATGACTATTTTGGTGATGATCCAAAATATTCGGAGTACTATTTCAGACGCCGATATCGTATGAGCTCAAAACTATTTTTAGAAATAGTCAGAGGTATTGAAACTAACGACCCTCTTCCCGATCATGTTGAGTTCCTTAGAATCAAACCCGATTTTAGGGGTCAAATGGGTTTTAGTGTGATTATAAAATGCACTTCTGCCATACGCCAATTGGCATATGACACAACACCCGATGCATTTGATGAATATTTACAAATGGGTGAACATTGTGTATGCGATTGTCTTGATCATTATACCAAGTACATTATTTATTTATTCATGCATGAGTTTTTAAGAAAACTTGACTATAATGACATTCAAAATATAAACACATGTTATAAGATGGTTCATGGATATTCAGGAATACTTGAAAGCATTGACTGTATGCATTGGGAATGAAAAAATTGTCTGTAATCGTAGCACGGGAAATATGGAATGAGTGATTAAAAAAATACCCAACTATTATGCTTGAAGCTGTACGATCTTTGGATTTGGCATGCATTTTTCGGATAGCGGGTGTGAATAATGATCTTAACGTTTTAGTTAGACCTACTTGATGACATAGCCCCTGAAGCTCCATTACAAGTACACGAAACTACATATGCCAAAGGGTGTTACCTAGCTGACACTATTTACCCACAATGGTCCACCTTTGTCAAATCATTAACGATGACACGGGATGATAAACAAGGACTCTTTAAAAGGTGACAAGAAAGTTCACGAAAGGATGTCGAACGAGCTTTTGGTGTCCTCCAAGGATGTAGGGGTATTATACAACAATTGACGCATACTTGGGAATCAACAAAATACGAAGAGTCATGTATACTTGCTTCATATTGCATAACATGATTTTGAAATATCATAAGTATGCTATAAATGACTTCAATGACTTGTATATTAGTCCGCAAGAAAATATACTACGGACTTGGATCGACAAATGCAAAATACACATCCAAAAAAACAAAGAATTACGCGATAAAGTCGTACACACAAGACTTCAACAAGATCTTATGGAGCATGTTTGACAACAACATCAACAACAACAAATTTAGTTTATTC
Organism: Chrysanthemum seticuspe; assembly: GCA_019973895.1. Lineage (NCBI taxonomy): Eukaryota > Viridiplantae > Streptophyta > Magnoliopsida > Asterales > Asteraceae > Chrysanthemum > Chrysanthemum seticuspe. The sequence goes on along the minus strand of BPTQ01000007.1, from coordinate 155,358,837 downwards.
ATAATTTGATGTATTTTTAAATTCTTAAAAACTTTTTTCTATTTTTTTTCTTTTAATTTTCATATTATTTATTTGGTTTTTGTATTGCAATTTGTATTTTTATATGAATTAGTAAATTTTAGTTTGTTTGAAAATTAAAAAATAAAATAAAATAGTAGGTCTTAAAAAAAGGTGGTGTTAGGGATGTGATTAGTGACGTGGTGTTTTGGGGTGTTGGTATTAAAAGTGAAGATGCTGATGTGACGGTGATGTAGCTGCACTTTTTGATGTTAACGATGTTATCACACCTAATGCTCTAATAAGTAGTTTTGCTCACACTTCACTTTTTATGCGACTCATGTACTAGCAGTACTTTCATAACACTAGCAGTGCTAACATAGTACTAGCAGTGGAAACACCGCCCATCATCACTAACTTAGCACTAGCAGTGGAAACACTGCCTATCAGTGCTAACTAAGCACTAGCAGTGGAAACACTGTCTATCAGTACAAACCACTATAAGAGTCAGGGTGTTCAGGGACCATATGGGTGTACACTCCGTACCTCCTGACCCATTACCAGGTGTGAACTAATCCCACAAGTGCACTAAATTTTCCAACAAGGTGTTGCCTTCTTGTTAGGATCTGCCATTGTGTTGTCATGATATTTGCGTTTGCCTTTGTTGTCATTGTACCTGGTGGAGTTGTTATGCTCCACCATATTGATAACAGATGCACCAGTAGCATTGCTATTCTTTGGCTTGTCATTATCCTGCACTTTGAGAGATTCCTCAATGCGCAGATGACTGTCTAACTCAACCAGAGTTAACTCCTCCTTTTTATGTTTCAAGGTATGCTTGAAATCTTTCCAAGAAGGGGGAAGTTTATCAATGACACAAGAGACTTGAATAGCCTCATCCATGTGCATATTGTGTTGTGTAAACCTTCCAAGTATACCAAGAAGTTCATTGTATCGTTCCATAACTGGTCTTGAATCAGTCATTTTTTAATTTGTGAAATTACTTACAAGGAACTTCTTACTTGATGCATCCTCAGCCATATATTTGGCATCCAAGGAATCCCACAGTACTTTGGAAGATTCAAAGTTCTGATAAATATCAAACAGAGAATCAGACATACCATTGAGGATTAGACCTCTGCAAATGTAGTCATCATTCTCCCATTTGCTCCTTCTCCTGATCTGCTCAACCGTAGCATCATCCCCATCACCAGGAATAGGTGTGGTTAGCACATACACCACACTCATGCTTGATAGCAAGAAGTGCATCTTCTTCTGCCATCTCCTAAAGTCCACCCCTTCAAACTTATCAAGCTTGGCAAAGTTTGAAGCCCTGTGTTTCATTGCAGCAGCAGCAATTGATTATCACAAATAGTTTACTTTGATTGTTGGGGGTAAGTTCCCATAACAGGGTAAAGACAATCAGTAGCAACTGCAAATACCACTATGTGGTTACCGGATATCACTTGGAATCGTGTGATCACTTTTCAAAGTAAACTATTCGACCCTAATGCCTGGGTTACACGAATATCTACTTGGGATAAGACCAAATGTAGTTATAGAATTAGGCACAATTCAATAACCCTTTTGCTTAGAAGTGTTAATCGTTTTCTGTATGTTTTTTCATGCATGATCAGATTTCCTATTTATAGGAAAATACTCTTAGCTAGTCAAATGGAATTATGAGAATTAATCGCCCATTAATCGCCTCATAATTATCCTCATTATAGCTGTTAGTGGTTACATGACCAATTAAACGTGGTCATTATGCAGTTGTAACTGCCACTTGAATAGGTCAAAGCATGTTACAAGTTTATTTCAGTACTAGCAGTACTTTCATAACACTAGCAGTGCTAACATAGTACTAGAAGTGGAAACACCGCCCATCAGTGAAAACACCGCCCATCAGCACTAACTTAGCACTAGCAGTGGAAACACTGCCTACTGTCTATCAGTACAAACCACTATAAGAGCACTTACAACAATAACACCATAACACCAATAACACCGTCCACGTCAGTGCCACATCAGCTTTAACATTTAACATTAACATCCTCAAGAAACACCCACAACAATAACATCCCAATAACATCAATAACATTCCCAACAATTTACAAAAACAACCCCTCATTTAGGGGCATAAATGAAAAAAAAATAAAAAAAAAAAAATAAAAAAAAAATAACGCCCGTTGGGGCATCAACGCCGACCGAATAACACCATTTTAACACCGAAGTTCCAATGGTAACACCGAATAACACCGGTTAACACGGCTTTAACGCCGGTTCCGGCGTTATTGTTGTAAATGCTCTAAAAGTCAGGGTGTTCAGGGACCATATAGGTGTACATTCCGTATCTCCTGACCAATTACCAAGTGTAAATTAATCCCACAAATGCACTAAATTTTCCAACACAAACATCCTCTACAACCTAAAATAAGTAACAACACATCCTATCTTGACTTCAACTAGATAAAGTAGCTTTGAAAAAATAGTTAAAACCACATGGGGAAGGGATCCAGTAAGAAGAAAAACTAAAATGAGAAGAATAAGAAGGATTTCTAGCCACACATTTTAAATAGGGAGGAGAATTTTTAGAGGAGATGCATCTATTTTTGTAGATGCATCTGAAATGAGTGGTTGTAGTTTCTTCTTATCATTCTTATTATAATTTTTCTTCTTATTTGATCCTAACTCAAAACGGCATGAGTTGAGATCCATATAGAACCCATATTTGTCATAGAACCAATGGACCAATCATAGCCATCCATTTTTTATCTAAATCATTTTCCACCTTTTTTTTAAAACAACATATCTTGCAAACGGTAAATCTTCAAGCTACAAAAAATACACCATCATGACGAGAATTAAATTATCTTTCTATAGATATGCATTGTTATATACTTTCGACGAAGTTTTTTTTTTTAAATTTCGCCCAGAAAAATCACATGTGATTTGTAAAAATCACATGTGATTTGTAAAAATCACATGTGATTCGTAAAAATCAAATCACATGTGATTTTTATAAATCACATGTGATTCTTCTAGACGAAATTTAAAAAAAAAAAGTTCGTCGAAAGTATATAACAATGCATATCTATAGAAAGATAATTTAATTCTCGTCGAGATGGTATAATTTTTTTGGCGTAACTATTAACGGTTTGTGAGATATTTAATTTTTAAAAAAAGGGTGAATATATTTTAATAAAAAAAATGAGTGGCTATGATTGGTTGATTGGTTCTATGACAAATATGAGTTGTATATTGAACTTTTCTCATTTCGTAACAGGAAGTGTTAACTTTAAAGTTATCTTTCAAAAAGTACTCATGTCACTCCCATCAAGAAGCAACCTCAAATCCATCTAGTCATCGTCCACCACAAATAGTAATAAATAAATACCACTTCATAAAACCCCACCTAGGTGCTATAAAACCAATCTTCATTATTCATTTTTATCAGTTTTAAGAAAAACCCTTTTAAGAAAAATGTCATTTTGGAAATGGGGTTTTGTTATTTTGGTGTTTATTGCAGTGTGTGATGCAGATTCAGTTAGTGACCAAAAGATGGACTTGGTCACTAATTTGCCTGGTCAGAATTTTAATGTGGACTTTGCACAGTATGCTGGTTATGTGACTGTGAATGAAGAGAATGGGAGAGCTTTGTTTTATTGGTTGACTGAAGCTACTCAAGATCCTGCTTCTAAGCCTCTCGTCCTTTGGCTTAATGGAGGTTTTTATTTCTACTTACTTGACTTTGAATTTATGTTTTAAATGGTTTTTTGTTGTGATTATTTTGGATTGTTGTGGTTAGTGGGTCGTTAGAGATGATTAAGTTTTAGTTTTGTATGGTTTTGGGACTTTGGATCACTAACTAGGGTGTTTGGGGTTTCTTATCATAACTGTTCATGTGCTTTTTAGCTTATTTTTAAGCAGAAAGCTCTTAAGCAATCTTGGCTGTTCTGATAAAACTGCGTATTTGCTTACTATACACGATACTAAGCGTTAGAACTTAGAAGATATGTAGGTTGGTACCTTAATATTATTAAGCACTTAAGCACTTTAAAATAAGCAATCCCAAACACCCCTAATGTGCAGTATGAAACTGCTTACTTAAAATGACTTGGTATACTCACAAATAAGTGAATTACTAATCGCGAACACTAAAAAAATGCTTATTCTCTCTATTACAACAGAATAACTAAATCAAGTTTTGATAAGCAATACTAGACATGAGACAATCCCTTGTTAAAAGTTGCTTATTGTGATCTGATACATTAGATAAGCAGTTATGAGGGTATTTGAGATTGTTTATCCAAACTGCTTATTGGATTACTTGTTAAATATACCTGTTATGAAGTTGCTTCCAAGCCCGTAATAAGCAGATAAGCAATTTTATTACGCGCCAATTTTGCCTGTGCTTTGGTTTTCTGTCGTTTATAGGATTTAAATTTGTTTTCACTTAACTTGAGTTGAGTTGCTCACTAAAATGTTTGTTTAGGACCTGGATGTTCATCTGTGGCGTTTGGGATGGCTGAAGAAGTTGGGCCATTTCATGTCAACGAAGACGGAAAGTCTGTTTACTTGAATCCATACTCTTGGAACACTGGTGAGATTTTATATACATTTCTTACTTAATTTAGTATGATTTTTATTATTTTGAAAATTGTTAAATACTTGTGAATCGCTTTGCAGTGGCAAATTTATTGTTTCATGATTCCCCTGTTGGGGTTGGCTATTCTTACTCAAACACCTCTTCGGATATTAAGAGCAATGGAGATAAAAGAACTGGTATAACTTCAAAATCTAATTATTACACGCACACACTACCTCATATGTGTGTACATGTGTCTTTTTTGTTATGATGTTCATGTGCTTATCTATATACTTATGTGTTGCAGCTGAAGATTCACTTCAATTTCTATTGAATTGGCTTGAAAAGTTTCCTCAATATAAAGGAAGGGATTTATATATTACAGGCGAGAGCTATGCAGGTAAACAAGTGTAGCATATAAAAGCTGTAGACATTAAGTAGTCAGAAAATTGGACATTGGTTTATCAGACATTTAAATTTTCGTTTCCAAGTTTACAATAATTCTTTGTAAGTCTTGGTCATTAGAATAGATAATTGTAAAAAAAATTATGTTTATTTGAACTTTCAAGTTACTTGGTTTGACCACAATATTTTGTTTAGTAACGTTGAAAGTGCTGCTTCTGTTGTTTCATTTATGGCAAGTTGATTAGATTGTACTTTTTGTCAGGACATTATGCTCCTCAGTTAAGCCAAGCCATTGTGAGATACAACAAAGCGAACCCTGGAAGTCCAATTAATCTTAAGGGTTACATGGTACTGATTTCTCACTGACCAAACTTTTGTTACTAGCAATACCCTCATTTTATTTTATAAGATGGAACATCTATTAAATGCAGGTGGGAAATGCTCTAACAGATGATTACAGTGATCATGTTGGACTTTTCCAGTTTATGTGGTCGGCTGGTATGATTTCTGACCAAACTTACAAGAAATTGAACGCCCTATGTGACAAAGAATCATTTATTCACCCCTCCCACGAGTGTGACCAGATAACTGATATTGCTTATCAAGAAATGGGTAACATCGATCCTTATAGCATCTTTACTCCTCCTTGCACTGCTAATGGTGTAACTAAGCGACTTCTGAGAAGATGGCATGTGAGTATTCTCTTTTAAATTCCCCCCAAATAATTGCTACACTTTGTGAATTTGGAGTTTTCCCTTAAACAACACTAGTTAACATTCCCCGTGTTCTATGTAAAAGAAACTATTACCCGTTTATAGTATTATAGAGTTAAAAGTACTCGTTATTCATATAATTAATAATGGAATGTCTTGTTGTATTGCAGAGGGTCGGGCATATTGGGCAGAGTTACGATCCATGCACAGAACAACACTCCACGATTTACTTCAACTTACCTGAGGTTCAAGCAGCACTTCATGTTTATCACAGTAACACGTCAAGGAGATGGGAAACCTGCAGGTATTTATTGCATATCAAAATTAGGCGAGCAATCAACCATCACATGATATTGCATATCATAGTCTTGTTTAATCTGATCATCTAATTCTTTTATTTCATGGGTCCAATTAATATGTGATTTTTAGGTCTGAAATTAGAATAAATATAGGTGGTACCACAATATAGAGACGGGGAAAATGATATGTGAGCTAATCGTACCTAACCAGAGATAGATAGCTCATAGCTCCATACATGCCATTGAATTATTTTGCACTGCTTCTCAAGCAAACTTGCAAGCTAATTTTAGTAAATTACCTGTTTGTACATTATCATCATTACAATTTAATGATCCTATTGATTCTTCTTTCATTATTGAAGAGATTATTTGACTAATAGTTAAAAGATTCAAAAGTCAAAACATTGCATTAAGATACTTGTGGCAAGTGGCATTAAAGAGTCGCAATTTTCATGGATGGGATAAGGGAAGAAATTTGCAATATTCTTTGTCCATTATTCAAATAAGTACATTACATTTGTAACATTTGGATTCAAGACTTCCAATTACAAAATAATCGTTCATGGAAAAGTTCTGTCAGATCCTGTACTTGCTAATCATATGATCATATTTGCCCAAATTTTGTGGAGTATAATGGTACTTTCTAAGCTAAAATAAATAACAATGGTTATGATATACAATTATTCAAGTTCTGCAAGCATGTGCTATTTTTGGATTTTGGCAACCAAATTGTGTTATACAGAATGGCATTTACAACAGCTTAAACAGCAAATCATACAATTTAAAATTCGTTTAATGATCTAATCAGGTTCTTATTTGACACTCTATTTTTTTTTTCTTCTGAGCATAATTGTTTTTGTAGATCTTGACATGGTTATCATATCATAAAGATATACCACATATAAAGAGTTCGAATGAAGTTACTAATATATAGTTATGCTGTTTAACCTTATAAAACAAGATACCGTCTATTCTGCACACGTAGGTAGTAACGACCCATAACTTCCACACCTTTAACCACTAATACTCCTCAATATGATCATATCTCAAAATTAACATATTAAAGTGGTATTTCGTGACCATTAACAATTTAATATTGTTATGCAGTGGTGTTGTAGGGGCGTATTGGCAAGATTCCCCGATATCTGTGCTTGATGTGTATCAAGAACTTATAGCTGCAGGACTTCGCATTTGGGTATTCAGGTTCTTTTTCAAACTTTTGTCATAACTTTCAGAAGTAATGCCCAACCGATTTGTGTATTCTTATATTGGATAAATTTATTTTGTTATAGTGGTGATACGGATGCGGTGATTCCAGTTACTTCAACACGTTATAGCATAGATGCTCTCAACCTTACTACAATCAGCCCATGGCGTGCCTGGTATGAAGATGGCCAGGTAATTCCATCCATCATGAATAAAAATATACATGCAAATTCTGGTTCTTGTTATTTGGGTATGGATTCTATATGAACCTCGTCGACTGACTATATGTGACAATATTGATCTATTAACTTAGGAATGAGTCTGGAATCAGTCTCGCTACCCTCTGGTAGGGGTATGACGGTCTACATCCTACCTCCCCCATACCCCGCTCCAGTGGGATTGGATTTTGTTGTTGTTACTTAGGAATGGGTCGAATCGGGTTAAGTTTTATCTTTATAAACGGGTTTAGCAAGTAAAAAGTTGAAGCGAAACGGGTCAATGTTGTTTAAGGTGTATTACGATGTATTTTATAAAACTACTTAAGTTTTTTTATTTGGAGAAAAAAAATTGAAATAGAATAATTTTTGTACTCATACTTGACCACAAATGTATATTATGAACTTTTATTTTTGGGGCAAAAATTACTACGGGTCAAGCCAATTAACCTTAACCGTACAAAAATGACCTGTTTTGGGCCAAACCTGTTTGAACCATCACCCAACCCATCCATTTTGCCACCTCTAGGTCCCACGTGATAAGTTTGGGCCAATTGTTGGCTTTAGATTATTTATTTCGAGTGCTCTGGGAAATAGATCTGAATCATGATACTAGTTTCCGGTATGATTGATAAAATAGGTCGGAGGATGGACACAAAAATACGAAGGGTTGACTTTTGTAACGGTCAGAGGAGCTGGGCACGAGGTACCTTTGCATAAACCGAAGCAAGCACTCACTCTTATCAAGTCATTTATGTCAGGAACCTCCATGGCTGCATCTGAGCTAGTGATCGAGACTAAAACTTCTTCACAACAAGCTACCGGCTTTTAAACAAGTACCTTATGGTATCTCTTACCTATGGGCGTACACTCCCATGTTGACACGTAAACACGAATAAATTATCTGATCATGTCCTTTTGGTTACGAGATAGGAGATGAAATATGTAGAACATTTGCCACAAATTTTATAATGTGATGGTTTTTTCATCTTCATTGGGTTCTACTTGTACCCATCTTAACATAACTTCATATTTGCATCTGGTTCCAGTACCCATTGAGTCAACGATCTTTCAGATCAACGAATAAGCCAGTTTAGCTATTTGTGGAAGTTTCAACTCAAATCCATGACTAGAAATATCAGTTTAAACATTAAAGAATTCACATAGGATTGCTGGATTGATAACAAGACATATGACCAAGATGAGATTTCTTAAAACTTTTATCATATTCTTAAAAAAAAACAAATGATCTACTTAAATGATCATAAAAGAAATGTGATTAGTATCTGTTAATAACTTATGTGATCTAGAAAAATGTAACACATGTTGATAAAGCTAGCACACCAGGAAAAAAAGTGGCACAGAATTGCAATCATAGAGATGAACACATGGTGTAAAATTTTATTGAGCATAACACATGATGCATTGTACTCCAATAAAATATAAACCCATCGTTTTATATATTAACCCCTCCTCGTTGCATCAATGATAATGAATCAGTCGATATTCAATTTCCAACTAATATCAAGATAAACCCTATAACAAAATGTCATTTTGGTATTGGGGTTTTATTATTTTGGTGTTTTTAAGTTCAGTAGTATCTCCCACTCATGCAGACCCACTAACTGAGCAGAAACAGGACCAGGTTTTTGACCTGCCTGGTCAAAATTTTAATGTGGACTTTGCACAGTATGCTGGTTATGTGACTGTGAATGAAGAAAATGGAAGAGCTTTGTTTTATTGGTTGACTGAAGCTACTCAAGATTCTGCTTCTAAGCCTCTTGTCCTTTGGCTTAATGGAGGTTTAGTTCCTTATCTAGCTTAAGTTCAATGTGTTAGATATTTTTTTATTATTATTGTCAATAATTATGATCAGAAGGGTGCTATAGATGTTTAAGTACATGGCTTTGGATCAGCAATAAGGCAATAAGGTGTTTTAGATTACTTATTTAAACTGCTTCTCGGCTTATTAGTTTATTTATTTATTTATTTATTTATTTATTTTTTTGAGTTGTTTACAGTAAACAGTTTCAAAAAGCTGAGACAAAACAACTTATTTGACAGATACTAGTTTGATAACCAGGGCTGCAAAAGAGCCAAGCTGAGCTCGACCTCGAGCTTATTTAAACTGCTTAAATGTTGGTGAAATATGTTCTTTTGATCAAGCAGATTGAAATTGCTTCCATACTACTATACTAAAAAAAACAGTAAGCAGCAAGCAATTTCAATAAGCAAGTCCAAATACCCCTTAGTTATGGGCTACAGTTTGGTAATTTGTATAATGTTTGTGTTTACTTCTGATCATTGTGTGGTGATAATGAATTGGATTAATCATTGTGATTGTTTGTTTAGGACCTGGATGTTCATCAATTGGATATGGAATGTCTGAAGAAGTGGGACCATTTCATGTCGATAAAGATGGAAAGTCCGTTTACTCAAACCCCTATTCTTGGAATACTGGTGAGAGTTTACTTACTACTCTTACTATATTAATTATGAGTTTAACATTAGAAAGATTTTTTAATTCTTGTCAATTAAATTGCAGTTGCAAATTTATTGTTTATTGATTCACCGGTTGGAGTAGGCTATTCTTACTCAAATACCTCTGCGGATATTGAGAGCAACAGGGATAAAAGAACAGTTGGCGTGATTTACATTGTGTTGCAGCTGAGGATTTACTACAATTTTTACTGAATTGGCTTGAACGGTTCCCTCAGTATAAAGGAAGGGATTTCTATATGACAGGCGAGAGCTATACAGGTACAGAATTTGCTGCCATTTATGTAGTCAGAAGTTTGACTTCTATTACAGAGTATCAAAACACTAAACTTTCAATATTCAAGTTGACATTTATATTGTAGTTTATAACAATTACCATCGATCATGAAAATATTGGTATGTAACATTATTGATATCACATTTGAATTTTAGAAGTCACATGGTTCAGAGGTTGTAGATTTTTTTTTTTTTTAAGAAATACTGAGAGTACTATTCGTTTAATTATTTCCTCTATGGTAATTTCATTACTTCATTTTTCCTTCAGGACATTATGTTCCTCAGTTAAGCCAAGTGATTGTGAGATATAACAAAGAGAACACCCGAAGTCCAATTAATCTCTTGGGTTACATGGTACCAATTTCTCTCTGACCAACTTTTTGTTGTACAGTTACTACTTGTACCCGCTTTTTCTTAAATAAAGATAAAATATTTATCTAATGCAGGTGGGAAATGCTGTAACAGATGAGTATCATGATCATTTTGGACTTTTCCAGTTTATGTGGACAGTTGGTATGATTTCTGACCAAACTTACAAGAAACTGAATGACGTATGCGCCAAGTCATTTTATATGCGCCCATCGCCGGAGTGTCGCCAGATAATAATATATATGTTTCAAGAATTAGGTAATATCGATCCTTATAGCATCTTTACTCCTTCTTGCACCACCAATGATATCAATAACAGGCTGCTGAGAAAATGGCATGTGAGTATTTCTCTTTCGAAAGCGCCCCAAATAAATGCTACGTACATTTTCTACATTGAAAATTTTGGAGTTCCTTTTTTTCTTCCCTTAAACGCACAACGCACGCCAATTTGTACATGGTCTCTTCTAGCTGTTTAGTTTCCAAGTAAAAGACCATTATAGGCCTATAAGGGTCCTAAAGTACTACTCCCGTTGTCTCGTGAAACTTGTAATATTTAATATATAGCGAGTTAATTGTCAAATATCTAATATACCTTTCTAGCAATATAGAGGAGTCTCCTGGATTCAAATAAATACCAACTTGTACATATTGATAGTAATTTGTAAATAAGCAGTTATGTCTTACTCAAAACTTTACAAAATATAAGAAATTTTACAGTTTTCATGAGAGATTAAAAGTGAAGAGATTAGTGTTTGAGTAATTTGCCTATAATCAATTTGCTTCTTTTGTCTGTAAAAGGTCCAATCTTAGCATTTACTTTAGGGATGAAGATGGTATAAATTCGTATTTCATCATTAGATATACATATTAAATATATCTATCGTTGGAGTTACTGACTATGGTAAAAATCGATAGCATACATGTTAAGCGTGATCTTATTTATATCTCTGCATCTGCTTCTTCTGGAAGCATATAATAGTTACGTCTATTGAATATGGAGTCCTGCAGATAAAAGTACCAACCACATCTACAAGTTATACTTGCTGAGAATTAGCCAAACACAAACTTAATAATAGTGATAGCAATGTCTTGGTAACTAAAAGAAGTGTCATGTTTCTAAGTAAATAAATAAGAAAATGTACTAGTACTCCTTATCATAATTAATGGAATATCTGTTGTCTGACAGAAGTCCGGGTATATTGCGCGGAGTTATGATCCTTGTACCGAACAACACTCCGCCATTTACTTCAATTTACCCGAGGTTCAGAAGGCTCTTCATGTTTATCACAGTAACACATCAAGAAGTTGGGAAGTCTGCAGGTATTACTTGCATGATAAGGTCCTAGTTAACTTGGTCATGTGATATTTTATTTCTTGAGACATTATTAAGTTGGTGTATAATAAGAAACCACGATGCAATTACATAACAGGGACGAGAAATTTCATTATACCAGGTTGGGTTCTTCTCCTTCCATATCGAATAGAACAAGCTGAGCCAAATCTAATATGAAGAAAACCGCTATTTTTTCCAATGAAACTTAACTGGAGATAGATAGCTACATGGATACTAAATAAAATTCGAGCAAAGTTGCACGATAATTTACCTATTTGCACATTGTCATCGTTACATTTTATTGATCCTATTGATTCTTCTTTCATCAAAAATCTTTTATCATGTAATTATCAAAGGGACTTTTTAGTGATTTGACTAATAGTCAAAACACTTGCATAGAGAGGGAAAGGGAAGAAAGTTGCAATATTTTCTTTCTATTTACAAATACATTGTACATTGAAATCCCCACTGACTCAGTCCTGAATAGGACAACATAAAATTAACCATCTCCTTCAGCACCTTGTTTTTCCTTTCAGAAATACCATTTTGCTGAGGAGTATAGGGAGCAGTCGTTTCATGGATAATACCAACAGACTGAAAATAAAGAGTATCCATGTACTCACCTCCCCTATCAGTCCTTAATCTTTTGATCAGGGACCCAAGTTGTAATTCAACTTCAGTTTTAAACACTTTGAATTTATCTAATACTTCATCCTTAGTATGTAACAGATAGACATAACAAAACCTAGAAGCATCATCAATAAATGTCACAAAGTACTTCTTATTCCCCAAAGAGGGAGTGGCATGCAAATCACACAGGTCACTGTGTATTAGCTCCAAGAGCTTAGTTTCACGACTAACACCCTAGAAAGGTTTCTTAGTTATTTTGGTCAACATGCAAGTTTTACACTTTTCAGTGTCCATGTCAAATGCTGGGATTAACCCATCCTTAGACATATCTTGCATCCTTTTATAGTGTACATGGCCAATTCTAGCATGCCATAGGGTAGAGTTAGTCAGGTCATTGGTGGTCACAAAGGCTGAATTAACACTATCAGTGACAATATTAAGCCTAAACATTTGATTACACAAATAGCCAAAACCAATAAACACACCATTCTTAGACAGAACAAATTTATCAGATTCAATAACTTGTTTATATTCATGATTATTCAAAACACTACTTGAAATAAAGTTTTTCCTTATATCAGGAACATGAATAACATTAAACAAAGTTACAATCTTTCCAGAACTAAACTTAAGATCTACACAACCACGACCATGGGCTGTTGACTCATTTCCCATGTGAAGAATAGAACCATCATTCAGTGGCTCATAAGTCTTGAACCAGCTTCCATCTTTGCACACATGAACTGTTGCACCAGAGTCAACCCTCCACGCATTATCATCATCCTGCACATAATAAGATTCAGATACATATGTAACATAATAAATCTGAAAAGACTTATTAAACATATTCTGACCTTTCAGTGAGTTGGTAGAACCACCACTCCCTGAACCATTAGTGCCTGATCCATTGGCTTTACCACCAACCTTAACACCTTTGCAACCCCTTTTAATGTGACCAGTTTTGCCACATTTCCAACAAGTAGGTGTTGCCTTCTTGTTAGGATCTGCCCTTGTGTTATCATGATGTTTACGTTTGCCTTTGTTGTCATTGTACCTGGTGGAGTTGTTATGCTCCACCATATTGACAACAGATGCACCAGTAGCATTGCTACTCTTTGGCTTGTCATTATCCTGCACCTTGAGAGATTCCTCAATGCGCAGATGACTGCCCAACTCAACAAGAGTTAACTCCTCCTTCTTATGTTTCAAGGTATGCTTGAAATCTTTCCAAGAAGGGGGAAGTTTATCAATGACACAAGAGACTGAAATAGCCTTATCCATGTTCATATTGTGTTGTGTAAACCTTCCAAGTATACCAATATGTTCATTGTATTGTTCCATAACTAGTCTTGAATCAGTCATTTTGTAATTTGTGAAATTACTTACAAGGAACTTCTTACTTGATGCATCCTCAGCCATATATTTGGCTTCCAAGGAATCCCATAGTTCTTTGGAAGATTCAAAGTTCTGATAAATGTCAAACAGAGAATCAGACATACCATTGAGAATTAAACCTCTGCAAATTTAGTCGTCATTCTCCATCTCCTGATCTGTTCCATAGTAGCATCATTCCCATCATCAGGAATAGGTGTGGTCAGAACATAGACCACACTCATGCTTGACAGCAAGAAGTGCATCTTCTTCTGCCATCTCCTAAAGTCCACCCATTCAAACTTATCCAGCTTGGCAAAGTTTGAAGCCATGTGTTTCATTGCAGCAGCTATTGATTATCACAAATAGTTTACTTTGATTGTTGTTGGTATCTCCTAGAACAGGGTAAGATAATCAGTAGTAATGCGATACCACTAGGTGGTTACCGGATATCACTTGAAATCGTGTGATCACTTTCCAAAGTAAACTATTCGACCCTATGCCTGGGTTACACGAATATCTACTTGGGATAAGACCAAATGTTAGTTATTGAATTAGGCACAATCAATAACCCTTGCGCATATAAGTGTTTTTGCTTTCTGTTTGTTTCTCCTGGTTTTGTATATCTTCATGCTGATGATGACATTCTCTATATATAGTAGAGAATACTCACTCCTAGTTAATGGACTTTATGTGTGATTAACGGCCAATTAATCACCCATAAAAAGCCTCCATTATCATAGGAATAGTGGTTACATGACCAATTAAATGTGGTCATAAAGCAGTCATAACAGCCACTTGAATGAGTCAAAGATGTTACAAATTAACCACTGCAACACTACCAGTAGGAACCATTACACGAGCAGCAGGAACAGTAGGAACCATCAGTTACTACACTAGCAGTAGTAACCAATACACTAGCAGCAGGAACCAGAACACTACCAGTAGGAACCATCACTAGCAGTAGTAACCAATACAGTAGCAGCACTAACCACTATTGAGTCAGGGTGTTCAGGGACCTCATGGGTGTACACTCCGTACCTCCTTACCCAAAACCAGGTGTGAACTAATCCCACAAGTGCACTAAGTTTTCTAACAATCCTCCCCAAATTTAGTTCACTTCTTTTGCATGAAAAACAAACATCAAACAAAACATGTGCATAAATGAAAATATCCTGAGGATTGAATTTCCATCGTAGTACATTACACGTTCAAATATTCGAGAATCAGGGTAGTCTAAAAATTTAACCCTTCAACCCATTGGAATACCTGAAGATAAAATACACACAAGTTTTCAAACACTTAAAAGCTCCTGACACTATTCAAGCCATGTGTCCATATCCAAATTTATAAATGTTGTAAGAGCCAAAAGTCCAAAGCTCCCTGAAGCGGCAAAACTTCAACATTTACATAGGTGGTTCCTCTTTATTCATGCTCCCGCCAAGCACTTTTTCAAAGAAATTAACCATTAAGAAGTAAAGACTTCATCCTCCTTTTCAGCAGGTTCTGAGCACAGCCTTGGGATGTAAATAAAACATGTGCTCCAGTCCACTGAATGTTCAGCTTTCCACATTGAACTCAGCTCCCAAGTTTCCTTAGGAGGGAGTTGGGTGTCTTAGCATTCAGTGACTAAGTTGGACTTAAACCCATCCCTTTAGAAAACTTTATAACCAAGTCTCTAGCCAATCCCTTCGTCAAGTGATCACCTAAATTTCGTTGAGATCTAACAAACTCTATAGATACCACCCCATTCATGATAAGCTCACGAATCATGCTATGGCTGACACCTAAGTGTCTAGACTTCGCATTGTACATCTGGCTATAAGCCTTTGCCAATGTAGTTGCACTATCACAACGGATAGAAATAGGTGCTATAGGTTTAGGCCACAATGGAATCTCAAGAAGCAAGTTTTTCAACCATTCAGCTTCTTTACCAGTAGCTGCTAAGGCCACAAATTCAGATTCCATTGTTGAACTGGTGATGCAAGTTTGCTTCTTGGATGCCCAAGAAATTGCACCTCCACCAAGTAGGAATACCCAGCCACTGGTAGACGAATTGTCTTCAGTGTTACTGATCCAACTTGCATCAGTGTATCCTTCCAACACTAAAGGATAACCAGTATATGAGAGACTATAATCCATAGTTCTCTTCAGATACTTCAGTACCATCTGAACTTCTTGCCAATGATGAGCACTAGGATTACTAGTATACCTGCTCAGTTTACCCACTTCAAATGCAATATCAGGTCTTGTACAAGTCATGGCATACATCAGGCATCCAATTACCCTAGAATACTCAAGTTGAGATACAACCTTCCCATTATTAGGCATCAGCTTCTCACAAGTATCCATAGGTGTACTCACTGGAGTACAATCAAAGTAATTGAATTTCCTCAACACCTTCTCAATATAATGAGACTAAGAGATAGAAATTCTTTTACTTTCATATTTAATCCTTATACCAAAGAGCAAGGTTGGATAAAGTGGTTAACACCCTTGCCTCTGGTGACAGAGGTCAAGGGTTCGATCCTCACCCCTTGCAAGGCCGGAGGTCCTTTTCTACCTCTGGTAGAACCGGAAGCAGCCTTTCTACCTTAGGTAGGGGTATGGTTGTCTACATCTTAACCTCCCCCATACACCGTGGAAGACGGTATTGGGACCCATAACCCGTGGAAGACGGTATTGGGAGTTACTTTACTTTACATTACTTTTTAATCCTTATACCAAGGATAACATCAGCCTCCCCCATGTCCTTCATGGAGAACCTTGATGACAAAAATTCCTTTGTCAGGTCAACATGATTTTGGTCAGTGCCAAAGATCAACATGTCATCAACATATAGACAAATGATGACTCCTTTACCAGATTCATCAAATTTGTTATACACACATTTTTCAGCTTGGTTAAGAACATAACCACTAGACAAAACCACTTCGTTAAATTTTTGATGACATTGCTTAGGTGCCTGGTTTAGTCCATAAAGAGACTTAATCAGTTTACACACCTTGTTTTCATTGCCAGACATGATGAAGCTCTGAGGTTGGTTCATATAAACCTCCTTATCCAATTCACCATTCAAGAAAGCTGTTTTCACATCCATCTGATAAATAATCAAATTGTGAATAGATGCCAAAGCAATCAGCAGTCTTATGGTACTGATACGAGCCACATGGGCATAAGTATCAAAATAGTCTATTCCTGACTTTTGTTTAAAGCCCTGAATGACCAGTCTAGCCTTGAACTTTTCAATAGTTCCATCTACCTTCATTTTCCTTTTGAAAATCCATTTGCAACCCAAAGGTTTGCAACCAAATGGTAGATCAACCAACACCCAAGTGTTGTTGCCCATGATGGAATCCATCTCATCATTGATTGCTTCTTTCCAGAAAGCAATATCCTGGGACTTCATTACTTCTTCAAATGTCTTGTGATCATCCTCAACAATAAAGCAATAGGAGTATTGTTCAGAGACCTCATCCCTTGTTCCTTCAATTAAATATAATTGAAACTCAGGTCCAAATGACTTTGAATTCCTGACCCTTTTGCTCTTTCTGAGCATAGGTTCAGGTTGTTGAACCACAACCTCATCAGGGACCACTGATGGTTCTTCGTCAGGGACCTCTGAGACACCAATGTCATGAGTTCCATTAGAATCCTCTGACTTGGTCTAGGGACTGATGAGAATCTATTCTCATCAAAGTTTGCATCCCTTTATTCAATTATGAAGTTAGTTGAAACATATTCATTAGGTTTTATAACATAGAATCTAAAAGCCTTGAAATGCTTAGCATATCCAACAAAGACGCAGTCAATGCCTCTTTCACCCAAAGTTTTCAGCTTTGGATCAGGAAGTCTTACAACAGCCCTACAACCCCAAACCCTGAGATAGTTCAGGTTGGGTTTCCTTTTAGTCCAGAGTTCATAAGGGGTAACCTTGTTCCTTTTCTTGGGAACCCTATTTAATAAATAGCAAGCTGTTAACATAGCTTCACCCCAGAACCTTGACTCAGTCCTGAATAGGAAAACATGGAATTAACCATCTCCTTCAGCACCCTGTTTTTCCTTTCAGAAATACCATTTTGCTGAGGAGTATAGGGAGCAGTCGTTTCATGGATAATACCAACAGACTGAAAATAAAGAGTATCCATGTACTCACCTCCCCTATCAGTCCTTAATCTTTTGATCAGGGACCCAAGTTGTAATTCAACTTCAGTTTTAAACACTTTGAATTTATCTAATACTTCATCCTTAGTATGTAACAGATAGACATAACAAAACCTAGAAGCATCATCAATAAATGTCACAAAGTACTTTTTATTCCCCAAAGAGGGAGTGGCATGCAAATCACACAGGTCACTGTGTATTAGCTCCAAGAGCTTAGTTTCACGACTAACACCCTGGAAAGGTTTCTTAGTTATTTTGGTCAACATGCAAGTTTTACACTTTTCAGTGTCCATGTCAAATGCTGGGATTAACCCATCCTTAGACATATCTTGCATCCTTTTATAGTGTACATGGCCAATTCTAGCATGCCATAGGGTAGAGTTAGTCAGGTCATTGGTGGTCACAAAGGCTGAATTAACACTATCAGTGACAATAATAAGCCTAAACATTTGATTACACAAATAGCCAAAACCAATAAACACACCATTCTTAGACAGAACAAATTTATCAGATTCAATAACTTGTTTATATTCATGATTATTCAAAACACTACTTGAAATAAAGTTTTTCCTTATATCAGGAACATGAATAACATTAAACAAAGTTACAATCTTTCCAGAACTAAACTTAAGATCTACACAGCCACGACCATGGGCTGTTGACTCATTTCCCATGTGAAGAATAGAACCATCATTCAGTGGCTCATAAGTCTTGAACCAGCTTCTATCTTTGCACACATGAACTGTTGCACCAGAGTCAACCCTCCACGCATTATCATCATCCTGCACATAATAAGATTCAGATACATATGTAACATAATAAATCTGAAAAGACTTATTAAACATATTCTGACCTTTCAGTGAGTTGGTAGAACCACCACTCCCTGAACCATTAGTGCCTGATCCATTGGCTTTACCACCAACCTTAACACCTTTGCAACCCCTTTTAATGTGACAAGTTTTGCCACATTTCCAACAAGTAGGTGTTGCCTTCTTGTTAGGATATGCCCTTGTGTTATCATGATGACAACAGATGACAACAGATTGCCTTAACACGTTTGCCTTTGTTGTCATTGTACCTGGTGGAATTGTTATGCTCCACCATATTGACAACAGATGCACCAGTAGCATTGCTACTCTTTGGCTTGTCATTATCCTGCACCCTGAGAGATTCCTCAATGCGCAGATGACTACCCAACTCAACAAGAGTTAACTCCTCCTTCTTATTTTTCAAGGTATGCTTGAAATCATTCCAAGAAGGGGGAAGTTTATCAATGACACAAGAGACTGAAATAGCCTTATCCATGTTCATATTGTGTTGTGTAAACCTTCCAAGTATACCAAGATGTTCATTGTATTGTTCCATAACTAGTCTTGAATCAGTCATTTTGTAATTTGTGAAATTACTTACAAGGAACTTCTTACTTGGTGCATCCTCAGCCATATATTTGGCATCCAAGGAATCCCATAGTTCTTTGGAAGATTCAAAGTTCTGATAAATGTCAAACAGAGAATCAGACATACCATTGAGAATTAAACCTTTGCAAATGTAGTCGTCATTCTCCATCTCCTGAACATAGACCACACTCATGCTTGACAGCAAGAAGTGCATCTTCTTCTGCCATCTCCTAAAGTCCACCCATTCAAACTTGTCCAGCTTGGCAAAGTTCGAAGCCATGTGTTTCATTGCAGCAGCAGCCATTGATTATCACAAATAGTTTACTTTGATTGTTGGTGGTATCTCCCAGAACAGGGTAAGATAATCAGTAGTAATGCAATACCACTAGGTGGTTACCGGATATCACTTGAAATCGTGTGATCACTTTCCAAAGTAAACTATTCGACCCTATGTCTGGGTTACACGAATATCTACTTGGGATAAGACCAAATGTTAGTTATTGAATTAGGCACAATCAATAACCCTTGCGCATATAAGTGTTTTTGCTTTCTGTTTGTTTCTCCTGGTTTTGTATATCTTCATGCTGATGATGACATTCTCTATATATAGTAGAGAATACTCACTCCTAGTCAATGGACTTTATATGTGATTAACGGCCAATTAATCACCCATAAAAAGCCTCCATTATCATAGGAATAGTGGTTACATGACCAATTAAACGTGGTCATAAAGCAGTCATAACAGCCACTTGAATGAGTCAAAGCTGTTACAAATTAACCACTGCAACACTACCAGTAGGAACCATTACACTAGCAGCAGGAACAATAGGAACCATCAGTTACTACACTAACAAATAAACTAGCAGCACTAACCACTATTGAGTCAGGGTGTTCAGGGACTTCATGGGTGTACACTCCGTACCTCCTTACCCAAAAACATGTGTAAACTAGTCTCACAAGTGCACTAAATTTTCCAACAATTCCCTCATATTTAAGGTTTTGGGTGTAGCATGCCATTATACTACTAATATGACATGTATTTCATCTTCAATTATTCCGCCAACATTTTTCTTACCATGATGTCTTTTGTAGACCATGACATGGTTATCATAAGTATGTTACTATGAATTAATTGGTTGACAGTCATGCTGCATGTTTAACCTAAAAAATAAGATATATCCACGACTACATCAATAATCACTAATTCTCCTAAAAATGATCATATCTCAAAAATAACATATTGAGGTAATATTTTGTGATAACAACTTAATTTTGTTGTTCAGCGACTTTATAGAGATTTCCTGGTAGGATTCACCACTGTCCGTGCTTGATGTGTATCATGAACTGATACCTGCAGGACTTCACATTTGGATGTTTAGGTCATTCTTCATATTTCTGCCTTAATTTTCAGAAAAATATGCCATCGATTTTTTGTTCTTATTGTATAAAAATTTTAAATATTCACAGTGGTGATACGGATGGGGTGATTCCAGTTACTTCTACACGTTACACCATAAATGCTCTCAACCTTACTACAATCAGCCCATGGCGTGCATGGTACGAAGATGGCCAGGTAATTCAATTAGAAAAAATTATGGTGTTGGTCCCTTGTTGACCCACTAGAGGTCACAATTTTGGTTGGTCCACTAGAGGTCAAACAGATTTAGCAAGATAAAATTAGATAAAAAAGAGGGTGGGTTGAAAGTTGTCCAGAGTGTATGCGTAGACAGACTCACAGACATACAGCTACCTAAATTAATTCATCGAAAAATGATTTACTATTAAATTAATATAAAGTTTTGCATTCCTGTTTGACAAACTTTTATTTAATATAATATAGAAAAAGAGTATAATCAGTCAACCCAAATCTACTGAACGCGTACCAAAAAATTACGCGTTTTAATCCTTTACCCAACCCATCCATTTACCGCCTGTCACATGATAAGGATGAGCGAGTTGCTTGTTTTTTTGTTTATGGAGGTGGATGTGCATCACGATATACTAATTTTCATTATCATCATATGAAAATAGGTTGGAGGATGGACACAAAAGTACGAAGGGTTAACTTTTGTAGCAGTCAGAGGAGCTGGGCACAAGGTGCCTTTGCATAAGCCAAAACTAGCACTCACCCTTCTCAAGTCTTTTATTGCAGAAACCCCCATGCCATCATTTGAACAAGAGATCGAGTCTAAAACTTCTTCACAAGTTACTGGCTTCTAAAGGTTCCTAGCACCTACCCGAGGGTCTAGTGTACGTCATTTGTAGGCGAAACTAGATAAGTAGAATACTTGCCTTGAAGTTGATACTGTTATGGTATATTCAACTTCATTAGGGTTCCACTTATATCTATTTTAAATTAAGATTTTTTGCAAGTTATAATTACATAAATATGCATTACATTATAATTACATAAATATGCATTACAGACATACGGAATATGTTGCTGAGAAACTATATTCATGAGAATTTGAACAAATTCTGGACTCTATATTGTAAATCATAACCTGGAAAGAATAATGTTTTCAGTTACCCTTGCTAGAAAACATTCAAACATAGAAACTATCAGCTTTGACATCAATTTATGGAGCCAAACTGGTGTAAAACCAAACCAATAACAGGATAAATTTGGTTCATTTTTTAGCTCTAGATGTTCAGATGACTAATTTTTCATTCAGTTTGGTGTGGAAACCACCTTTCTATCTAATTCAAACCTATAAAAAAGTGGCATATTATGATTGCATCATCTATATTTAAAAAACATCTAAGATTACATTGGGTACAAAGAGGCAGCATCTAGGTTGTTGAATTTCCTTCAATTTTCTTAGAGACTAGACTATTAGATCGCATCTAGGTTGTTGAATTTCCTTCAATTTTCTTAGAGACTAGACTATTAGATCAAAAAATACTACTATGATCACTTAAAAACAATTGTAACCTATGTCATATGACGTAATATCAATATTTGTAAGTCGCATGATAATTGTGCAAGAAGAATCTATTAAATTTCGCACTTTTATCCTGCTTTCATTGTTCGAAACGGTTACTTGGACCCTTTCCAAAAACTAACGCAAGCTCGTCCATTGTCTTGCACCTATCTTCCTTATCTTTGATTTTTCGCCTACAACATATAGCGCACCATAGAGATGGACTGTGTATTAATTTTCTCAGTGACAAAAACACTTGTTAGTAATATTTAATTGAGCATAACACATGATGCATTGTACTCCAATAAAATATAAACCCATTGTTTTATATATTAACCCCTCCTTGTTGCATCAATGAATCAGTCAATCTTAAAAATCATTTTCCAAGTTATATCAAGATAAACCCTATAACAAAATGTCATTTTGGTATTGGAGTTTCGTTATTTTGGTGTTTTTAAGTTCAGTAGTATCTCCCACTCATGCAGACCCATTAACTCAGCAGAAACAGGACCAGGTTTTTGACCTGCCTGGTCAGAACTTCAATGTTGACTTTGCACAGTATGCTGGTTATGTGACTGTGAATGAAGAAAATGGAAGAGCTTTGTTTTATTGGTTGACTGAAGCTACTCAAGATCCTGCTTCTAAGCCTCTTGTTCTTTGGCTTAATGGAGGTTTAGTTCCTTATCTAGCTTAAGTTCAATGTGTTATTTTTTTTTTTTTTTGTATTTTAATTTTTTTTATTTTATTATTATTATTATTATTATTGTCGATCATTATGATCAGAAGGGTGCTATAGATGTTTTAAGTACATGGCTTTGGATCAGCAATAAGGTGTTTTAGATTACTTATTTAAACTGCTTCTCAGCTTTTTTTTTTTTTTTTTTTAGTTGTTTACCGTAAACAGTTTCAAAAGAGCCAAGCTGAGCTCGACCTCGAGCTTATTTAAACTGCTTAAATGTTGGTCAAACATGTTCTTTTGATCAAGCAGATTGAAATTGCTTCCATACTACTATACTAAAAAAAGCAGTAAGCAGCAAGCAATTTCAATAAGCAAGTCCAAACACCCCTTAAATATGGGCTACAGTTTGGTAATTAGTATAATGTTTTTTTTACTTCTGATCATTGTATGGTGATAATGAAATGGATTAATCATTGTGATTGTTTGTTTAGGACCTGGATGTTCATCAATTGCATATGGAATGTCTGAAGAAGTGGGGCCATTTCATGTCGATAAAGATGGGAAGTCCGTTTTCTTGAACCCTATTCGTGGAATACTGGTGAGAGTTTATTTAATGTTCTTACTATCTTTAGTATAAGTTTCATTATAAAAAAGATTGTTTAATTGTTTATATTTAATCTGCAGTTGCAAATTTATTGTTTATTGATTCACCGGTTGGGGTTGGCTATTCTTACTCAAATACCTCTTCGGATATTGAGAGCAATGGAGATAAAAGAACCGTTCCCTCAGTATAAAGAAAGGGCTTCAACCTTTGTATCTATGTTTGTATCATGTATGTGTATTGTTACTATGGTCATGCAGTTCCCGTGATTTGCATTGTGTTGCAGCTGAGGATTTACTTCAATTCCTATTGAATTGGCTAGAACGGTTTCCTCAGTATAAAGAAAGGGCTTTCTATATGACAGGCGAGAGCTATGCAGGTACAAAATTTGCGGCCATTAAGTAGTCAGAAATTTGACTTTTATTATGGAGTATCAAAAAACTAAGTTCCGTATTTAAGTTGATATTAATTCTGTGATTCATCAAGAGAAAAAATTCAACTACATTGTAGTTTATAACAATTACCATGGATCATGAATTTATTGCTTATCCATTTAATTTTTATTTCCTCTATGGTAATTTCATTAGTTCATTTTTCCTTCAGGACATTATGTTCCTCAGTTAAGCCAAATGATTCTGAGATATAACAAAGAGAACACCGGAAGTCCAATTAATCTCTTGGGTTACATGGTACCAATTTCTCTCTGACCAAATTTTTGTTATACACTTACTGACTTACTACTTGTACCCACTTTTTGTTAAATAAAGACAAAATATATATTTAATGCAGGTGGGAAACGCTGTAACAGATGAGTATCATGATCATCTTGGACTTTTCCAGTTTTGGTGGACAGTTTGCTTGATTTCTGACCAAACTTGCAAGAAACTGAATGAAGTCTGTGACAAGGCATTTTATTTGCGCCCATCACCGGAGTGTGGCCAGATAAGAGAGAATCTACTTCAAGAAGCAGGTAATATCGATCCTTACAGCATCTTTACTCCTTCGTGCACCGCCAATAATGTCAATAACAAGCTGCTGAGAAAATGGCATGTGAGTATTTCTCTTTCGAAAACACGACAAATAAATGCTAACTTTGTCTACATTTGATAATTTTGGAGTTCCTTTTTTTTCTTCCCCTAAATGCACGCCAATTTGTACATGGTCACTCTCTTCTAACTGTTTGATTGCCAAGTAAAAGACCATTATACAAGTCCTGAAGTTCCCGTTGTCTCGTGAAACTTGTAATATTTAATATATAGCGGGTTAATTGTCAAATATCTAATATACCTTTCTAGCAATATATAGGAGTCTCATGGATTCAAATAAATACCAACTTGTTCATATTGATAGTAATTTGTAAAGAAGCAGTTATATCTAGCTAGAAACTTAATAGTTTTCATGAGAGATTAGAAAACACTAAACAGTGAGTTTGGGTAATTTGCCCATAATCGATTTGCTTCTTTTATCTGTAAAGGTCTAATCTTAGCATCTACTTTTGAGATAAAGATGGTATAAATTCTTATATCCATCATTAGATATACATATTAAATATTTCTATCTTCTGGAGTTACTGACTATGGTGAAAATCCATAGCATACATGTTAAACGTGATCTTAATTATATCTCTGCATCTGCTTCTTCTGGATGCATATAATATTCACGTCTATCGAATATGGAGTCCTGCAGATAAAAATACCAACCACATCTACTGATCTACAAGTTATACTTGCTGAGAATTAGCCAAACACAAGATTAATAATAGTGATAGCAATGTCTTGGTAACTAAAAGATATGTCATGTTTCTAAGTAAATAAATAAGAAAATGTAATAGTACTCCTTATCATAATTAATGGAATATCTGTTGTATGACAGAAGTTCGGGTATATTGGGCGGAGTTATGATCCATGTACCGAACAACATTCCACAATCTACTTCAATTTACCCGAGGTTCAGAAAGCTCTTCATGCTTATCACAGCAACACATCAAGAAGTTGGGAAGTCTGCAGGTATTACTTGCATGTCATGGTCCTAGTTAACTTCGTCATTTGATATTTCATTTCTTGAGACACTATTTAGTTGGTGTATGATAAGAAACAAAGATGCAATTACATAACAAGGACGAGAGTTTTCATTATACAGGGTTGGGTTCTTCTCCTTCCCATATCGAATAGAGCAAGCTGAGCCAAATCTAAAATGAAGAAGACCGCTATTTTTCCAACAAAACCTAACTGGAGATAGATAACTCTATGGATACTAACTAAAATTTAAGGAAAGTTGCACGATAATTTACCTATTTGCAGATTGTCACCGTTACATTTTATTTATCCTATTGATTCTTCTTTCGTCAAGAATCTTTTATTATGTAATTATTAAAGGGACAGTGATTTGGCTAATAATTAAAACAATTACATAGTTACATTAAGATACAAGTTTAGTAAAAAAAAATACTGTTTTCATGAGAGCCTGACAGGGAAATGGAAGAGAATAGCAATATTCCCTTTCTACAACAAATACATTATACTTTAAAATTCCCACAATGTCTTGGTACTTTCAGAACTCTATATTTTGGCAAGCAAAATGGTTTTCCCAAGCTAAATTCAGCAATAATTTTTACCAATCTTCATATGCGCATTTCGTGTGGAATTTTTAAGTATGATGGGTGTTTTTATAGAACATATCCAATAAAATTACTTAAAACATAATTCACTCATTTTTTAAGGTTTTGGGTGTAACATGCCATTAAACTATTTCTCTGACATGTATTTCATCTTCAATTATACAACCATCATTTTTCTGACCATGATATCTTTTGTAGACCATGACATGGTTATCTTAAGTATGTGATTCATATGAATAAAGTCATTGACAGTTATGCTGTTTAACATAAATCAAGAAATGCCCACAACTACATCAATGACCACTAATTCTCCTCAAAATGATGTTATCTCAAAAATAACATATTGACAAAATATTGTGTGATCATTAACAACTTAAATTTTGTTGGTCAGCGACTTTATAGAGGTGCACTGGCAGGATTCACCTCTGTCACTGCTTGATGTGTATCATGAACTTATAACGGCAGGACTTCGCATTTGGATGTTTAGGTCATTCTTCATATTTCTGCCTTAATTTTCAGAAAAAGATGCCACCCATTTTTTGTTCTTATTGTGTAAATATTTTAAATTGTCACAGTTGTGATACGGATGGGGTGATTCCAGTTACTTCAACACGTTACACCATAAATGCTCTCAACCTTACGCGCGACAATCAGCCCATGGCGTGCATGGTACGAAGATGACCAGGTAATTCAATTAGAAAAAATTATTGTGTTGGACCCTTGTTGACCCACTAGAGGTGACAATTTTGGTTGGTCCACTAGAGGTCAAAAAGGTTTAGCAAGATAAAATAGAGGGTGGGTCGAAAGTTGTCCAGAGTATATGTGTAGACAGACATACAGCTACTTAAATCAATTCACTAAAAAAATGATTACTATTTAATATAAAGTTTTGTATTCATATTTGACAAACTTTTAATTTAAAATATATATATATATATATATATATAGTGTATCTTTATTTTGAGAACCATGTTAAGTGCGAGAACTGCGAGAACTCTTTTTAGACCATTAGATGAGAAGATCAATGGTTATAAATGAATGTGGCAGTTTTGTAATTATACTAAAAATAAAACATATTTAATTTAAAGAAGAAGGGTATTATAGGGTTTTTCTAAATATGTTGATAATAAATACTCCCCTAAAACTGCTGCCCACATCTCTCTCAACAAAATATTTAACAGTTACATCAAAATAATTCATCACATCCACATCTCTCTCCACAAAACTCACGCCCCACCTCACCTTTTCTTCAAGATCTAATCGCTCTCTATTTGTTCTTCAAAAAGTCGCCGGAAAAAATCTAAGCGCCGCTCTATCTCGGGTAGGTTCTATGTATTTTCTATGTTCCATTTATAGATCGATGATGGTTTTTTTTGTTCAAATCTTTATAGATCGATGATGGTTTTTTTTGTTCAAATCTTTATAGATCGATGATGGTTTTTTTTGTTCAAATCTTTATAGATCGATGATGGTTTTTTTTCTTTTCCAAATCTTTATAGATCGATGATGGTTTTTCCTTTGATATTTTCCTACTAATTGTTATTCTTGAATATGTCTACATGATGGTAACGATTTGCAATTAATTGTATTTAATTATTCTTGAATATGTCTACATGATTGGTTACTAATTGTTATTCTTGAATCTGTCTACATGATGGTAACGTGATGCATTTAATTGTATTTAATTATTCTTGAATATGTCTACATGATTGGTCCATTGATAATAACGATTTACATATAATTGTATCTATTGTTTACATGATGGTAATGATGTGCATTTAATTGTATTCTCGATCATATATATGGTTTGTCCCTTTTTGGCTGATGTGAGTTTGATTGGTCCAGGTTCTTTTGTGGTTTCGAATTCCTTATTTTGTGTTTCCTTTCTATTATCCAGGATCAAGTGGACCCATTTCTCTGCTTGCGGATGAAATATCACTTGTTTCTAATAGCTTGCGAGCAATGGTTGTTTATGAGGTAAGTCTGTCGTAGTAACTACTTGTCGTCAAATGTGAATGTAAATTTCTCATTCCGGATACTATTTAATTTTGTAAGCAACCAACTTCATATTCGTGGTCTTGAAGGTGCCGATGCTTGCCTCAGCAGCTGGATATTACTTCAAGATAGGTGCTGAAGGGAAGAGGTTTCGTCCCACTGTAAGTTTACCAGCTGATATCCTTGACCACTAATTGGATTTTCCATCTTCAAAATTGGTGAATGCATTTGAATATATAACTTTGATACATTCCTGTCCCAAGAGGATATAACTAATATTGTTTAACACTTTTCCTAGAGGCATGATCGAAATCCTTCTCCTGTGTTTTGTAAACCTTCAGCTACATTGTAATTGTAGATTTTTTTTTTAATTTGTATTTGTAAAAAACATAGATGTTTACGTTTAAAACATATATGTTTACGCATAAAAACATATATGTTTACATAAAAAACATATATGTTTTGTGTTTGAATTATAAAACATATATGTTTTGTGTTTTGATTATATATGTTTTGCATACATAAAAAGATTTGTCTCCTGTTTATTTGTGTTTATTACCTCACATTTTTAAGGTGGTATTGTTACAAACTTTTTTCACTAATTTCGGTTGCTATAAAATATTATTAATTTTGCATATGTGGTGCAGGTTCTTTGTTTCGAATCTAAAAAATAACAAATTTAATGTTATAGCTTCTTTATTTGGATGGAATGAGTATGCAAGATATGTAAAATATGTTTTTAACGTGGGTCATGCCTTTTAATTTGTTCAGTATTAAAGATTGTTTGTTTTTGTTTGAATTGTTGTGATGTGTATATGTTATAAGTGTTTCCAAGTGTTTTTTACAGTTTGCAAATATACAGCCGTGGAGATCTATCAAACTAGTGTATATGAATTGGTGCATACGTGTTCTAAGGAACGGTGCATACATGTTAATGAATTGGTGCATA